>BLBF01000074.1:1843793-1857183 GCA_015471245.1 Laticauda colubrina
ATGTATGTATGTATGTATGTATGTATGTATGTATGTATGTATGTATAAAAATTTGCAGGTCGGCTTTTCTGACCCATGAATCTCCCAGGGTTTTGTTCTAAGGTTGGTTTTTGTGTCCCAGTTCCTCCCCAGACTTTTCTTCAATCCCAGCCAGCTCCAGGGATCTCACACTCCTGGATCCGATGCCCCCTTACCCAGCAAGCATTCATCCACGTCCTTGTTGCAGGCAGGCCCCATGTACCCCGTGGGGCAGGTGCAAATGGCCCTCCCAGTGACGGGGTTGGTGTCGCAGTTGGACCCTTCGTTGCAAGGGTTGCTGATGCAGGCATCTTCCAGGTGGCACAGCAAGCCTGCAGAAGGCAGAGACGGACTCAGAAAGACACAAACACACACACACACACACACACACACACACACACACTCACACTCACAAAGGTGGTTCCCCCATCCATCCACAGTGCAGGACGGCCAAGAGACAGTCAATGGCCCCACTGCCACAATGGAGGCAACCTGATTATTGAAATGCTTGCTTGGATGCTATATACTGAACCGTATCCTAGCCAAACCATCTGGGCTTAATTTACTGGCAAAGCCAGGAAAACAATACATAGCAAGACAGGGATAACCGAGAGCCGGTTTGGTGTTGCGGTTAAACCACCAGAGGCTAGAAACAGAAACAGCAGACGGTGAGTTCTAGTCCTGCCTTGGGGCACAAACCCAGCTGGGTTACCTTGGGCCAGTCATACTCACTCAGCCCCTAGGAAGGAAGCAGTGGCAAATCACTTCTGAAAACAAAATAGAAACCTTTTCAAGAGAACTGTAGGGAGTCCCCCCAAAATCAGACAAACTGAACAGAAATGTCTTTAAAAAGGTGCTAATTCGTATGCCAGTGAATGGCAGTTGCTCAGGTCTTAAACAGACCTGGTTTAAAGGGAATTGGGAAACACAGCCACAGGGTGGCTGGCCTGGGCAACTCTGAGAAGGCCTGGCTGATCCATCCGAGTAAGTCGGTGCATTCTCAGCAGCTGGAACTGGGCTGTGGATAAACATCCGGAGATCTCTGAGAATGCAGGGACGAGCCATCCTCTTGTTCTGTTTTTCTCTTTTGCAATCCTGTAACCCCTTTTTTGGGGATGGAATCGGGGTGACTGAATGAAGGTGAGCATTTCCTGGCCGGATGCCTTCTCTGACACCTACGCAGAGTTGACAGCATTTTTTTTCTCTTTGCACACCAAAAGAGAAACATCTGTCGCTGCCTCAGAGTGAATTCTCAGCCTCCCAAGTGTGAGGCGAGCGTCTTCACCTCTAAGGTTATCATGCCGCTCGCTCTTGTTCTTCCATAGCCTCTGCAAATGTATTGGGACTACAACTCCCAGAATTCCTAGAGGGTTCCTGTAATCTTAGCTAGACAACCTGTGGCAGAATTGACACAGCTCCGCTGTCGCATGGGAAGACGCAGGAACACTGCGTGTGCTGCTGGGAATTGTGCCAGTTGCTCTCTCACAAGCCTTGCACACCTCCAAAAGAAGAAGCTAATGACTGATACTCTAAACATCTACCACAATTCTCCATGAAATTTTCCATGCTGTGTGGTCAGACTCCTGTCAGTTCCTGCGTTCCCCATGGCTATGTTTCCCATCTTGCGGTGCCCAGCAGTCCAATTTTGAAAATTCAAAATCAAATTTCAAAATCAGAAGGGACCCTGGAGGTCTTCTAGTCCAGTCCTTGGCTCAAGCAGGAGAGCCAATACCATTTGAGGCAAGTGGCTGTCCAGTCTCTTCTTAAAGACCTCCAGTGGACAAGGATGGATGGATGGAAACTAAACAAGGAGAGATTCAACCTGGAAATAAGGAGGAATTCCATGGAGAGCAATCAGCCCATGGAACAAAAGTTGCCTTTGGAAGTTGTGGGAGCTTCATCACCGGAGGCTTTCAGGAAGATTTTCTGTCTTTTTTTGTTAGGAATTAATGTGGGAAAATACGACAAGGATATTATATATTCAATAATTCATATAATCACAGCTGTGAGATTGGCTTATGCACAACAGTGGAAATGTAAAGAAACTCCAAGTAAAATAGAAATAATTAAGAAAATCTGGATGTGTGCAGAAATAGACAAATTGACAAAAGAATTAAAAAATAAGGATGAATCAGATTATTACAAAATATGGGATAGGTTTTATGGTTGGCTAGAAAAGAGAAAGGATCAAGATAATAAGAAATTATTAAATGTATGTATGATATACTATATATATAGAATGTAAATATGTACTATTTTTATATGTAATTTAGCAATGTTAAGACAACTATGAGGGTTAGGAGGATTGTACCATGTCCATTGTTTTTAATGTTCTTTTCTGTTTTGTTTTTGTGTTTGTCTAATAAAATTTTTAAAAAAATTTAAAAAGATTTTCTGTCAAAAATAGTGTAGGGTCTCCTGTGTGGCTGGGGAGGTTGGACTAGATAACCTACAAGATCCTTTCCAACTCTGTTAATCTGTATTCTGTAATTCTGAAGGGAAGCCATTCCACTGGTTAATTGTTCTCACTGTTAGGAAGTTTCTCCTTAGTTCTAAGTTGCTTCATCTCTCCTTGATTAGTTTCCATCTGTTGTTTCTCGTCTTGCCATCTGGTGCTTTGGAGACTAATTTGACCCCCTCTTCTTTGTGGCAGCCCCTCAAGTAGTGGGAGGCTTCTCTCGTGTGTGTCGTTTCCCCCCTCCCCAGTCCTTCAGACCGGCCGTACCCCAGTTCCTGCAACCATCCTTCCTCTCTCTCTCTCTCGCCCCCTCGGATACACACCTGTGCGTCCATGTGGGCATTCGCAGTAGAACGAGGCCACCCGGTCGTGGCAAGTGGCCCCCAGGGAGCATGCCGCACTGGCGCAGTCGTCGATGTTCTCGCTGCAGTCCTCCCCGGTCCAACCATTCACACAGACACAGTTGTAGTCGCCGTGGGTGTTGTGGCAAGTGCCGCCGTTCTGGCAAGCGTTGGGAATTAACTGACATTCATCCACATCTTCAGTGCAGTACTGGCCTAGAAGACAAAAAAAGGGGGGTTGATCCAAATTGACAGACTAGATACAGCCCAGAACGCTGGGCTGTATCCAACACAATGAACTTCAAGGTAGAGAAGAGGAAAGTTCCACACTTAGGCAAGAAAAACCAAAAGGACACATATAGACTGGGTGAAACCAGGCTCAATAGCAGGAAGAGGGAGAGGGATCTTGGAGTCTCAGTGGACAACCAGCTAAGTATGAGCCGGCAGTGTGCAGCAGCAACCAAAAAAGCTAATGCAATCCTAAATCGCATTAACAGTGGGATACAACCAAGATCAAGGGAGGTACTAATTCCACTCTATAAAGAGCCTTAGTAAGGCCACACCGAGAGTATTGCATCCATTTTTGGTCACCACACTATAAAAAAGAGGTTGAGACTCTAGAAAGAGTGAAGAGAAGAGCAACCAGGATGATGAGAGGCTCAAACAGATGAAGAATGGTTCCAGGAACTGGGCCTGGCTAGTCTAGGGAAGAGAAGGACCAGAGGAGGCAGGAGAGCATCTTCCAACATTTGAAGGACTGCCAGAGAGAGGAGGAAGGAGTCAAGCTATTTTGCAAAGCACCCAAAGGCCTGACAAGGAATAACGGATGAAAACTGAACCAGGTGAGATTCAACCTGGAAATAAGGGGAAACTTTCTGACAGTGAGAACAGTCAACTCATGGAATAATTTGCCCTCGGAAGTTGTGGGAGCACAATCACTTGAGACTTTCAAGAAGAAATGGTATAGAGTCTCCTGCTTGGGCAGGGGGTTGGCAGACCTGCCAACCCTTGATAAAGGAAAATCTGGAGACCCATGAAAAAAAATCTGAATTTTTTCTATAAAAGATAGTGAGATTCACAGTCACGTGAATAACTAACCAATCAGAGCGTGTTATATCCGGTGGTAGAAAAAGCAAAATGGAGGCACCCAGAGTGAAAAGAAATGTGCTGTATGTATATAGGACTGTATGGTAATATTGATATTGCGTGATCTGAGAAGTGGCGTCATGTCGTTTGTGTGAGAATCAGATTTATGCACGTATAAGCCGACCCCCAAATTTTGAAAAAAAAAAAAAAAGCGTTTTAAATTTGGCGTGAGATTGAGGAGCCTTGTCGTGAGACCGTGAGACATGCCAAAAAATCGTGAGATTCACGGCAGAACCGTGAGAGTTGGCAGGGCTGGGTTGGACTAGATCAGCGGTTGCCAAATCGCCAAATCAGCTGTGGCCCACTGGTGGGCTGTGAGAAAATGTGGGTGGGCTGCAGAGAAATCTCACCCCCAGAGCACCCGGACTAAAGCAATTAATCCAGGCTGTGCAGAAACACAAGGCTGCACCGCCCACATGGCCTGCGGGAACCCTCCCTTTCCACTCACTCCGAACCCGGAAAACTTGCCTGATAAGTTGCTGTTTTTCCTTCTTCTGACCATCAGCTGTTCTGCTGTGCCTGGAGATTTAGATTAGCTAGGAAGCAAAAAATGGTTGGATTTCTTGCTTTCTAGCTAGTCTTTAGATCTTTGGTTTTGCTTTTAAGCACAGCCAAACCTCCTTTAGGACTGAAGTTTCTATTATTCAGTGCAAACTCACGGCAAGCAAATTTTATGTGACAGACTGAGCTAACCGATGGCAGATAGATCGATCACTGAATGATTCTGTGAGCAACTCAATCTGCCTGCCTGCTTTTGGGTAAAAGTTGCTCTTTTTTAATAAAAAAATCAATATTTATATAAATATTTATAATATTTACATACAAGCCATGCGCAGCCAGTCATATGACCACCAAGCCACACCCACAAATTAGGCCACACCCACAGAACAAGTTAGTAGTCCCTGGGATTTAAAATTATGAGTTTGGTGGTTCCTGAGGTCCAAAACGTTGGCGACCCCTGGACTAGATGACCTATAAGATCCCTTCCAATTCTGATTATCTGTTAAATCTGTCAAATTCTTCACCCACAAGAGTGGGGCTGGGGGTGGGGAGACCCCAAAGTGGTCCAGATTGAAGTCTGGAGCAGGAAGGACAAGACACATCGTCCTCCACTTACAACAGTTTGTTTAGTGACCATTCAAAGTCACAACAGGACTGGAAAAAGTGACTTATAGGGCTGTTTTTTCACACTTACGACCCTTGGGGTCTCCCCATTGTCACATGATCAAAATTCAGACTCACACTTATGACGTTTGCAGTGTCCTGGGATTACGCGATTCCCTTTTGCAACCATTCCAGCCAGAAAGTCCATGGGGAAGCCAGGCTCACTTCATAACCGTGTTACTGACTTAAGAACTTTCTCTCCTTCCCTTAACAATGGTGGCAAGAAAGGTCGTAAAGTGGGACAAAGCTCACATAAAGGAGGTCTCACTTAACACCAGAAATTTGGGGCTGAAGTGTGTTTGTAATTCAAGGACTACCTGTATTTAGACTCAAAATTATTGGTTGCATGGTCAGGCCCCCCCTCCAGTCCTCTTAAGCACATACACAATTACACAACTCTGCAGGTGGTTTTCAACTTACGACTGGTTGCTTAATGACTGCTTTAAGTTATGACACACCTACCTTGTGGTTACTTATGACTCCGACTAGCTCCATACTCGTGCTTCACTATGAAACTATGTGGTCGGGCTTAATTTGGGAGGAGGAAAATAAGGGAAAAACATTCTGCCTCTTCCCACCAGCATCCATTGGTATTCATCTGGCTAGCGTCCTGTATGTATGTATGAGAGAGTTCAGGGCTGTTTGGAAACTGAAAGAGTATTTGCTGTGTAAGCAAGAAGGAGACAGCAAGGAGCCTGGGCATGGCTTAGCTCAACTGTTCCGGGGGCTGGGGGATTCTGGGAGCTGAAGTTCACCAGCTGCTTAAAGTTGCCAAGGTTGGAGACCCCCGGTTTAAACAATACAGCCAAAAGACGAACAGAGGTAGATGCAAGCATTACTACCTCTGTTTGTCTTTTGGCTGTATTGTTTTAAATTGTTAAAAGGGACTCATTGTTTTAAAATATGTTTTGCTTTAAAAAAAAAAAAACCTGATAGGTTGGATTTCAAATTCAGCGAAAAGAGAAAAATTTCAAGCCAATTGTTCACCCGACTTTCCTCCCTTTGGGGCTCCCCAATTTCCCCACCCACCCACCCATCAGTGCGTCCTCACCTGTCCATTCAGGTAGGCACTGGCAGTTGTAGGTGTTCACCCCATCCACACAGGTGCCTCCGTTCCTGCAGCTGTTTCCAGGACAGTCGTCAAGATTCTCTTCGCAGTTCTGGCCCGCGAAACCTGCCAGCAGAGGAGGAGCAAAAGGACAGGTGAGACCCATTCTCAGCCCCACCCACCCCTGAGAAGAATGGAAAACCCCAGGGCCACAAGCCCAGTTTTCTTTGCAGAAGAACCAAGGTTTAATTTCCAGCCTCCCAAGACAGGGCAGGAAGAGGCTCTTCTCTAGAAACCACTGCCATCCAGGGCAGACAAACTGGAGCTAAATGGAGACTCAATAAAAAGACTGAAGTGTATGTTTTATTTAGTGGAGTTTTCCTAGCGATGGTCTGCCACTATGTGCAGCATCAGAATTGGAATAGAGCTGGAAGGGACCTTGGAGGTCTTCTAGTCCAGCTCCCTGCTCAAGCAGGAGACCATTTCAGACAAGGGGCTGTCCAGTCTCTTCTGAAAGACCTCCAGTGATGGAGCTCCCACAACTTCTGAAGGGAAGCTGTTCCACTGGTTGATTGTCCTCACTGTTGGGAAGTTTCTCCTTAATTCCAGGTTGCTTCTCTCCTTGATGAGTTTCCACCCATTGTTTCTTGTCTTCTGATGCTTTGGAAAATAAGTTGGCCCCATCTTCTTTGCCGCCCCTTAAATACTGGAATATTGCTATCATGTCCCTCTTAGTCCTTCTTTTCTCTAGACAAGCCATATCCTGTTCCTGCAACTGTTCTTTGTATGTTTTTGTCTCCGGGCCTTTGATCATCTTAGGTGTTCTTCTCTGTACTTTTTCCAAAGTCTCAGCATCTTTTTTGTAATGTGGGGACCAAAACTGGATCCAGTATTCCAGGTGTGGCCTTACCAAGCCTTTATAAAGTGACACTAATACTTCACGTGATCTTTTTCACTTAGACTGATTTCCCAGTCTAAGCTTGTAGCTTTGGAATTTCCTTTCTATTTCTTTGTCATTATTTACAGGGGAAACTCATTTAACAGCCAGAAGGGGGACTGACAACTCAGCCCTTAAGTGAAACAGAGAAACTGCTACTGTGCTTATGATCTTACTTTCCTCCAGCCAACCTGCAAAGTTGTAAATGCAAGGATTTGGTTGCCTGGTTATTTTTCACTCCCTGTTGTTACTGAGAATGCATGCTAAAACAGGCAGTCGCTAAACGAGGACAATCTGTAATTCGATTTCAGGGCCATCTCATTCTGGATTTCCTAGTGGTCCCCCATCCACTTATTAACTCAGTGCTACTTTAGCTGGACAAATGTGTGTTTAGCTCCTGCTGTTTTGAGCTAGTTAATATAGTCAGGGCTAGAGCAGTTTTGCTTCCTGTGCTCCTGTCCAAGAAAAATGTTTTATTTTTATCCCTTGGACAAACTGGAATGCAAGAAGTGAACCAAAGGCAAGAACTGGCCCAGGAGCTTCACAGCCTTCCTGCCATCAAGAACCATCCATCTCGGCCTGAAGAGCATCCGAGTCCCCAAAGACAGGAAGTCCCAAAAAGAGAAATCCAACACAGGAGAGATTAATAAATCAACCAGTAACAGTGAGGTAAATAATCCAGCTTTCTCCAGGCTGGGACTTTCTGGGATGTTTGCAATTCCAGATCCCAACATTTCTAGCCAGCACCAAGTTGAGAATCAAACAGCTCCAAGGCCAGCTGCTTTTAGGTGATTCTCAATCTTGGCAGCTTCATGTTTTGTGGATTTCAGCTCCCAGAATTCCCCTGCCAGTATGTTGACTAGGGAATTCTGGAAGTTGGAAGTCCACATCTGTTAATTTCCCAGCTTGAAAAACGCCAGTTTAGGTACTACAAAGAAGGGGAAAGCTGGCGACCTCCTGGTTTGTTCTATTGCAAAGTACCTTCCGAAGACACAGGTAATGGATGGCCCTGGGGCTTTTTTGATTCATAGGGGCTACTTTGTTCATTTTTTATTATGTGGTTGTAGTTGCTGCTATTCCCCAGTTGCACTAATCATGATCATGGCTTATGTGGGCTGGTTTACTTCTTCATGATTTGATGCTTATCCATCATCGTCATGTCCCCAGTGAGGGATAAATGCCAAAATCATGCCAAATGAGTATTCGGCTATTTCCAATCATGTTCTTTCAACCTGGCTTCCACAGATGCCCTCCGTATCCCTCCTGGGTCAGGCAGGAGCTTCATCCCCGGAAGCTTTCAAGAAGAGACTGGACTGCCACCCGTCAGAAGTGGTGTAGGGTCTCCTGCTTGGGTGGGGAGGAGGAGTTGGACTAGATGTCCTACAAGGTCCCTTTGTTAATCTGTCATTATTCTGTTATTCAGAAGTTGTGGGAGCTTCATCCCCGGAAGCTTTCAAGAAGAGACTGGACTGCCATCTGTCAGAAGTGGTCTTCTGCTTGGGTAGGGGTTGGGGGGTGGGCTAGATGACCTACAAGGTCCCTTCCAACTCTGTTCCTCTGTAAGTTAAGGTGTGTGTGTGAGAGAGAGAGAGAGAGAGAGAAGGAGGGTGAGAGAGAGAGAGAGAGGGAGATAAGGCACTCCAGCCTACCTGCAAGGCAGGTGCACTCGTAAGCCACGTCTCCAGTCTGTTGGCAGGTGCCCCCGTTCTGGCAAGGTGAGGGGTTGCAGGGCACGTAGAGGTGTTCACAGTTGTCACCGGTGAAGGCCTGCCGGCAGTGGCACTGGTAGGAGCCGATCTCGTTGACACAGGTGCCCCCGTTCTTGCAGATGGGGGGCGTCCGGCTGCACTCGTTGAAATCTTCCTTGCAAGTGGCCCCGTGGAAGCCCTGGGGACACCGGCACACGTAGCTGGACTCAAAGGGCACACACTGCCCGCCGTTGGCACAAGGGTTGGAGGCACATGGATCGGCCTGCTGACACGTCTTGCCTGCAGGCCAAAAGAGGAGACAATCCTGTTTCGAGCCAAAAAGTCAGGAAGGAGGAAGAACCCAGACAGGCCACAAATGGGACCTTGAAAACCTTCCATTTTTCAGTCCTGATGTTTTAAATGTTTTTATAGAGCATTGCAAACACCTGTGTTCCATTTTCTTTTCTTTTTTAAAGTAAATTTTATTAAAGTTTTACAATTTTAAAAACAAATCATATTTACAATTTTTGCAGTGCACTTTGTGGCATCGGCTTCTCCATATTCACTTACATACATACATACATATATACACACACACAAACACACATATGTACATCAATTGCATTTACATTTTGTATTATCTTTTGTTCCTGTTATCTATCCAAACATACCATTTCTCCCAAACCATATAGTATTATTTTTCTTTCTTCTCCTGCAATTCCATTGTAAATTTATTCATTTCTGCACAATCCATATATTTTTTAATTATCATATTATCTGTAGGACTACTCTCTGATTTTCACTTTCGAGCATAGGTTAATCCAGCTGCTGTCAATATGTGAATTATTATATATTCAATTTCTTTCTTGTAATCCCCTCTAATTATCCCTAATAGAAACATTTCAGACTTGTTCTATTTTTTACCTGTGTTTCATGTTCATCGGCTTCTTTAAAAATACACATTTTCTTTTTTGGCTGCCTGGTTCTATTTCTTCTACTTTAGAGTTTTTTGTATGTGTAAACTACAGGGATACCTTGATCCAAGAATTAAACATTTTAAACCAAGACAGTGTCTAGTCCCTGTGCTGGAAGCCTGCTCTAGGAAGCCTGCATCCTTCTCTCCCACCTCCCACATGATGGGCAGAACCAGCTAAATCAAGTGTTTCCCAAATTTGGGCAACTTTGAAGATGTGAGGACTTCAATTCCCAGAATTTTCCAAGCACCCCTGCTGGGTGGAGTGTACTGGGAGTTGAATTCAAACATCTTCAAAGTTGCCCAAGTTGAAGAAAGATACACCGATCAAGAGTACAAAAAATGGAGAGAAACCTTTGGAAAATGGATAAGAGATGGAGTTGGCTCCCCCTGGTTCCATCTGTCATGAAAAAATTAGATTTCTTTTCCTTGCATTGTTGAAGTCCGGCAATCCCAACAAGGACAAAGGCCAGGCTCGGTTCTGCAATTGAGAACTGGGATTCTACCCGGGATGCTACCGGTTCGCAACGGTTCGAGTGAACCGGATGTTAATTTTATATCTGGTTCAGCGAACTGGTAGTTGCAATGACTGGCTGGCCCCACCCAACCCGCCCCACCCCTCACAGGAGTCCCACTGTGGCCTGTTTTGGATCGGAGGTAATTGCAGGGCCCACACGGAGGCTCAGAGAGGATGAAAAGTGGGCCTCCCAGAGGCACCATAAGGCCGGAAACAGGCTTGTTTCCAGCTTCCGGAGAACCTCCAGAGCCCAGGAAGGGCAAAAAATGGGCCTCCTGGAAGTTCCGGAGGGCCTCTGGAGCCTGGGGAGGCCGCTTTCGCCCTCCTGGAGGCTTGAGGAAAGCCTCCGGAACCCGGGGAAGGTGAAAAATGGACCTTCCAGAAGTTCCAGAAGACCAGAAACAGGCCCGTTTCTGTTCTCCACAGAGCCTCCGGAGCACGGGGAGGGTGAAAAACAGGCCTCCTGGAAGTTCCAGAGGGCCCGCAGAGCCTGGAGAGGCTGCTTTCGCCTTCCTGGAGGCTCAAGAAAGGCCTCCGGAGACCGGGGAGGGTGGAAAATGGGCCTCCTGGAAGTTCAGGAAGGCCGGAAATGGGCCCGTTTCCAGCTTCCAAAGAGCCTCTGGAGCCCAAAGAGGCCGTTTTCATTCTCCTGGAAGCATGAGGAAAGCCTCCGGAGCCCGGGGAAAGCAAACCCCCCCCCTCTCGCCATGGTGCAGGAAGCCTACTAGGCCACGCTCACCCAGCAACCAGGCAGAGAACCGGTGGGTAAATTTTTTTTGGATTTTATCAGGGATGGAGCGGCAGGCATCTCAAAAGGGGCCCTTGGGAAGGTGTGCCCATTGCTCTCTCTCTCTCACCTGACCAGCCTGGAGGGCAGCGGCATTTGTACTCGGTCAAGGTGACGAGGTCACAGCTTCCTCCATTGCGACAGGGGCCGCTCAGGCAGGCGTTCTCCTCAATGGTCAAGCACAGCTTATCGATGTAGGCCAGCGGGCAGGAGCAGATGTAATCAGGGGTGTTGCCCACCACCACAGGGTGGCAGGTGCCGCCGTTGTTGCAGGGGGAACTGAGGCACAAATTTGGGAACTGGCACCGCTGCCCAACGAAGTCACTGGAGCATCTAAGGAAAGAAAGGAGGAGAAGGAAGAGGATGAGCAAGAGGCCTGCAGGAGCAGTCAAGGGATGGCCAGCCGTCCTTCCAATGCCATCCAAACCTTCTGCCCTCCTGCTGCTGGTGGGCAGAGGATGGGACGGAGCCGACAGGGAGACCACGAAAAGAGCGGGCTTCAAACAAAGGACAGCCGTAACCATGCTGCTACGGATAACAGTCTCTAAGACTCATTTTGCAGCCCTTATGAAGTTTTTTTTTCCTTTCTTTAATGTGACTCTTAGGAAAGAAATTCTTTCAAAAGAATAAAAAGATTGCAAATTTTGAAAAAAGTAAAATAATGTACAAAAAAACAATTAGAAAGAAGTGATACTGTAAAGAAGCAACTTTCAATCTTCTTAACTGCAGTTATGTTTATATTTTTGCCGTCTCTAAGGTTACAACATAATTTAATTATTTCCACAGTCTACCCTTTCTAATCATCAAGCCCATAAAATCACACGTTCGGGGTTTTTTTTTTTCCTTTTTCAGCAAAAAGTCCATAATACATGAAGTTATTGTCCTTTCATTGAACAGAGAGGAGAACTATATTATCTCTGCTAATCCTGCATCTTCATCAACCATTCCTCCTCCTCCGTTGTGGGTATTTCAGAGTCTTTCCATTTTTGCACGTAATAAAAATCTCACAGCAGTTATCATACAGAAAAGCCATTTTCCACAACTCTTTTCTAATTGTCCCGCAGGGAAAGTGCTGGTTTTAATTGAATATCCGTTTTTAAAATACTTTGGGTCACGGGCCTATGTTGAAAACCAGAATTTTCTGGCTTTTTTGCAAATCTGCCAGGCATGCTAAAACTTTTACTCTCCATATTTCCAACTTAAAGTATATGTCCACATTCTAGATCGTTTTCCTAGCCCTTTGGAGTGTTTTTAAAGAATATTTTTTAAATCTCTGAGAACATTTTGCACTATAAATATGCAGGTCACTGGAATCTAAGAGAAGAGCATTTGTTGGTTCTCTGAAATCCCCGCCTATCAAAAAGCTCACTCAAAAAGGCTTTCTCTGATTCTGTGAGATTTTCAAACCTCTTTTTGGGGTGTGGGGTGTGGAGAGGATTTACAACCAATTCCAACTTCAATATTTCCTCAACTTTGGCCACTTTAAGATAGGTGGACATGAGCTCCCTGGGAACTGAAGTCTACTTATTTCAAACTGGTTGTGAAATGCCGATTTAAATTCTGAGATTCTGGGCAAAGACGCGAATTCTACGTGAAGCCACTTAAGATGGGAAACAGTTTGCAAATTTTGAATCAGGTGATCCTGGAGAGCTTATGATGGGAAGTCACTTTTTTCAGCCTTGTCATTTCTTCGAATGGTCACAAGCGGTTGTAACTCAAGGACTACCTGCAATTTTCATCACGAAACAAGGAGAATTAAACTAGGTTTAATTCCCATTTGCCTTTTAATTTTAAAAGCAAATGGCTCTTTTGTGTGTATGCTGAGATGTCCAAAACCCATTTTAGTCCCTTACAAGCTTAATTATCTGCACAATAGTTTCATCCCTTCCTGAAAATCCGAAGAAGCTTCTCCCGTGACCAGGAGTTCCCTCAAAAGGCCCATCAGCTAAGAGCCCGCTGGCAGCAGGAGGGGGTTTTATTTGTATTTTCCTTCCTTTATGTTTTGAGAGAGAGAAAGAGAGAGAGAGAGAGAGAGTGCCTTGCAACGGGCATCTACTGGTCTCGCTGGCCATCTGTTAGTTATCGCCAAAAGGAACGGAGCCAACTGGCTCATGAAAGCAGCCCTCTCCATTTGGCAGGGCCCTTCTGAAAGGAGATGGACATCCCTGTGGAGAAACTGGCAACATGACCAAGCTGAGCTCAGGCTAAAGATAGGAAAGACCACCTGTGAGGGGCCCTGGGTGATCCCTGAGCTTGAGGATTTTCTGGAGGAGGAGGAGGAGGAGGAGGAGGAGGAGGAGGAGGAGGAGGAGG
>BLBF01000074.1:1873804-1892967 GCA_015471245.1 Laticauda colubrina
TCCTTCCTTCCTTCCTTCCTTCCTTCCTTCCTTCCTTCCTTCCTTCCAGAATGCAGTATTACAGGCTAACTCTGTCCTCTGGCAGCAGTTCGATTCTCACTGGCTCCAGGTTGACTCAGCCTCCCATCCTTCCGAGGTGGGTAAAATGAGGACCCAGACAGTTGGGGGCAAAAGGCTGACTCTGTAAACTGCTTAGAGAGGGCTGTGTAAAGCACTGTGAAATGGTGTATAAAGGGCTATTGGTAGTGTTATTTTAGCCATCAGCACAAACACTCCCACTTTCTCTCCCTTCGGAGACCTGATCCTGGGGCTACCTTTGCACAATAAACTTAAGCAGCATAAATATGCTGAGCATTTTCTGGGCTGGCTAAAACTGCTCGTCTTTCAGTGATATTGGATTGGATTCACACAACCCACCAAGCCACAAAAAGACATGAGTCTGGTTTGAAACAAACCAAGGCGAACATTTACACCTTTGTTGATTTGATTCCATGATGTATGTATGTATGTATGTATGTATGCATCTATCTATCTATCTATCTATCTATCTATCTATCTATCTATCTATCATCTACCTATCATCTATTTATTTACATTTGTTGATTTGATTTCATGACTCCTAGTTATTTATTTGTTTGTCTGATAATTTATATTTATTTTAGTTTTTTTATTAAAAATTATTTTTATCATATAATAAATCCATTCCATTTCAATCATGTGTCAATTAGGTACATATTTCATATGCTTAACAATTACTAATAATATTCTTCTTATCAGTATAGTAGTATAATCACATTCCCACATATATAAGTAATGTTCAATATGTCTGTTACAGTAGTTTCTCTTATAGCTTTATAAATTCATCTATTCCTTTTTAGTTTAGTTTATTTTCTAGCCATTAATTTACATTTGTTGATTTGATTTCATGATCCTCTGGCTCCAAATAAACTTGTGTGGTTCACACTACACAATATAAAAACAACTTGCTGTCTGAATGCAGCCACTGAATATTTTACCAAACTTTGCCAAGTGCAACTGATCATTTTTGCCAGCCACTCTTTCCCAGTTCCTGCTGGGCAACTCTGGGAAATTTCTTCTGGACGCCCTTGCTAATTCTACAAAAACCAGGGCTGACATGGCCCTTTGAGATCATGTAGTCCCACCCCTGCCCAGTAGAGGATCCTACCATTGGAAGACCCTGCCCAACCCTCTCCAATGCAGAGCCTTCTAGATTCATTAGGCCCACTCCCTCCATGCTGGCTGGGGTTACGAGGTGGTGTAAAATCAGAGTTAAAGGAGACCCCTCCACATCCTTCCTGTCCCCTGACCCATGGGGACTCCCCCTCCTCCACCAGCCCTCCAAGGCCCTAAACAAATTGATTTCTCAGTTGAATTGACACCTTTTTCTTCTTTCACCAAAGCTAAACACCCCAAACTTTCACCCTCATGGGAGTAAACTCACCAGCCGGCCTTCCACTTGGGGATGCTTGTCAATTAACCAAGGGGCAGATACTCAGTGAGCCTGGTCAATAGGGATTGCCAACCCCCAAAGTTTTGGGACCCCTTCCCTAAACCACGGATTAACAATTGCGAGAATTGGGTACAGCCAGTATAGAGAAAAGAAGGACTGCGGGGGACATGATAGCAGCATTCCAGTATTTGAGGGGCTGCCACAAAGAAGAGGGAGGGTCAAATTATTCCACAAAACTGCTGAAGGCAGGACAAGAAACAATGGATGGAAACTAATTCAGGAGAGAAGCAACCTGGAATTGAGGAGAAACTTCCTAACAGGGAGCACAATTTAACCAGTGGAACTGCTTGCCACCAGAAAGTGTGGGCACTCCATCATTGGAGGTTTTTAAGAAGAGACTGGACTGCCATTTATCTGAAATGGTATTGGTCCTCCTGCTTGAGCCAGGGGCTGGACTAGAAGACCTCCAAGGTCCCTTCAAGCTCTATTCTGATTGAATGGTTTACCAAATAAGCCAGTCCTGGCTGGACATAGAAAAGAAAAAAGAGCCCATTGTTGGAGAATGAACTGAGAATGAACATGAAAAAAGCCCTTTTGAAATCTCTGAAAGTGATTATATTGCAGGAACAATTATTACTATGCTTAAGAGGAAGGACAACATGATATATCCAGAAGCTGCTTACAAACCCCAATGCAAAGCACAGTGAATGAATGAACAACCAATACAATGAAAGACAGTCACAGTTCATTGAAAGAAAGTTCAAGAAAGCTTATATATAATTATATAAGGCTTTTATACAAGATATGTAAAAGATCAGGATGGATCTATGTAGATAAAAACCATTTCTTTCCGTTTTCCTTTCTATGAAAGGGGGGGGAGTAAATAAAGTTCATCAGATAAATCACAACCGGCTAGATTTGCATCACTTAGTAATAACCATGTTTTGTGTTGGGTAGCCCAGACAACCTGACACCCCACCTGTTCTGCCCTGACCCCTTTTCCTTCACACACACAGACACACACAGATGAGGCCTTATTCTGCTGTGAAGGATTAACATTTAATATTTGGGGGAAAAAACATCTGAATCTGGCAAGGTTAGGACTTTCCCCAGTGTCAGCTGCTACCACATCTCTTGCAAAGGCATAATGCAAAAAACAACAACAAAAAAACCTATTTCAGAGCAGGGCTTCCCCCACCCACTCTCTCCCCAAAATAGGTGGAGGCAGGTAGAAAGTTGGGCAGACAGAGACTACAGGTAATCCTTGACTCACCATCCCAATTGAGCCCAAAACCTCTGTTGCAAAACGAGACATTTGCTAAGTGAATCAATTTGCCCCGTTTTGAAACCTTTCTTTTCCCCAGTTGTTTAAAAAAAAATGCTGCAGTTATTAAGTTAGTAAGTGCAGTTATGACGTGGGTAGCCTGGTTGTTAAGTAAATCAGGCTTCCTCCGTTGACTTTGCATCTCAGAAGGTCTCCAAAGGGGATCCCAGGATCTTGGGATGACAGCAAGGGTCATAAATAGGAATTTGGATCATGTGACGGTGCTGCAAAGTTTGTAACGGTGAGCAATGGCCATGCGTCCATCCCAGCTCTGAACAATCACTAAATGAACTGTTAGTACGTCAAGGGCTGCCTATAGTGTCATTACTGGTCACTACCGGTCTAAAAAAAGTGTCTGCTTCTTTCCACCAGCAGCAAGAGCGGTGGCAGGAGAGAGCAGAATCAATAAAATCCATCTGAGGTTGCAGCGAGGAATTATTGAGTTAAGCCAACATTAATTATTATTCATTACATTATTATTATTATAATAATTATTAATTATCACCTTGCAACCGTCTTAATACCAGATCCTGAAAGTTGAGATCTTCGTCAGGGCAGAGCAGGGAAATCACCTTGAACGCCCACAGACCCCTCGGCCCACATTCAAGATGAGCAAACCCATGTTTTTCAACCTTGGCAAATTTGAGAAGTGGGGGGGGGGTCTCAGTCCTGCCAGAACCCCCCTACCAGCTTGCTGAAGAGCTGGAGTCCACCTATCAGAATAGAGCTGGTAGGGGCCTTGGAGGTCTTCTAGTCCAGCCCTCTGCTTAAGCAGGAGAGCCTACACCATCTCAGACAAGTGGCTGTCCAATTTCTTTTTAAAAGCCTCCAGCGATGGAGCGGCCACAAATTCTAAAGGCAAAGCTGTTCGACTGATTAATTGTCCTCCCTGTTAGGAAGTTTCTCCTTAATTCCAAGTTGCTTCTCTCCTTGATTAATTTCCATCCATTGTTTCTCGTCCTGCCTTCTGGGCCTTTGGAAAATAAGCTGACCCCCCCCTCTTCATTTTGGCAGCCCCTCAAATACTGAAATCCTGCTGTCATGTCCCCACTAGTCCTTCTTTTCTCGAGACTGGCCATATCCAATTTCTGCAACTGTCTCCGGGCCTTTAATCATCTTAGTGGATCTTCCCTGCACTTTTTTTCAAAGTCTCAACATCTTTTTTTGCAATGTGGGGATCAAAACTGGATGCAGTATTCCAGGTGTGGCCTTACCAAGCCTTGATAAAGTGGTACTAATCCTTCACGTGATCTTCTTCACTGTGTTCTTCTGCCTTTTGTTTCCCTAATTTCCCAATCTAAGACTGCAGCTTTAGGATAATTGTCTTCACTGTTTAGGCCGTTTCTCCTTAAGAGCTTCCAAGGTTGAGAAAGCAGATCAAGTTTAGATGGCAGACAAGTTGAGATCCGTGGCTTCTCCAGCGCAACGCGCCAAATTCAGCCAAGCCCAATGGAGATGCCTCTGGCCAGCTGGCCCTTTCATCCTGTGGACGTGCGAAGGCCTGAGGGGTGGCTTGATGGGGGTGGCAAATGTTCAACGCTGCTAACAAGCAGAGCCAGAATGACACAGGGCTACAAATCACAGCTCTTGGCCCACGGAAGCCAAGCAGGGAGCCCAACTTCGCAAAGGGTTGTCAATTCTTTTGAAATTAAACAGGAGTGAAATTCCACAGCCAGCTGTAACAGAACCCCCTTGGCTGGTGGTGGTGCAGGGGACTGTTGACATACTTAACGACACCAAATCTAGGTAGGCCCAGGGAGGACCTGGAGTAAATTCAGGGGACAAAGAACCCAAATTCTGGCCCTACAAGCCAGCTTAGCTTGAGATGCCTCATAACGGGCCAGTCAAAGGTGGACTCCCACAAAGCCACTGGTTTTGAAGAAGTCACCTAAAGCAGGGCTCTCCAACCTTGGCCACTTTGCAACTTGTGGACTTCAACTCCCAGAATTCTGGCTGAGGAACTCTGAGAATTGAAGTCCACAAGTCTTAAAGTTGCCAAGGTTGGAGACCACTGACCTAGAGCAACTTTGGAAAGCTGAACCACACCTGCCTGGAATATTTTGTTGTTGTTGTTCGTTGCAAAGTCTTGTCCGACCCATCGCGACCTGATGGACAACCTTCCTCCAGGCCTCCCTGTCCTCTACCATCTTCTGGAGTCCGTTTAAGCTCACACCTGCTGCTTCAGGGACTCCATCCAGCCCCCTCCTTCTCTGTCTTCCTCTTCTTAACAAAGCCCTCCATGGTTCCCAGCATTAGGCCCTTCTCCAGGGAGTCCTTCCTTCTCATTAGGTGGCCAAAGTACTTGAGTTTCCTCTTCAGGACCTGGCCTTCTCAAGAGCAGTCAGGGTTGAGCTCTAGGACCGACCGGTTGGATGGCCTTGCAGTCCAAGGGACTCACAGGAGTCTTCTCCAGCCCCAGAGTTCAAAGGCCTCCATTCTTTGGCACCCAGCCTTTGTAACCCACTCCAGGATCTTTGCCATGAAAACCCCATGGACAGTACCAAAAGGCCTGGACCCAAAGGCAAAGCCAAATCAGAAGGTCCATCTACAAAATAATAGCTTTGCATCTGGTCCAACCAGATTGAGAGACCCTCAAAGCCTTTTAAGCCCAGGTACCAACTTGTTCATCAAGGAGGGTTTTCCTAAATCAGTGGTTGCCAACCAATGGGCCGGGGACCACTGGTGGTCCACAAGAAAATTTTGGTGGTCCACAGAGAAATGTCACCCCCAAAGCAATTAATCCAGACTGCACGAGAACACAAGGCTGTGCTGCCCACATGGCCTGTGGGAACAAACACAAAGCTTGCATCTCTTGCATTGTGAACAATAACATGGGGTAGTGAGGGGAGGGGAGAAAGAGAGGAGGGAACTTGCCCCACTTGCCCCACACACCTGGCCTGGCCACTGGGCTGCTTCTTTCCGCTTCTTTCTTCTTCTGCTTTTGGCTGCACGTAAGGAAAGCAGCCAAAGTTTTTCTCTCCCACAAACTCCACCAGAAATGAGTCTTTGGGACCCTGCAAGCCCTCCTGCTCCAAGAGGCTGCGCTGGCCCAACAAGTCTCACAAAGACTCATTTCTGGTGGAGTTTAGGGGAGAGAAAGAAAGACTTCTGCTGCTTCTGCTGCTTTCCTTGCATGAAGCCAAAAGTCTCTCTCTTCACCACCACCATCCCGAGAACGGAGCTGGAGACGGTATCCTGCAATCCCAAATAAAGAATGATTGATCGGTAGGAAAATGGGGTGGGGAATTTTCCTGCAGACTTTTTCTGGGATTTTCCCACGGTCTCTGATCCGCGGGATTTAAAATGATGAGTTTGGTGGTCTAACCTGAGGTCCAAAAGTTGGCGACCCCTGAACTAAATCAACCACAGGTGACACCTGTGAAGAAAATCAAGAGTTTAAAAATGGGGCCAAATCTTGCCCCAAGATTTCAGGATGGACATCAACCAATGGGATGCACAAGAGACGTGTTTGTGTGTGTGTGTGTATCAAATTATTGAACAAAACTGTCCCCTGGCACACACGCACATACCCACACTTGGGAAGGTTCAAGCAGGCAGGAGAAGGGGTTATTTTGGCATGCTGTTGCTGCTGTAGTATGTGGTGCAAACATTGCAGGAGGAAAAACTGCAGCCACCGAGGTTCCCACCAAGTGGGTGGGCAGCCACACAGATGGCCTTACTCTGAAGAGGAGGAAAAGCATGTGACCTCCATATTTTTTTTGGGGGGGGAGAAACCAGGGGGTGCTGAAGCCCCTCCTCTGAGGAGCCTGAGAAGGAAAAAGCAGGGCAGGCAGGGGAAGCCAATGATCAAATTTACACTTCATGAATTAGTACAATCCAGGACAACCTCCCTCTTGGGCAGCCCTTTGACAAATGTCCCCTGCCCTGCATTTCTAAGGTGCTGCTTGAGGAAAGGGGAGGGGAGGGGGGAAGGACAAATGGCCAATTAGTCCCAAAAAACTCTGAATATTTTGCCAGGCAGCAGGCGCCAAACAGCTCTGTTTTTAACTCTGCTGGAGGACACCCATCAGAACAACCAATAGGGGACTTTCTTATGGATTTCTTATTTCCTTCCTTTTGCTTCTCTCCTTCCTTCCTTCCTTCCTTCCTTCTCTTCCTCCTTTCTTTTTTCTTTCTTTCCTCCTCCCCACTCTTCTTTCTTCTCTCCTCTCTTCTTTCCTCTTCCCTTCCCTTTTCCCCTCTTCCCTTTCCTTCCTGCTCTCTTCTCTTCTCCCTCCCTCATTTTTCATTCAAAGAAACTTTTGAGAATTTCACAGTTCATTTTCCCTTAGCGCTCAGCTCCCACCCAATATGTCTTCTGAAAGGAGCATTTGCTAAAAAATAAAATAAAATAAAAAATTGCTTGACTGCCCTTTGTGTTGTTTTCCACACAGACTCTCGAATAGCAATAAATTGGATGTAAACACAGGGGGGCTCCTACCCCAGCTGTGAAATCTGGTCTAATCTTCCCCTTCACCCTTCAGAATTCACCTCCCAGAATACCACAATCATTATTTATCCAGCTGGAGGGTGTCTTGTCTGGTTGTCCACATATTTTGAAAAGTGAAAAGTTTGGCTGTACTCTGGGCTCCAGATCCTGTCCTGGATGTTCAGATACCAGCAAAAGCCCCTCTGCATGGCTGAAACTGGTATGTTTGGACATTTCAATTAGGAAAGGGTTGTCCAAAACCTTCTTGGGTCAAGGAGCCATAGGCAACTGACATCTCTGAAATATAAGATACAAGACCTTCCAAATCCAAATCCAGAACTTTTAAGGCACTCAACTGCAGCCAATCGTCGAACATACCAGAACCTCCAACTCTTTTCGGCAACTAATCTTCATAATATTCATTTCTCCTTTCCTCAAGTTTAAATTGGCATCACTCAACAAGAGGGTCCTTCCTTCCTTCCTTCCTCTATCCTCCCTCCCTTCTTTCTTTCTTTTCTTCTTTCCTTCCTGCCTGCCTGCCTTCCTCCCTCTCATTTTCAATCCCTGCCTTTCTGCCTTCCATTCTCCTTACTTCCTTCCTACCTTCCTTCCTTCCTTCCTTCCTTCCTTCCTTCCTTCCTCTATCCTTCCTCCCTCTTTTCTTTCTTTCCTTCTTTCCTTCCTTCCACTTTTGTGTTTGTATGTACACTGAGAGCTTATGCACCGGAGACAAATTCCTTGTGTGTTCAATCATGCTTGGTCAATAAAAAATGTTCTTTCTTTCTTTCTTTCTTTCTTTTTTTCTCTTTCATTCCTTTCCTTTCCTTCCTTCCTTCTTTCTTTCCTTCTTTCTTTTAGAAGTTCTGATTTAGAGAACCTGGCTGGCAGGACAGGGGCAATGAGTTTCACTCCCTCAGTGAGGAAGGTAGGAACATTAACATACAACCCCACGTAAAGTGAAAACACCCTTCAGAAGCATTCTTTCTGAAACAAAGCAACACTTGAAAGGATGAAGGGGTCACAAGAATTTTCCTGTCTTTCTCAACCCACCAACTTGGATTATCTGACTGCTCCAGTACACAAGACCAGTAATACACATACATCCTCACACCAAGATTAAGAGGGGCTCGAGAGTGCTATAAAACAGAACCGTGGCTCAGTTTGCTTTGGGGTGCTACTGTGTTTCCCCCAAAATAAGACCCAGTCTTTTTTTTTTTTTGTTGCCACCAAAAAAAAAAGGCACCAGGTCTTATTTTCGAGGATATTGTCCCCTGACTAACCTCACTTGTGCGCATCGCCCCCGGCCTGCTTTTCGCTGTCAGAGGCCTTCAGGAACTTCTCCTTCTGCGGCCGGCAAGGCTTCCCTGAAGGCCTCTGCAGCCGATAGGATCGATCCAGAGCTTTGCTATCAGCTCCAGAGGCCTTCAGGAAAGCCTTGCCAGCTGCAGAAGAAATGGGCTGGCAAGGCTGGTGTCGGGGTGTGCGAGGCCTGACTACAACTGTCCAAAGTTAAGTAATAAGGCAGCTCCACACACCCCAGACCTACCCTAGCTTAATTTTTACCTGTCCCCTCTGGAGTGGGCGGGATCTTAAATAGGGCTTTTTTTGGGGGGGGGGGGGGTAGGGCTTACATTGGGCACACATATAAAAATCAAGCTAGGACTTATTTTCAAGGTAGGTCGCATTTTCGGAGAAACAGGGAACCTACCAACAGGCCCGGCTTCAAACCCTGTGTTTTAGTGCTGGCTAAAAGAACTCGGGGTGTGGGGTGGGGAAGCCACATCTCCACAGCGGGTCTAGCAGAACAATAGCCAGGAAGCAAAACAGTGTAAGGTTGGAAGAACCAAAAGGGCAGACATGCAACATTCAACCCTGAATCTTGCTTTGATCACAGGGAAGGGCGGGAATATTCTCAGAACCTGCAAGAACCTCAGAAATTGAGCGTTGGGGAAAACAAAGGCCAGGCCTGGGGCAAGGGAAGGCTGCACTTTAGGGGAGGGTGCAAAGCATGGACAAAAAGTCAATATAGTGGCACAACGGGATGATCCAAGCTGCACTGGATTTTATGCGTGCCATAAAGCAGGGATCTCCAACCTTGGTCCCATTACGACTTGTGGACTTTAACTCCCAGAATTCCTCAGCCAGCATTCGTTGGCTGAGGAATTCTGGGAGTTAAAGTCCACAGGTCGTAAAGTGGCCAAGGTTGGAGAGCCCTTGTCGTGAAGCACACCTAACTTCCAACCACACCATCACAGCCGCCATCTTGCCTTGTCTGCGGACAAGCTCTGCTGCATCCGAGTGGGGATTTGCTCCGTTTCTCTTGCTTTCTCTAAGAAGAGGAAACACAACTGGGAAAGTTTCCACTCTGAAGAAACCATCTGGCCATTCTCACGAGGCTCAGACCCTCTAAAGGTTAAAGAAAATGAAGGGATCAGCCTCCCTCCGCCTCGCGCCTAAATTAAAATTGTTCGTTCTTTCCCAGCTAGAGCTGCCAGGACGGACACAACATGGCAGGATCCCAAGCGAACTATTCTTGCTTCCTCAAGCCATTTCCACACCGCACCCATTTCCTGCTCATAGCGAGTCCCTATTCCTCTTCCCTCCCCCCCTCCCCGTTTATTATTATTATTACAAGCATTTCCACGGAAGTCAGGACAGGTTAAAGACCGCGGAAAACCTTTGGAGCTGAAAGACTTCCGTTCCTTAAAGTAGTTTTAACAAAGGATTCTGGAGTTGAATAACCGTGGGGCTCCGAAAGCTTGGGAATGAAACTCTGGCACGCTTCTGACCTGATGGATTCCAGGACAAGAAACTTTCAACTCGAGTTCCTTTTCTGGGTCCTTCCTTCTGCAAGGCCTCTCTTCGGACAAGAGCGCAGGAGAAGGGGAAAGAGATGAGCAAAAACAGCTTCCAAAGGGGGGCTCGAACGGACTCACATTGCCGGAGACAAACCTCGTCCAAGAATGGGCTGTGCAAGTGGTCACTTAACAACCACTGGACGATACAATGGTGCTGAAAAAAAGGTGACTTGTGACTTGGTCCTTGCATTTGTGACCCGAGCAAGATTTGAACAGCTTAATTAGACCACACATAGCTTACTGCATCCGGTTTTGCTCTGGCCTTGACTCAAAGCAGCCTCTCCCTCTCTCTGCTGTGCTGTCTGTGGTCCCTTCTATACTGAATACTGCATCCAGTTTTGGTCACCACACTATAAAAAAGCGGTTGAGACTCTAGAAAGAATGCAGAGAAGAGCAACCAAGATGATTGAGTTAATGGAGGCTAAAACATACAATGAACAGTTGCAGGAAATGGGCCTGGCTAATCTAGTGAAGAGAAGGACCAGGGGAGACAAGATAGCAGACTTCCAGTATTTGAGGGGCTGCAATGGATGGAAACTGAACAAGGAGAGATTCAACTTAGAACTAAGGAGAAATATTCTGACAGCGAGAATAATCAATCAATGGAACAGAAGTTGCCTTCAGAAGTTGTGGGAGCTTTATCACTGGAAGTTTTCAAGAAGAGACTGGACTGCCATTTGTCAGAAATGGTGCAGAGTCTGCTTGGGCAAGGGCTTAGACTAGATGACCTACAAGGTCCCTTCCAATTCTTTTAATCTGTATCTGTAGCAGCTTCATATAATGATGGATGCTAAATTCTGTGTGGAGATTAACAGAATCTTCCCTGGTCCTTCTCTTCTCGAGACCAGCCATGCCCAGTTCCTGCAACCGTTCATCATATGTTTGAGCCTCCAGTCCCCTCATCATCCTGGTTGCTCTTCTCTGCACTCTTTCTAGAGTCTCAACCTCTTTTTTTATAGTGTGGTGACTAAAACTGGATGCAAGATTCAATGTAGAAGGGGCTACAGACAGCACAAAGGAGAGATAGGCTGCTTTAGGTAAAGGCCAGAGCAAAGAAACCAAGCGGTTTACAGAGTCAGCCTCTGGGTCATCTGGCTCCTCATTTTATCCACCTCAGAAGGATGGAAGGCTGAGTCAACCCTGAGCCTAGTGGGATTCCTAGTAGGAGTAGTTTGCAGAACTGCACTCTAACCACTGCACCGCCACCAAGACTACTATAGGTACTGACCTGGCAGATTTGCAAAGGGTAGACCCTGGAATAGCAAGAATCTGCTCCCAGCAGCACCAGCAGCTGGCTAACTGGGCAAATAGGAGCATTCCCTGGGAAAGTGGCATCAGACCATGTGTGTCTGCAGAGGTCCTAGAAAAATCAAATAAATCAGCCCCTTTACATCCGTGTGGAGGGGAGGGCAACCCCCAAAAGGCATCCCTGCCAAGGTTTAATTAGTATTTCTCCTTGTATGGAGACGCCATCCTGGAGAAACCTTTTCATCTGATCTGGGAACAGAGATGGAGAGAGAGAGAGAGAGAGAGAGCGAGAAGAGGGGGAAACTTCTGCAAAGCTGTAGTTTGCATTCGTCACCGCAAAAACCGCACTTGGCAGAAGGCTGGGAGCCACCCGCAGCGACGGGGGGCTGGTGGCCTGAAAGCCAACATTTCCCACACCCTGTGTTAATTTTAATTATATCATATCAAATATAAAATGCTGGCGCTTGGCTAAGTGAGCTCCAAAGCCTGAGCAGGGCTAGAAATCTGTGCAAGAATGATGTCACGCGGCAGCATTATGTGATGTGGGTCAGATCCATGCTTGGCAGTCGCTCCCTTTTGCCCCACTGCTGAGCAACCAAGGCAGGAAACCAGCCTCTGAGATAGAAGCTCTTGTCATCTTTTTTTAGGCTAGAAGTGACAGCACATGGCCAACTTTTACACCAGGCCCTCCAGGGACTTGACGTGAGTTTAACCCATTCACTTCAAATCTCCTCTTTCCTCCAGAGAGATGAGGAGAGGAGATGTGAAGTCTGCATCACATCGCAACCTCTTGTTTTATCCCAACAACCCTGTAAGGTAGGTTGGGGGAAAGGGAGAAGTTGGTGACTCCATGCAAAGTCAATGGGGGAAGCCATAATATACCCTGAAGATGGTACTTAATTTTTCTGTACAAGGTGCAATGACAATAAAGTAAAGTAAACTAATTTATTATAGCAAATCAGGTGAAAATATTGGGCACCTCTCACTTAATGGCTTCAGAATGGAAGTTCTGTTCCCACTTGTAAGTAGAAGGCTGCCTGTAAAGTTGAACCTCCATCTCTGCACTTTAATCCAATCTTTTAACCCAACACCAGACTGACTCTTTCTCTCTCTCTCCCTCCCTAGTGTGTCCCCCGGATGAAATTATTTTTATAAGCTTTTCTGAGCTGAGAACAGTGTTCGGAAGTAAAGAGGGGGGGGGGGGGGGGGGGAGGAGGAGGAAGAGGAAGAAGAAAAAGAAAAAGAAAAAGAAAAAGAAAAAGAGGAGGAGGAGGAGGAGGAGGAGGAGGAGGAGGAGGAGGAGGAGGAGGAGGAGGCAGCAACGGCAGCAGCATAGAGATGGAACTGAGCTTCATTTTTTTAAAAAAATATAGCATTTAGCCAATTGAAACCTTTGCATCACAAACACTTGCTAATTTTAAACCTGGTTCACGCATTGTATTCCACTTGATTTCCTCCGAGCCAGATTTAAAAGCTTTACATTGTTCCCTAAGCTTGTGTTTCTCAAACTTCAGCAAGATTCTGGCTGGGCTGGGGGGGAATCCTGTTATTTGAAGTCCAAATCTCCAAGTTGCCAAAGTGGAGAATCCCGGCCTAAGTCAACGCCAAACAGCCAGGGGGTTGCCCATCATCCAGCACAAGAGAAGCCTTCAAGCTGTAACTCACCCTTACCAGCACGCGTGGAATGGCACCAGTAGAGATGGCCGAGGCCAACGCCTCCGGCAAGGTGGCAAACAAAACTTATGATTTATGCAAGGAAGTTCCCCCTCCTGACTGGCCCAGGGGGTGGGGGAAGAGGCAGTTGAGTAGTAACAGCAAAGAGAAAAAGAAAAAAGAAAATCCCTCTCTTGCAGAGAACAGCCACATCTGTCCTGGCCCCATTCAATTCCATCTGTCCGCCCCACGTAAATCGGGGAGACAAACGAGTCTTTGAGGCAGAAGAAGAATGACCAGAAGATTGGGGAGAAGGGGGGAGGAAATAAATGGGGGGGGGGGAGGTTTGTGGGGTGAGAATGAATCAGGCATTCTGGGAACCCTCCCAAGATTAGCCACAAAGCATTTGTCGCCCCCCCCCCCCCTCAACAAAAGCTGCTGAATTTTGACCGAATCCCAGCTGTCATTCTTTGAAAACAAGGGCTTAGAGTCCGGGGTAGGTTTGCTTCTAGGAGCAAAAAATAAATAAATCCAACTGGGCATTTTTATAGCAATGTGTGGTGTCTGTGTGTGCATATGTGTGTGTACATATATACGTATGTATGTTGTGGCATGCATTCATTGGCATCTCACTAAGTAGCCGAGCCTTTGTCTGTTAAATTGCTCTCATGCAGATTAGTTCGCTGAAGGAAGGGCTCTCTGACTCTCTCCTAAGCAAACTAGCAAAGCATTAAAGGGGGGGGGGGAAATAAAAGAACAGGGGGGCTGCCTCTCCCCTCCCTTTCACTGCCTCCCCACACACCGTTGGGATCAGAAAAGCCACTGCCTCACCACAAGCCAGCTTTCCCAAGGGCAAAACCTCGATACTCCAAGAACCAATTTGATTCACATACTTCTTCCCACCTTTTCCTTAGAAGCACAACAGGGTTTGTGACAACTCGCAGGACCCAACTGGCCACAAGACAACTCGCTGCGGAACCAAGAGTTACACTAAGACCAAAGAAATTCTGGAATAGAATCATTCAAGAGAAGACGCAAAAGGAGGGACAAAATGTAAACGTGAATCACAAATATGAAAATATTTTTTTCTTTTGTTCAAGAAATTAAACTGAATTGTTGAACCCTCCCACATTCTGGCACAACCTGCTATAACCACTGCTCCCTGCTCCTATTTTCCCCCTGTAACAACCGCACTGTGAGATCGGTAGGTAAGTCACACACAATGGTTTTTGCATGATTGAGAACATTTTCTCTAGTCGTATTTTGCCGCTTAGCCATAATGCCCACCGATTCTTGGTTCGGTTCAATCTGATTCCAATTTAGTTAACTTCTGCCGAACTTCTACTTTCCCAACATACTTGTCCAGTTTGGAACTGGGCAGGCTGCTTTGATATTTCCTCTAAGTCAAACGGACAAAGAGCAAGCTGATTATTTTTCATCCCATCCATTTGGACAGTGTTGGTTTTTGACCCCGAGAGCAGCTGGCACCCATTATGGCAGAGGTCTCCAAACGTGGCAGCTTTAAGATTTGTGGATTTCAACTCTAAAAGTTTGGGGACCCCGGCATTATGGAGTCAGTTAGGAAAACAACACCTTGCAAAATCCCCCCCAGGGCACCAAATTCTGCTGCTTCCAGATTCTGCATCCTATTCTACCATGTTCCTTGAATGCACCATGATCTATCGATAGGATTGGGGCAGCCTTCCCTGGCCCGGCGCACTCCAGCTGTGGTGTAAGAGCACTCATATTCCTTAGCCTGAGGAGATGCAATCCTGTTGTGTTTGGAAAGAACAAATTCAGGAGCCACCAGATTATAGAAGCCATTCTGGTCCATGGGGATAATATTCCAGTGGATTCGTCAACAAGTGATCTAATCAACAGTAGAACCTCACAACCTCCCACGTCCTCCTTTGGCAAACCAGCATTCGTTAGAAGGACCATAAGGGAGCTTGTTCAGGCCATGTGCAAGTTCTCAGTTGCAGGAAGAGGAACTGTTATCTCTCCCTCATAAAATGGAGGAGAAACCCCCCCCCCTCCCGCCGCCCAATGCAGCACAGCCCTATAAAACTGTCTCCATCTTCTTTCAAACAGCCCCTTCCTTCCATCCGGCCTTCCAAACCTAGACTTCTCCAGTCTCCCCACAGATAGAAAGGATCACTTCTATCTCAAGGCCCATTTTAACAGAATAACAGAATTGGAGGGGATCTTGGAGGTCTTCTAGTCCAACCCCACCTCACTCAAGATGGAGACCCTATACCATTCCAGACAAGTGGCTTGCTTAGGTCCACATGGCTAAACAAGGTTGGTTGTGGCTCTTCTTAAAAGCCTCCAGTGTTGAAGCGCCCACAACTTCTGGTGGCAAGCTGTTCCACTGGTTAATTGTCCCCACGGTTAGGAAGTTCCTCCTTAATTCCAGGCTGCTTCTCTCCTTGGTTAGTTTCCATCCATTGTTTCTTGTCCTGCCTTCAGGGGCTTTGGAGAATAAATTGACCCCCAACTCTTCTTTGTGGCAGCCCCTTCAAATACTGAAATACTGATATAATGTCTCCCCTAGTCCTTCTTTTTACAAGGGAAACCCAATTCTTGCAACTGATTTTCATTGGTCTTCATCTCCAGTCCCCTAATCATGTTTGTTGCTATTCTCTGCACTGTTTCCAGAGTCTCTATATCTAATCTTTATTCAGAAGAAGAAAAGATATCAAAGCTTTTGCCAACAGTTTTTTTTCCTCTGAGACATGAAGTTTCCTTCTATCCCTACAAACTACCAGTGTCTTCGTTCTTGCTAGAGACTGGCAAAAAAACAAAACACCAATGTATTTTCAAGCCCAGAAAAAAGTAGATCCATGCCAAATAAGAATACCCTCCTTCAGTCGAGACCAAATTCAAAAGGCCCACGTTGTTTTCCTTTCAGAAAAAAAGCCCCAAACCTTTTAGAAAGCCCATGTTTTGTCCCAAGCTTGTAATGCTAAAAAAAAAGAAAGAAAGAAAAAAAGAACCCTATCTCAGGGTTGAAAACTTTTGCATGCTTTCACTCCCCACGCTTATTTAAAAAACAAGCTCGTACTCACAGACATGCTCCTGTTCCATTTTGATAGGTTTCGCACTTTCCACTGTTCAAGCAGGATTCAGAAGGCTGGGTGCATCGCAAACCTGCAAGAAGAGAAGAGAGATGATTTCCTGGCACTGGGGAAGGAAGCTCAGCCACAGGATGGGAAGATATCAAGGGAGGCCCAGAGTCCATGTGAGATCTTTAACAGATTAACAGAGCTGGAAGGGACCTTGTAGGTCATCCAGTCCAACCCCCTGCCCAAGCAGGAGACCTGACATCATTTCTGACCAATGGCAGCCCAGCCTCCTCTTGAAAGCTTCCAGTGATGAAGCTCCCACAACTTCTGAAGGCAACTTGATTGCTTTCACTGTCAGAAAATTTCTCCTTATTTCCAAGATGAATCTCTCCTTGGTCAGTTTCCATCCATTATTCCTTGTCTGGCCTTTGGGTGCTTTGGAAAATAGCTTGACCCCCTTCTCCTCTCTGGGGCAGCCCCTCAAATACTGGAAGGCTGCTCTCCTGTCTCCCTTGGTCCTCCTCTTCCCTAGACCAGCCAGGCCCAGTTCCTGCAACCATTCATCATAGGTTTTAGCCTCCAGTCCCCTCATCATCCTGGTTGCTCTTCTCTGCCCTCTTTCCAGGGTCTCAACATCTTTTGTATAGTGTGGTGACCAAAACTGGATGCTGGACTCTAGTTGTGGTCTTTCTAAGGCTTTATAGAGTGGTATTAGTACCTCCCTTTTGGTTTTTCTTGCCTAAGTGTAATATTTTATTTTTCTCTCATTAAATTTCATTATGTTGGGTAGGGCCCTAGACAGGCAGCCTTGCCCCACTCCATGTGCTCCCAGATGCCAGGCTTCCCCTCCCCAAACACTAAGAATGGGGGAGGGTAATGGCCAATGCTCTGAGAACACATCCGGTTGGGAAAAGTTAAAGGACAGAGTTAGGATGTTAGTCATCTTTACATATGCAGCATTTCAGTGCTTTTGTAAAACAACAGGGCTTCAGTGATTCAATTTACCAGACTTTTGATTTAATGGTGCCAATTTTCTTTCAAACACACTTCATTATATGCAAAGCAATGCAAACCATTCACAAGGCAATTGATGCAAATAGCCTAAATTTCAAGTCAATGAACATTTGGGTTTAACAGACATTCCTCCGCCAAAATCGTCCACAAAATAGGTTTGTTGTACAGATCCAAATGGCCTCAAAAATGCAATATTTCTTCTTCCCTCAATTGATTGCCATCTAAGAGCTCTACACCCATTTTACAGGCAGGAACTCAAAAGGTAAATCAGATGAAGTTTCCAGGACATGAATCATAATTTACTTTCTTAAATATGGCCTTTTCAGGTGATTTCCAAATAATGAAGAGTCAGAATTGGAACCAGAGTGAGTCTGATCTAGCAGTTTATAAAGTCATCAGATCTACATTATGTATTTGTATTCCACCTTTATTATTTTTACAAATAAGTCAAGGCATTGAACATATCCAACACACCTTCCTCCTCCAATGTTCTCCACAACAACCCTGTGAGGTGAGTTGGGCTGAGTGAGAGAGGCTGGTCTAAAGTCACCCAGCTGGCTTTCATGCCTAAAGCAGAACTAGAACTCACCACCACCTACTGATTGGCCCAAAATCACCCAGCTGACTGTCATGCCTAAGGTAGGACTAGAACTCACAGTTCCTCAGGTTCTAACGTGGCGCCTTAAACCACTAGATCAAACTGGTTTTTTAGTCTACAAGCATGGCTTGCTATACACCCCAAGGAAAGCTCTGTAGAAGTTTGAGTTTCCTCAGCTTCATAAATGATTGAGTAAATCAGGGGTCTTCAACCTTAGTAACTTTAAGCCTGGCGGACTTCAATTTATCTGGGAGTTGAAATCTGCCAGGCTTAAAGTTGCCAAGGTTGGAGACCCCTGGTGTGAATGACCATCTAGGGTTTGCCACTACCCACCCCATCCTCCCAATTCTAAGTGGCCTTGGCTCTACCCCTGCTTCGCTATTCAGAGGTTAACCAAGTTGGTTTGTGGGGGAGAAGGATGCCCAAAGAAACCCACCCAGGAAATTCCAGCTTAGCAATTCTCATTATATATATATATGTGTGTGTGTGTGTGTGTGTGTGTGTGTGTGTGTGTATGTGTGTGTATGCATCTCTTCTGAAAATTTCTGTCTGAACAAAGCAGATGAAAAGGAAAAAACGCTTCATGGGGTGGACTGGCATTATGGGATGGCAACTGGGTGACTGCCAGGCAGAAGGGGGGGGGGGGGCAACCATTGCTATAATTCCAGCATCTATGTGCCAGATATCATTTGAGACTCAAATAGACTGTTGGGTGTCTTCAATCACTAAAGATGACAATCTTCGCCAAATTGAACAGATACCAACCAAGTTCCACGCTTCTTCCTCGATTCTGGGAAACTCTCTTTCCACTTAAAGAGAAAAACCACAGAATTCTCTTGCACCCGTATTTGTCAAGCGTGGCTGTTTTAAGACATGTGGACTTCAATTCCCAGAATGGCTGGCTGGGGAATTCTGGGATTTTTTTTAAATAATTTTTATTGAATAAACATTAAGAACAACTGAACACAGTGAGACTTTCTTGGCCATCATTTTGGCCATACAAGCTATATTATAGAGATAAATATAAAAGTTAATTTCCCTTTTCCCTTATTAATATAGTGCTAACTGCATATTATTTCTATTTATCTACATTTATCTATAATTACATACATATTTACAACCGTCTTTTATCCTCATGCATCTATATCATCTCATATTTGTCCATTATATTCCATTCTCTTTGGTTTACAAAACTTTTAACTTTCATTCCTATGAAGCATCAACCCTTTCTTTCTTTTTCCTTGACTCTAGCCATTGATACACTTTACTCCAGACTTCATAATACTCTGTCTCACCCTTATCTTTGATTTCTAAAGTTAGTCTGTCCATCAGACTAATATTTTCCTTATTATTTCACTTTCTGTAGGGGTATGTATCTTCATTCTTCCAGTTTGGGGCATATACCAATCTCGCAGCTGTTATTATATGATGATGATGATGGTTGCTATTATTATTATTATTATTATTATTATTATTATTATTATTATTATTATTATTATTATT
>BLBF01000074.1:1892977-1920509 GCA_015471245.1 Laticauda colubrina
TTATTATTATTATTATTATTATTATTATTATTATTATTATTATTATTTATTGCTCTACTTTCTGGTTAACTATCTCTTCTATCCAAACCTTTATTTTCCACCAGTATTTTTTTGCTTTTATACATTTCCACCACATATGATAATAGGTCCCTATCTCCTATCTTGGGGAATTCTGGAAACTGAAGTCCAAGCATCTTAAAGCAATCTTTTAAGTTTGAAGAACATGGCTCTACGGACCTGCCTGTTTGACTCAAAGGAGATTTTATTTCTACAACAATAATGAAGCATAATTTAGCATGCCAGCCAAGGAATTCTGGGAGTTGAAGTCCAGACACCTTAAAGTGGTCATTTTTGAAAATCATAATTGACCACAATTTACCTGTGGGCAAACTTAACTGAACACCAAACCTGGGGTAAAACTAGGATTCTACTACACGGTCTACTTCATGGAGTAACTAACAGGCTAGGTTCAATTTTCCTTTGTTGGTTTGGGCACTATATGTTCTATCAACAGGAGAAAAAATGTATTTTGTTAACCCCCGAAAAGAGTTTCTTGGGCTGCCTGAATCAAGTCAAACTTTTTTGTCAGACGTTAAAGGTCATATTTTTTAAGGGGAAATTTTTATAAAACACCAAGCAGGATGCCAATCACAGAACCAGCTCTAAATAGGACCCGGTCCGCCCAGCATATTAAGCCAGGGTTTAGATATCCCTGGTTCACACAGTTAATTGGTTTGGCACATATTAACAGAGTGATTATAGATTGGTTTATAGTTGGTTTATATATAGTTAGTTTACCAACTATAACAGTGTTACACATTATATTTAGCCACAATCGAGCTGCACCACGTTAAGTACAGGAAGAGTTGCTGGCCCTCTTAAGTCATCCAATGAAATCAAGATTTATTATTTGTAAAAATGCAATAAAGGAAGCCAGTGTGATGCAAAAAAAAAAAACCCCCAACCATAAATTGCTAAAGTACAGGCCTGTCTGTCCGGGTTAGGCATTAAATGCACATTTGCTGAATTGCCTGCAGTGAGGAAGAATGGCACCTCCTCCTCCTCCTCCTAGGTGACTTGGCCTGGAAGCATTTGTGAACCGGAAGAAACAGACCTGGTTACTTTCAGGTCGTCTCAAGAAATAAGGAAGTGCTTTTGTCTCAAAGCATCTTAACAAGTTGATGTTAGGGTCCCACTAAAGGCAGACCAAACAACCTTCTTCTGCCTGATAAGTAACAGAATAAAAGGGTTGGAAGGGACCTTGAAGGTCATCTAGTCAAACCCCATACCATTCCAGACAAATGGCTGGCCCATCTCTTTTTTAAAGCCTCCAGTGGCCTATGATTTCTGGAGGCAAGCTGTTCCACTGGTTAATTGTCCTCCCTGTTAGGAAGTTTCTTGTTAATTCCAGGTTGCTTCTCTCTTTGGTTAGTTTCCATCCATTGTTTCTTATCTTGCCTTCTGGTGCCTTCAGGAACCCCCTGAAATATTGGAACACTGTTATCATGTTGTCCCAAATCTTTATTTTCACTAGACTAGAGACATACCCAAATCCTGCAACTGTTCTTCATATGTTTTAGTCTCCAGGCCTTTTAATCATCTTTGTTGCTCTTCTCTGCATTATTTCCAGCGTCTCAAGAGAGTCTCAAAATTACCCCCCCAAGGCGTTACAAAGGAAGATAAATCAACTTGGAGCTGAAGTGCAGCAGAATGCAAAACTATGTTTGCCAAAACTTAAAAAACATTCTTTCAGTCTGCTAAAATAATGCTATTGTAGACCAATCAGCTTAAAAAAAAAAATACAGAATGACCCATCACTGCAGGGGGAGGTGAACTGGAGCAAAGCCAAGCCTCCAAAAGAATCCCTATATTAAGCTAAGCCATGATTTGCTAAAGAAGCCATCATGGCTGGCTCATGTAACTCACCACATCAAACTCTGCAATCCATGATGCCAACCTCTGGCCTGCCTGCCCCCCTCTGGAGACCCACCGGTCCCAGGGCAGAGCAGGGATGGAGGTGGAATCAAAACAGACATGATGGCCCCCATCCCCGTGCAATCTAAGCCTGGCCTTTTTTTAAGCATGCACAAGCATCTCATGAGGGCGTGGGTGTGACTTTTGCACCGGACAAAGAGCTGGAGTAGCCACCAAGAAAGTCGAACTATCAGAGAGTGGTCTCTGCTTCCATCAGAAGGGGAGAAAGCAGCTGGGTTGCAACTGACCTCTGGTCCCTGGGCTTGTAAACTCTGCACCCCCCAAATGAGACCAAATCATCCCCCCCCCCAACATTGGCAGAGGCGACAAGCACACCTGTGGCTCTTTGGGGATCTCCCGCGAAAGCCAACCTGGCTGTCATTCATAGCAGTGAAAATGCTCTCCTTTTTTTGTCAGGGGAATTGGGGACAGACACACACACACACATACCAGCCACCTGGAGCTCTGCCCCTCCTGCCCTGCTCTGCTACTCAGCGGCTACTCAGTGTTGTTTTCTGCAAAGGGGGCTCAGCTCGGCTGCTTGTGGGAAAAAGCAACAGCTGGGCCGCTCCTGTGCAGCCCCTGCCCAGACAAAAGAGGGGATGGGAGCCCCCTACCCACCCCCCCACCCCCCACCCCGTCCCTCAGGAGCCGCCTGCTCCTGGCCAAAGCGGACTGAGCAGGCAGGCGGGGGGAAAAAGCACAAGCCAACCTTATAGCACACGAGACACCCACGCAGGAAGCTTTTGAGAGTGAAAAGAAAGAAGGCGGCTGGATTGTTCTCCACTTACGACAGTTCTTTTTGTGACCAAACTTTACAACGGCACTGGAAAAAAAGTGACTTAGAACCGTTTTTCACAGTTACAACTATGGTAGCATCCCCCACACGATCACAGGATCAAAAGTCAAGCACTGGGGGGGGGGGGTTTCATATGATGGTCACAGCATCCCAGGGTCACCAGTTCTCCTTTTGCGTCCTTCGGACCAGGCTCACTTAACAACTGAGTTACTACCTTAATCGCCTGCCGTGATTTCACTTAACAAGGGTGGAAAGCAAGGTCCTTAAACTCACTTAACAAAGGCCTTGCTTTAAGAGCAGGAGTTTGGGGCTCGGTCGTGGCCGTTAAGTCGAGCAGCAGCACCTGCACGGCACTAAAGCTGGGATTGCTTTTTGTTCAAAAGCACCAGGAAAAAAACAAAAAAATGAAACAGAATAAAACTAGCAAAAGTGAAACCAGACGCTGCCGCCCCCAGGAAGCCCCAACCGAGTTCCTCTTCACTTCCCGAAAAAGGCAGCGGTGGAAGGAGTGGGGGGGGGGGCCCCGCCCACCTTTGGGGGGGCCCAAGAAGAGACCCCCCAGGGCAGAATACGCCCCCCCTTTCCTTAAGAAAACTCCGGGTTTCCATTCCCCACTTCCGGTTCTGAGCTTCCCTTCAGATTTCTGGGAGGGGGGGGGGGGAGAGGGAGGCTGGTCTAGGAAGGTGCCCTTTTCTCTCTCACTCCAATACAGGCTTTCCCCCCCCCCCTTCTTCCAAACAGAGCAGAGGGGGCTCTATGGGGCAGACCCCACCACCAACCACCACAACAACCTGTTTTCTGGCTGCCAGAGGGGCAAGAAAGGCAAATGATGAGGGTGGGTGGGAGTCCTTTGGAGGGCCTTAGCCAGTGGTGTGTTAAGCATGAAGCAGGTGTCTATGGCGCCGGGCCCCAAAGGGGGCACCGCAAAGGATATGGCTTCCTTTGTACCAAGCGGGGACGGAGGGGGCCACCCAGATTTGTCAGTGAGCCTTCATCTGCCACTGGGCAAGGAGTCCCACTTCGCAGCCTCCCCAAAGGGGCAGAGTTCAACCCTCTCCGGGAGTCTCTGGTGGGAGACCAGAGAGAGAGAGAGAAGGCCCAAGATGGATTCCCCCCCCCTCCCCGCCAACACCAGATGGGTGTGACTCCCTCAAGCTGCCCATCTCTGGGTCTGAAAAGAGCGACCCGAGGCCGTTCCTTCTCTCCACCTGGCCTTCTTCCAAGGCCTTGGCAAGGATCCCAGGCAGCCCAGCGGCTTCCTGAGTTACACCGGACTACAATCCCCATCACACCAAGCCAGGAGGGTGGCAAACTACAGAAGGCAGGGGTCCCCAAACTTGGCCACTTGAAAGACTTTGTGGTCTTCGAGTCTCAGAACTCCCCATTTAACCATTTTCTTTTTCTTTTTTTTCTTTTTCTCCTGGAGCGATGGCAGAGGAAGGGATGACAAGAGAGTAAGCAGGCATCGAGTTGAAGTCTAGCAAAGCTGGCCGGGGAATCCTGGGAGTTGAAGTCCACAAGTCTTAAAAGTGGCCTCTGACATCAAGGCTTAGGGGGATCATGGGGACAGGGGGTGGGTGGGGATGAGGGGGCCTGGATTGTTTTGGGCTGAACCCCAGACTCACCCCTCCCCAAAAAAAAATCTCAGCTCAGCAGCTTCTGTGCCTCACACCTCTGTGTGCACATACCACACACACACACAACCTGTGTGTCTCCCCCCCCCCCCATTAAAAGGAACACCACATGCCCCCCCCCCAACAACTTTTAATCAACTCTGATTTCCCTTTGCTGGGGGATGGGGGCAGCAGCTCCCCTTTTCAAAGAATCCAAGCCAAGTTCAGCAGAAGACCAGCGCCTGGGGGAAGGAGGAGAGGGGCATGCGTGTGTGTGTGTGTGTGTGTGTGTGTGTGTGTGTGTGAGAGAGAGAGAGAGAGAGAGAGAGAGAGAGAGAGAGAGAGAGAGAGCGAGCACTGGCTTCCCCCTCTTTTTTCCTCCCTCCTTGGCCTTTCAAAACCCACAGGTTGGTCTTTGAGGCTTGCTATATTTTGTTTCTTTCTTTTCCTTTTTCCCCAAAATCACACTTTTTGGAAACAGCCCAGAAAAGTCATCAGTTAAAAGAAAAAAAAAAAAATCAGAAAAAGGGAGGGGGGGTGGGCTGCACAAGAGAGGCTACCGGAGGACAGGAAATCTGACGCAGAGTCGCCAAAGTGGTGGAGAAACACCCCCACACCCCCACCCACCCCGACAGAGGCTGGGGCCAAAGGCAGACCGGGCTGCCTGGCCCTCCGGTTCGACCCAGTTTTGAGAGCCGGTGTTGCACAGCCAAGCAGCCCCCCAGAAACCCCCCCCCCCGCCTCGCCCTGCCCCGATTGCCCCGCCAGCCCCTCCTCGTCCGGAGTCCTTGGAACGACCGGGGTGGGGTGGGGGTGGGGGGGCTTCCAGGGACTCCCGCTCCCATGGTTCCCGGCCAGGCGGGACTTGGGGGTCGAAAGCGGCTCGTCTTCCCAAAAGTCCCAACGGCCGGCCGGCCCGGGGAGCCGCTGGAAGGGAAGCCGTCGAGCCGGTTGGGTCGGTTTTCTTTGGAAACAAACCGCACAAAAAGCGAAGTTGCGCCGAGGAGGAGAGAGCGGCGGCGGCGGCGGCCCTTCTGCTTCCCTTCCTCCGCCGGCGGGGTGAGCGGCGGGTCACAAGCCCCCGGACGGCGGTGTGGCAAGAGCGGCGCGCCCGACCTTCTCCCTCCGCCATCCCGGCGGCGGCGGCGGCGGCGGCGCGACTCCCCTTCCCATCGCCCGCAGCCGCCTGGGATGATGGGGCAAGAGGAGCAAGGTCGGAGCCACTCCGGGGGGGGGGGGGGGGGGGGGGGGAAACCATGCCGCGCTTCTCCCCCCCCCCCCCCCCCCCGCACCGCAAGAACCGCATCCCCCGGCCAGTCGGAAGGTAGACTGCGCCCTTCCGAGGTAGACTGCGCCCTTCCAGGGAGGCTCCCCCAGCCGCCTGCCGCCCTCCAACCGGGATCCGCCCCGACCGAGCGCGAAAACGCCGCTCTCGCCCTGCCTACCTGCAGCCAAGGTGGGCAGGACGGCCAGGTGCAGCAGCCTGAGCAAGGCCGGGAAGCGGCGGAGGCGGCTCCGTCCCCGGAGGGGCTGCATCCCGCCCGCCGGAACTCTGCGCCGGCCCCGGCCCCGGCCCCGATGGGCTTCCTGGCTTTGCGTCGGCGGCTCCGGCCGGGCCGGGCTGGGCTCCCCCTGGGCGGCGGGGGCGGTGCTGCTGCTCCCGGGACGGAGCTTCGCGGAGGCGCCGCGCACTGCAACTGCTCCCGGCCGGGCGGGGATCGCTCGACGGCGCTGCCGATGCTGCCGATGCTGCTGCTGCCGCTGCCGCCGCCGCGGGGAAAGAGGAACTTCGCGGCTGGCCGGGAAGTTGGCGAAAAGGGCGGGAGCGCGCACGGGAGCGAGCGAGGCAGGCGGGCGGGCGGGGCGGGGGGTGGGGGGCGGGTTTTCCCGTCTGAATGCCGCCTCCCCGACACAAGAGGGCCCGGCAGAGGGCGAACCGCGGGCGGGGCGGGCGGTTCTTGCCGCCGCCGCCGCCGCCTCCTCAACGACCCGCCACTGCAAGTTCCCCGCAAAAGTCCTTGGTTGTTGTTTGCAACTTCCCCAGTGTTCAGCGGGCTCACCTGCACCACCATCGGACTTGGAAGGGAGCTTGGAGGTCATCTGGTCCAGCCCCCCCCCTGCTCAAGCAGGAGACCCCCATCCCATTTCAGGCAAATGGCTGTCCAGTCTCTTCTTAAAGGCCTCCAGGGATGAAGCCCCAACACTTCTGACGCCAACTGGTTCCACTGGTCAATTGCCCCCCCCCTGTTAGGAAGTTTCTCCTTCATATAGTAATAATCAGAATCGAGCTGGAAGGGACCTTGGAGGTCTTCTAGTCCAGCCCCCCTGGTCAGGCAGGAGCACTGATACCATCAGACTGTCCGGTCTCTTCCGAAAGACCTCCAGTGATGGAGCACCCAGGACTTCTGGAGGGAAGCTGTTCCATTGTGCTCCCTGTTAGGAAGTTTCTCCTTAATGCCAGGTTGCTTCTCTCCTTGGTTCGTTTCCGTCCATTGTTCCTAATCCTGCCTTTGGGGGGGAATAGCTTGACCCCCTTCTTCTTTGTGGCAGCCCCTCAAATGCTGGAAGACTGCCATCATGTTCCTCCCTCGTCCTTCTTTTCTCTCGACTAGCCATACCTCGTCCCTGCAACCGTCCTTCACGTGTTTTAGTCTCCAGGCCTTTGATCATCTCAGTTGCTTTTCTCTGCGCTTTTCCCAAAGTCTCAAAACCTATACGGGAGTGTTGTTGTGATGCTTGCCTAGGGAAGAGAATGGAGGCTGCACAGGCCTGCAGTCACACACACCCCTTCATTCGGTTCCCCGATGGGAAGGAAGGAAGCTCATATCTCGTAATGGCACTAACTTGTCTTCCAGATTGTTGGAAGGAGTTGGAAGGGACCTTGTAGGTCATCTAGTCCAACCCTCCGCCCAAGCAGGAGTCCCTACACCATTTCTGACTGAGGTCAGTCCAGTTCCAGTCTCTTCTTGAAAGCCTCCAGGGATGAAGCTCCCACAACTTGTGAAAGCAACTTCTGTTCCATGAGTGGATTGTTCTCACTGCCAGAAATTTCCAGGTTGAATCCTTGTCTGGCCTTCAGGGGCGTTGGAAAATAGTTTTGACCCCCTTCCTCTTCTCTCCGGCAGCCCCTCTAATATTGGAAGATGCTCTCCTGTCTCCCCTGGTCCTTCTCTTCCCTAGACTAGCCAGGCCTGGTTCCTGAAACCGTTCATCGTATGTTGACAAGACAACAATAAATGTATCATCCTCATACAGGGGCCATTGGGATTCACACATGCATTAAGCCATCTTCTGCTTTAAGAAGGTTTGGCTTAGAAGTTCATCTCCTTTGCCTGCCCTGATCTGCAAATTACGCCATCGTGGTTTCACAAACATTCTGTGGTTGAATAATTTTATGGTCAGAGGTGGGAGTGGACACTGAGGTTGGCTTTGTTCTCTGTCATCTTTCTGCGTCCATAGACTGAGTTGGGCACCTTCTTCTCAAGTTGTTCTTGTGGTTTCTGGCTTAATAATACAGTTGGTTTGTGTTCCCTCCTAAGCCTTTGGCTAAGACAAACTGGGGTTTGCTATCAGGTAGAGGTCTCCAAACTCTGCAACTTTAAGATTTGTGGACTTCAACTCCCAGAATTCCTCAACCAGCCATGGTATCTGGGGAATTCTGGGAGCTGAAATCCACAAGTCTTAAAGTTGCCAAATTTGGACATCCCTGCTATAAAGAAATAAGGACGGAATAACCATGGCTTTGTGGAATGTATGAAATCAGGGAACCTGAAGTCACCCGAAGACCCTAAATAATTGGAGCCCCACTTCTCACAGTCTGATACCTACACAACACTATGCTCTGGGGGGCAAGAGGTGAATGTGGGAGGACCACCTGCTAACCCCCCCAAATAGGAGCATTCACGGCAAGAGTCAAAACCGAAGCTCCACTATATAAACTGTTTTGCAGATGGCATCTTCCTCCAACTCGATTGGCCAAAATTAGCGAAAGTATTATCACTACATTGTTAGAAATGTAACCTAGAGATAGGGACATCTTTCCACCACATATCATATGTGGTGGAAATGGTTAAAAGCAAAAAAATACTGGTGGAAAATAAAGATTTGGATAGAAGAGATGGTTAACCAGAAAGTGGAGCTCAGACCAGAAATGTTCTTACTGGGAATTATTAATGAGAAATACTGTAAAGGAACAATATATTCAGTGATACACATTATAACAGCTGCGAGATTGGTGTATGCCCAAAACTGGAAGAATGAAGATACCACTACAGAAAGTGAAATAATAAGGAAAATTATGTGCAGAGATGGACAGACTAACTTTAGAAATCAAACGTAAGAGTATTGTGAAGTCTGGAGTAAAATGTATCAATGGCTAGAGTCAAGGAAAAAGAAAGAAAGAAGAAACTTTATAGAAATGAAAATTTAAAAAAGTTTTGTAAACCAAAGAGAAAGGAATATAATGGACAAATATGAGATGATATGGATGCATGAGTATAAAAAACAGTTGAAAATATGTATATAATTGTAGATAAATGTAGATAAATGTAAATAGAAATAATATGCAGCAAGCACTACACTAACCACATAAGGGAAAAAGGAAATTAACTTATATGTATCTCTATACTATAGCTTGTATGGCGATAATGATGGCCAAGAAAGTCGCATTGTGTTCAATTGTTTTTAAGGTTTATTCAATAACACTTCTTGAAAAATTAAAATGAAACTGAAGTTCCTCCTTTGCGTATGTGTGGTTGCATGATGGCATCACAAAACCACACACACAAAGCAATGGCAGCTACTATGTTGATTTAATTGCAGTGATGGCGAATCTTTTTGTTATGGTGTCCCAAAAGCGTGCGCGCCGGCATTCACAATGCAGTGCGCCTTGCCCCAGCTGCACATGCATGCACAATATCCCCCCGCCCCCTTACCTGCAGTGTGCATGTGCGTGGCTCCCAGCCAGGGGTTGGATTCTACCGGTTCACACCTATTCGCTAGAACTGGTTGTTAACCTTCTAAGCAGTTCGGAGAACCGGTTGTTAGAAGAAATTCCTGGCCTAATCCTGTAAGGAAGGCAGGAAGGAAACATTCTGGTGTTGCTTACAGAAACTGCCTCTCCATTAACCTTTATTACATTCTTGGCAGAACTGGACTTCCTGTCTCAGGAACATCTCTGGAGCTTTCTTTCCCTCCTTTGCTGCTACTTTGCTTGTGTGGAGTGACCATTCAAAATTACAATGGCACTGACAAAAGTGACTTATGACCATTTTTCACACTTACGACTGTTGCAGCATCCCCACAATCACGAGAAGCCAGGTGAGGAGATGCATGCCTCGATGTGAGTGATGTTGAGTTGGCCACGCCCAGCCAATAACATGACCACCAAGCCATGTCCACCCAGTCACATGACCACCAACCACGCCCACCAACCAAGCCACGGCCACAGAACTGGTTGCTAAAAAGAAATGAATCCCACCCCTGCTCATTCTCAGCTGATTTACAGACTGCTTGAGGCCTTTTTTGCTCTCCGGGAGGCTCAAAGGAACCCTCTGCAGCCTTTGAAGGCCAAAAAATGAGGCTGCAGCAGCTTCCCTTGAGCCTCCGGGAGGGCGAAAAAGGCCTCAAACAGACTGAAAATCAGCTGCGCACTGCAGGTCTGGGGCTTGCACACCCGCATAAATGGCTCTTTGTGCCACCTGTGGCACACGTGCCATAGGTTTGCCATCAAGGACTTATTGGATGCTTCCAAGTCCCAGTTACAACTTGCAACCTCCTCCCACCCTTCAGCTGGCCCTGAAATGGTCAGAGGTCTACAGATATTCCTGGACATACAACCACAATGGAACTCAACACGTATGTTGCAAAACGAGACATCTATCAGGTGAGTTTTGCCCCATTTTACAACCTTCCTTGCCTCCACTGTTAAGTGAATCACAGCAATTGGTAAGTTAGTAACCTGGCTTCATTAAGTGAACCTGGCTTCCCATTGTCAGTAGGTCACAAAAGGGGGTAATGTGACCCTGGGAAGCAAAATGTCATAAATATGAACCAGTGGCCAAGCCTTTGAATTTTGATCAGGGGACCATGGGGACACTACAATGATCAGAAGTGTGAAAAACAGTCATAAGTCACTTTTTTTCAGTGCTGTTTTTTAACTTTGAAGGTCACTAAATGAACTGCTGTAAGTCGAGGAGTAGCTGTACTCTTGTAGCCAGACATTTTGCTGAATTGTGAGGTGTGATTTCTCCATCTTTCTCCTGTCTCCTTTCCTGAAAGTAAAACCCAGCCGGGCTTAAAAAGGCATCCTTTGGCCTTCCAGGATAGCAAGGAGAGAGTGAGATTGCAAACCTAGCCAGCCCTCCTTCGGCCCAGCAAATTTCCTGAATAAACCACAGTTTAATGGGTTCACCCAGCATGTGGAGTCACTCACTTTGGCTACTTTCTGACTTGGCATGTTGTACTGGCCATGATTGGCAGCTTAGGCTTCATTAAGCGTTTAGGGTTTGCTTCGGTTGGGGGCCTGTGCAGCGATCAGCAGCTGGCACTGAATGCCACATCTGGCAGTGAGCTGCAAACTTATTTGGTAAGCTGTGGTTTTCTTCCATGGTGTTCTGTTGAATTGGTTAGGTTCAAGCAGTGTTGCTGCAGCTGCCAAAAGAAGCCAACCCAGGCTGCATAAAGAGAGGGATAGAATCAAGATCAGGTGAAGTGTTAATAACACTGTATAAGGCCTTGGGAAGGTGGAATACCGTGTCCAACTTTGGTCACCACACTATAAAAAAAAAGGTTGAGACTCTAGAAAGACAGCAGAGAAGAGCAACCAGGATGATGAGGGGACTGGAGGCTAAAACCTATGATGAACAGTTGCAGGAACTGGGCCTGGCTAGTCTAGGGAAGAGAAGGGCCAGGGGAGACAGGAGGGCAGCCTTCCAATATCCCAGGAGCTGCTACAGAGAGGAGGAGGAGGAGAGGGTCAAGCTATTCTCCAAGGCACCTGAGGGCAGGACAAGAAGTAATGGGTGGAAACTAATCAAGGAGAGAAGCAACCTAGAACTAAAGAGAAATTGCCTGACGGTTAGAATAATTAATCAGTGGAATTAATTTTGAATTCTCCAATGCTGGAAGTTTTAAAGAAGAAATTGGATAACCAATTGTCTGAAATGGTATAGGGTTTCCTGCCTGAGCAGGGGGTTGGACTAGAAGCCCTCCAAGGCCCCTTCCAACTCTGCTTATTCTATTCTACTCTAAGCCACATCTTGACCATCTTGGTCCAGCATTATTACACCAATAGGGACTTGAGTGGGTGGGCAGGAGCCTGGGGTTAGCAAGGGCCCCGACCCCCAGTCAAAAAATTTTTTTCCACTAATTTACAATGGGAAAAGTGGCATCCTTTCTTTTTGAGAAAGCAAAGCCAAATTCAAGGCTTCGACTCCAAATCATATCAAGATTTTACAATCGCAGCTTCCTGGGCCATGCAGAAGTCCTAAAACGCAAGAAGGGTTAAACTAAAGTATAAGGGTGGAGAAATTGTGCTTTATGAGGGGACCTGCAAAAGAGATGCAAGATGTCTTGGCGATTTATTTATTTTTAAATCAGGAAACTAGCTGAATTCCTTCTTTGAAATACAAGGAACTAATTTATCCTTTTAGTTTATCAAAAGGCATCTTTTTTTTTAAATCATGGGATTTGCGACACAGAAGGTCTTTTCTTCTTCCACTAAAAATGCTTTAAAAGATGAATGAGGAGAAGTGTTTTCATAAAACCTCTCCAATGATTTTTTGATCCTTGGACCGGCCCTTAAAAAAAAAAAAAAAAAAAAAATTTGAGGAGCTACTTTGGGCTTAAAATAGCAGGACTGAAGGCATTTTTTTTTAAGAAAAACTGTTAAGCCTGACTTAATGGAAATCTTGGCAAACCTCCATCGGATTCGTTATTCTTTTAAATTTTTTCCTCTGCCCAGACAGATTTAAACATGTCTGAAGTTTGGGAAACTATTCTCCCCCCCCCCCAAACTTCAAATAAAATGGATAAGAAAAACCACCGTGGGATCTATTTTTTGTTCCTGCAAGCTAAGAAATATTACGTTTGCTAAAGAAAAACCGAATGCAAATATAAACAGGTAACACACATCTGTAAATTATTTCTGTGTCCTGGGGCCTAAAAGAAAAAAAAAACTAAGTGAAACCAGCATTGCTTATATATTTTGCCTTGACAGCTCCGGGAACAAAAAAAAAAATTGCCAAAATGTGCAGGCAAAGGAGAGTCTCAGCGTGGGAAAGTTGGTTTAGTGAGAAATTTGCCCCGGGATATTTAAATAAAACCAGCCACTTTTGTTACTGACAAATGCGGGTTCTCTGACACCACTTGTCCAAACGGCACATGGAAGGGTTTTGTTGTTGTTTTTTTGCATCCCATTCATCTCTGCTATCACCACAATATTTTGGTTTTCTCCAAAGTGGACGTTGTGGGTGCTTTGAAAAAAAAGACACAGAGCTGCAGCCACTGTCAAACTCTGATGCATTTTTATTATTTTTCCTTGCAAGAGGTTTTTTAGAGGGTGCTTCGCTTGCTGCTAGTTGGCTCAAATCAAGTCAAATGAGTGCAGGGATTTTGGTTGGTGGTGGCTCCTGCTAAAAACACAGCCTGCCAACAAGGACCCTGAGTCAGGGGAGCCATCTGCATGCCTGCAGTGACCCCACCTCCTCACCAGCCAAACTTGGCTCTTTGTGAGTTTTCAAAAAGGTATAAAATCACATTATTTTCGAATCTAAAGAGCAATGAAGATGATCAAAAAGCCTGTAGACTAAAACATGAAGAATGACTGCAGTATTTGGGTTTGGCTAGTCTAGAGAAAAGAAGGACTAGAGGGGACATGGCAGCAGGATTCCAGTATTTGAGGGGCTGCTAGAAAGAAGGGGGACAACTTATTTTCCAAAGCATCAGAAGATAAGAAACAATGGATGGCAACTAACCAAGGAGAGAAGCAACCTGGAATTAAGGAGAAACTTCCCAACAGTGAGGACAATTAACCAGTGGAACAGCTTCCCTCCAGAAGTTGTGGCTGCTCCATCACTGGAGGTCTTTCAGAAGAGACTGGACAGTCACTTGTCTGAAATGGTATAGATTCTCCTGCTGGAGCAGGGGGCTGGACTAGAAGACCTCCAAGGTCCCTTCCAGCTCTATTCTAGTCTATATAAGTCTAAGTACCATTGCTACTGCTTTCTATCGCTCTGTCCATCCATCCATCTGTCTATCTATCAGTGGTGGGATTGAAATTTTTTTACTACTGATTTTGTGGGCGTGGCTTGGTGGGCGTGGCAGGGGAAGGATATACTGCAAAATCCCCCTTCCCTCCCCACCCCACCACCCTGTTTTCCTGCTCCTTTCTCCTATGCAGGGCAACCAAAGGAGACCCAGCAGATCAGCTGGGACTCAATGGGAGGCAGAGAAGAGATGGGCTTGGTGGGACCAATCCGAGGTGGCATTGGCTGGTTCTCCAAACTACTCAAAATTTCCAGTGCCAGTTTGAACCTCCTGAATACCATCCACCACCCATCCATCCATCCATCCATCTCTCAGCCATGATGACACAGTGGTGAGAATGCAGTATTGCAGGCTAATTTTGCCGATTGCCACCAGTTCAATCCTGACCAGCTCAAGGTTGACTCAGCCTTCCATCTTTGTGAGGTCAGTAAAATGAGGACCCAGATTGTTGAGGGCAAGAGGCTGACTCTGTAAAACTGCTTAGAGCGGGCTGTGAAAGCCCTGTGAAGCGGTATATAAGTCTAAAGGGCTATTGCTAACCCAACTGATTAAGAATCAGATCCTTCTGTGAGCTGCACTTTCAACAGTTCAGACTTTTAAGTGCTCACAGTCCCCAGAATTTTTGCCCTGATCACAGACATTTGAGCACATTCGTTGTGACTTCTAAAACAAACCCAAGGCTTTCACATGATTGTGGGCAAATGCAAGAATGGGGAACTTGTGCAGGAATCAATTGCCCTTTGATCATTTTTCCACATCAGCAGTTGGAACTAACTCACTGCTACTATTCTGTTTGTCTAAGCCAGAGGTCCCCAAACTTGGCAACTTTAAGACTTGTGGACTTCAACTCCCAGAATTCTCCAGCCAGTGTTTGATGGGAACAGCTGTCATGATTACTTGGAAAAAGCCCAGATTAATTCTCAGCCGTTGATTAACATGCCATGATTATTCCAAGATGGGTTCCCTATAGCTCAATGGACTCTAATTTTGAAATAACTCCAAATAAGCACTGCTGTTGCCATTCCTCATTACATGGTTTAGCAAAGGGGTCCTCAAACTTGGCAACTGTGTGTGATATGTGCACACACAGGTGTGAGGTACAGAAGCTGCTGAGCTTAGATTTGGGTTTTTGGGTAAGTCCATGGGTTCAGCCCAAAACAATCCAGCCCCTTCCCCCCTCCCCATGCTCCCCTGAGCCTTATGTCAGAGGTCTCCAAACTTGGTGACTCTTCTACAGAGGAATGATGGAGTCTGTCATCTGCACCTCTATAACTGTCTAGTTTGGTTCTGCAACCCAACAGGACAGACACGGACTCCAGAGGATAATTAGGATTGCAGAAAAAACAATTACTACCCACCTGCCTTCCATCGAGGACCTGTATCCTGCACAAGTCAAAAAGAGGGCTGTGAAAATATCTGCAGACCCCTCACATCCCGGACAGAAACTGTCTCAACTCCTATCCTCAAAACGACACTGCACACCAGAACAACTAGACACTAGGACAGTTTTTACCCGAACACCATCGCTCTGCTAAACAAATAATTCCCTCCACTCTGTTCAACTATTTACAAAGTCTGCTCTACTATTACTGTTTTAATCTTCTCATGACTCCTTATCGCCCATCCCCTCCCACTTGTGACTGTATGACTATAACTCTGTTGTTTGTATCCTTAAGATTTATATGGACTGTTTCCTAGTGTGATTTGATTGCTTATTGTACCCTTTGACTATTATTAAGTGTCGCACCTGATGATTCTTGACTCTTGACAAATGTATCTTTCCTTTTATGTACACGGAGAGTATTTACACCAAGACAAATTCTTTGTGTGTCCAATCACACTGAACCAATAAAGAATTCTCTTCTATTCTTTAAGACTTATTGACTTCCAGAATTCTCCAGCCAGCTTCGTAGACTTCCTTACTCTCTTGTAATCCCTTCCTCTTCAATCTCTCCACTCTAGGGAGTAGGAGGGGAAAAAAACAACAACCAACAGGCATGGTTGAATGGGGAATTCTGGGAGTTGAAGTCCACAACTCTTTAAAGTTGCCAAGTTTGGAGACCTGTGTTCTAAGCCACCCAGCGCAGCTTGGCAAGGTTTGTGGTGGACCATAATGACTGGCTTCAAATTACTAGCAAGCCCCCCCCACCCCCTCCCCCAGCTGTGCTTTCAAGAAGCCAGGATTGTCTGGCTTCTGGCCTCTGGCAGAATGAGGGTTTAATCCATCTCCCCCCCCTCCCTCGCTTCCAGTGTCAAGCTGTCCAATTTTCAGGCAGACAAGGGAGCAACCTGAGCCCAAGGGAGTTTGGGAGGGCAGGATGAGACTTGGTGGCAACCATGTGGGGCTGAATCCTGGTGCTGAAAGGAGGTGCCCAGAGGCTTGGAGCCGCTGCGGTCCTTCCATTGGTGGAGGGAGAGGTTCAGGATGTGGTTGGCGCACCGGATTGGGTGCTTTAAACAAATACACAGCAGCATCCCAGCAGCAGCAACCAAAAGACGCACCAGCTTGATTTTGTGGCGCAGCGTGTTTGAACAAGATTTTCCAACGGTTGCCTTCGGATAAAGAGCCACCGCGACTGCTTGGCTTTGCTCTGCCAGGAAATTTTCTTGCGAGGAAAAAAAGCCCTGGCAAGGGTTTACAGGGCAAAAGGTGCCCATCTTGCAGGCTGGTAGGCACTGGCCTTTTTCAGTCACTGGGTTCGTTAATTAAATTAAATGATAATGTTATAATGATACGATATATAAGGTTGAGCTAAGTTGTAATATGAATGCAACTTCAATAAGAAATGTATACAAAATATACACATTTGCACAAGATATATGTACCCAGTAGACACACTGTATAATTGAAAGATGGATGTAGAATAGAATAGGAGTGGAGTGGAATGGAATAGAATAGTATAGAACAGAGAAGAGTGGAGTAAATTTCTTTAATGGCCAAGTGTGATTGGTCACCCAAGGAATTTGCCTTGGTGCAAAGGCTCTCAGGGTACATAAAAGAAAAGATACATTCGTCAAGAGTCAAGTATCATAAGGTACAACACTTAATGATAGTCAGAGGGTACCATAAGCAATCAATTTGTTTTAAAATAAAAAAAATTATATATAAAAAAGTCACTGGGTTCATGCTGGGTGCTAGTCCGAATAAGCAACCATTGGTTCGGTTAGCCACAACATTTTGGTTGTCAGATAATGGTGGCTTGGTTTTGTGTAACAGTCGGTGCCAAAACAAACCAGCTTGGCCTGAAATGGTGGGGAAACCCGGGTAATACAGACCAGCTGGACACGGAAGGCGAAGGGCATCCTTTCTAGCCAGCACTGTCCCTATTACAGAAGCTGGCCAAATGTCAGTTTCATGGGGTCATCCACCGGCAAATCAGAAGTGGACTGCCCCTATCCATGGAGGCTCTACTAAGCTCTTAGGCCACCGGGCAGATACAGCCATTCATATACAATGGTAGGAATCTTGGGAGCACATTTCTTTCTGCTATGGACCTGTCAGGAAAGGGAGCAAGCAGGTTTGGAGATCTAGAAGGTCCCTTCCAACTCTGTTCATCTGTTTAAGATCAACTTTGTGAGAACAATGTGGAGATATCCTAGAACAAGGGTGTCAAACTCAAGGCCCACTGGCCGCATCCAGCCTGCGGGGTGCTTAAATGTGGCCTGTGGAAATAGCAAAGGACCGGCCTATGGTGCCTCTGGCACTGGGGGACTGCACACAGATAACAGATAATCAGAGTTGGAAGGGACCTTGTAGGTCATTTAGTCCAACCCCCTGCCCAAGTGGGAGACCTTATACCAGTGTGACTAACCTTTTTCAGCCTAGAAGGGAGTGGAATGCACTCTTTATTGTATACAAATGACTTGACCCGTCCGTGTTGGTGAGATGTTCTTGGTGGTTCCTTAATTAGGTTGTTTACTGTTTGATTGTTGATTGAATATTAATTTTGATGTTACTAGACCAACAGTCAAGTACTAAACAATACCACAATCAAGGAACTAGCAAATCAGACAATTAACAGTTTAATCAAGGAATCACCAAGAATACTCCCATCTGCGCTGACAGGGCAAGCAACCAGTATACAGTATAAGTAGACCGCAAATTCTACTCCCTTCTAGCACTGATGATGTTATCTAGTTGGGTCATGAAATGTCTATGAGAAAACCGCCAAGTTCAGAAAGCACCATGGACCCCACAATCCTGAGCGACAAGTACTTTTTTCTAATAGGAAGCAAGTTACAACACCATGCAGATTTTCAGTGTGCAATTCATCTTTTGGTCCACAAATGACAAACCATTTCAGAAGCTGGTTGGGGCAAAATCTGCCATTTTGCTTCATGAGTCGTCAATGTAACTTCCAATGCCTCTGCCCCCTCTCTCCCTCTCCCCCTCCCTCTCTCTCTCTTTTTTTTCTCTCTCTCCCTCCCTCCCCCCCTTTCTCCCTCTCTCTCTTTCTCTCTCCCCCCTCTCTCCTCTCTTTCTCTCCCTCTTTCTCTCCCTCCCTCCATCTCTCTCCCCCTCTCTCTCCTTCTCTCTCTTTCTCCCTCCCTCCCTCCTTCTCTCTCTCTCTCTCTTTCTCTCCCTCTTTCTCTCTCTTTCTCTCCCTCCCTCCATCTCTGTCCCCCTCTCTCTCCTTCTCTCTCTTTCTCTCTCCCTCCCTCCTTCTCACTCTCTCTCTCTTTCTCTCCCTCCCTCTCTCTCCTTTTTGCATGTTTTAAAGTCTGAAGTTTATGGATGGGGATTATCTCATTTCTGACAGTTGTAAGCAGCTCTAGGAGTGGGGTTAAAATGCCTTTAAAAATAAAATAAAATAAACAAACTTGCTAGCTAACTTCAAAGATGCATCTGGCCAGCTGCTGATGGAAACCAAGTTACAGAACTTTGACATGACCTCATAAATCTGACATTCTTAAAGCTAATATTACTAATATATAACAGAATAAAGAACAAGGTTAGAAGGGACCTAGTCCAACCTCCTGCACAAGTAAGAGACCCTATACCAGGGGTGGGATTCAGCAGGTTCTGACCAGTTCTGAAGAACCAGTAGTGGAAATTTTGAGTTGTTTGGGGACCTGGCAAATCCCACCTCTGACTGCCCCCCCCCGTCCCCATCTCTTCTCTGCCTCCCACTGAGTCGCAGGTGATCGGCTGGGTCTCCTTTGGTTGTCCTGCACAGGAGAACGGAGCTGGAAGGCAGGGTGGTGGGGTGGGGAGGGAAGGGGGATTTTGCAGTGACCTTCCCCTGCCACGCCCACCAAGCCACACCCACAGAACCAGTAGTAAAAATGTTTGAATCCCACCACTGCCCTGTACCATTCTGGATAAATGGCTGTCCAATCTCTTTTTAAAAACCTCCAGCGATGGAGCAACCACCATTTCTGAAGGCAACTCATTCCTCTAGTTAATTGTTCTCACTGTCAGAAAATTTCTCCTTAGTTCTGCTTAGTTCTTGCTTCTCTCCTTGCTTCTTGTCTTGGCTTCTAATGCTTTGGAAAATAGGTTGACCCCCTCTTCTTTGTGGCAGCCCCTCAGATACTGGAACACTGCTATCATGTCCACATATTAAAAACATTGATCTATGTCAGTACCATGCATTTTCAGTGGCTACTCTCACACAAGGTTTTGGCCTTTTAGCAAATTATTTTAGCTATTGGCTAAAATCAGAACAAGCAAAAAACTCTGTGGATTAAATACAGCACACTGAGCCATAAATCCTCTTGTAACAACCACAATAGCAAAGTCTTCAGCCTGGATGAGATGACAACAGCTAGTTGGGCTACAAAATCTGCTTTTGTTGCTGATGTATTTCCTGGAAAGTACTACCACTATATTCCAGGCTATACGTGGTATCATCTATGATCAATGTTTGGTAAACAAGATTTCATCCAGCAGTAGCTATCAATGAGCATATTGCATGGTTTGATGGGTACAGCTGTCATAATTACTTGGAAAAACTCAGATTAATTCTCAGCCATTTATTAACGTACCATGATTATTCCAAGATGAGTTCCCTCTAGCTCAATGGATTAATTTTCAAATAACTCCAAATAAGCACTGCTGTTGCCATTCCTCATTACATGGTTTAGCACAGGGGTCCCCCCAAACTTGGCAACTTTAAGACTTGTGGACTTCAACTCCCAGAATTCTGGCTGAGGGACTCTGGGAGTTGAAGTCCACAAGTCTTAAAGTTGCTAAGGCTGGAGACCCCTGCTTTAAAATATTTTGAATAGTCCCATTACCTCTTGAGAATTTCAGAGGTTAAGTCAGGTCAACCACCCAACGTAGAGGCAATATTAATAAAGCTCTTGTTCCAGAAATATTTCAGATGTTTGATGAGATTAAGTTGAAACTTCAAGATAGGCTAGGAAGTGAGGTGCCTTTCAAAAATGTTTTATTTGTATCTACAGGGAAATTATTTGTCATCCTGTATCAGTTAGGTAGCCAAACATGGCTGAGTTAGGTAGCCATACTTGGTTTAATAAATAATATTTATTTATTTAAAATATCTATTTACCCTGCCTTTATTGTTTTTTATAAATAACTCAAGGCAACCGACATACCTAATGTTCCTTCTTCCTCTTGTTTTCCCCACTACAACAATCCTGTAAGGTGGGCTGGGCTGTGAGATAGAAGTACTCAAGGTCACCCAGCCAATTTTTCATATCTAAGGCTGAATTAGAACACAGGGTCTCCTGATTTCAGCACCTTCACCACTACCTGGGAATCTATGTGAGGAAAAATTAATCACGAATAAAATATTTTGCAAAGGCACTTGCTATTTTATCAGTTCCCAGAAGGATTCTGATTCAAGACAAGCTTAAAACTTCAGAGTAAAATTTACATTTGGAAATAATTTGCAGGCCTCAAGGATGGCATGAAAAACCAGCATGGTGTTCCAATAAATTTGAAGACTGCATGGATGAGGAGTCCATTCAAAATAAATCTGTATGATGCAGACATTCTAGATCAGAAGAAAACCCTGGAACTGCACAAAGATGATGGATACAAAGTTGGTTTTAATCAAGATGGATATTTATACCTCTGGCAGGACAAAAATATTCCTCCAGCAATCCAGAATTTGTGAGCAAATATTGTTAATCCCACTGGATTTACAAACATGCTATTGGTTGAATTGATGTTTTCTTTGTCACATGTTTTCTTTACACACACAAAATGTTGGATATAAAGGAAGAAGAGATTTTATCTGATCCTACCAACTTTAAACTTTCTCGGATACTGAATTTCTTCTTGAGTGACACCAAGCCCAAATTTCACAGAAAAAAATGTAATGAAAAATAAGAACAGTTTCTTCAATACAGTTTCATAGTTTTTTAGAAATCAGTCTGAACAATGAATAAGTATTGTTTGAAATTTGTGTCAGATCTTAGTAGGTAGAATAGCTGAGGCTGACACTTTAAAATGAAAATGAATGTTTAATAGTACTTAATGATAATTATTCAATGATGGCAAGTGTTGACAAACATCCCACTATGGAAAACCGCTGATGCCCTATTGCAAATATGAAAATATCACTTTTTTGATGGCACAAAAGGGACAGCAGCTCCCCGCATGAGATTAAAACTGTTTGGTTGCGCTGGTGCCCCCCTCCCCTGTTGCCAAACTGCTTGAGGCCACCAAACAGCCCAGGAGCCACATGGGGTGTGTTGACACACTGCAGGAGGCTGAGGGGTGCCCAGCGGGTTTGGGGTTAACAGGCAGTCTGTTAAGGAAGCTCTGGTTGCAAGAGAGCTGGCAAGAGAAGCCGTGGTGGGCAAGGTTGGTTGGGGTGGGCTGCAAAGCCCCCTCCCACCATTGGATCCCCACTTCTTGCTTGCCTCCCTGGAAGAGAGGGGGAAAGGGGGCTCAAGACGGAGTCAGGCGGGCTGGTCTTCCCAGCCCTCCCTGACCCGGCTGTCTGAAAGCACAAAGGCTGCTGGCTGTGGGCCAGATATAACAGCAGATCCTTCTCCTCCCTTCCTTCCCAGGCCATCACGCTCTCCAATTAGCCAAGCCAGAGCAGGGACCCAGGCAGCCGAGAGAGGCCATGAGAACACAGGGGAGGGCGGGGAGGCGGGCATCGTGGCATCCTTGCAGCCCCTGGGTTTCCTGGAGGCTGCCGGGTTGGGTGCCCATCAGCTGGCTGGCTCAGGACTGCTCCCAAGGGAGGCATCTGCTGGTGGCCTTTGGCACCTTGGAGGCCCCAGAGCCAACTTCTCTCCCCATCCAGACCTAGACACACACACACACACACACACACACAAGGCTGGGATTTGGATGCAGGAATGTTAGCATCAGACACAATTCCCAGCCGTGGGTGGGGAGAGTGGGCATATGATCCCACGGCAGGTTTCTTGCCTGTAGTATATTGTTGCACCTCCAACACTGAAGACTGCTGTCATTCCCCCACCCACCCCAGTCTTTCTTTTCTCTAGACTGGCCAAGCCCAAATCCTGCTACCATCCTGTCTTCATATGGTTTAGCCTCCAGGCCTTTAAATCCACTTAGTTGTCCTTCTTTGCACTTTTTCCAAAGTTTCAACATCTTTGGTTTTTGTTTTTTGTTTTGTCATGTTGGTAACCAAAACTGGATGCAGGATTCCAGGTGTGGCCTTACTAAGGGCTTTATAAAGCGATACTAATACTTCACATGATTTACATTCTATGCCTCTCTTTATACAAGCCAGGACTGTATTAGCCTTTTTGGCTGCCTCTGCACAAGCTGGCTCCCATTCAAGTGATCGTCCACTAGGACTCCAAGGTCCCTTTCCCAGCGACTGGTTTTTTTAAAATTTATTTTAATTATAAAAATACAACACGGCGCAGCTGATCCGGCATTACAATTGTAATACATACATACATTTTACTTTATCATTTATAATCTTCTTGTTTGAGATCTTATTTACTAATTATTCTAATCATCATAGCTACTAATGTTCCGACCTTGCCTTCTTCTATGTAACCGTAAGGAACCTCTGTGGTGCAGTGGTTAGAGTACAGTACTGCAAAGCTATTTCTGCTGCCTATCAGTTGCTTACAATTTCGCAGTTCAAATCCCACCAGGCTCAAGATGGACTCAGCCTTCCATCCTTCCGAGGTGGGTAAAAGGAGGACCCAGATTGTTGGGGGCAAGAGGCTGGCTCTGAGAGGGTTGTAAACGCTTAGAGAGGCCTGTAAACAGGGGTGGGATTCTACCAGTTCGCATCTATTCGCTAGAACCAGTTGGTAAAGGCCCGGTCCCACTGGCCGACGGATGCAAAACGTATGCATAAAGGACACAGCGGACGAACAAAATTTCGGGGGTGGCTCCATCCGTTGTTATCCGCTCCAAAAAGTGGCAAAAATTTGCATAAACAGAACGGAAAAGAACGGAAAAGAATGGATGGGAGTAGTATATAGCGAGGATGTTTAGCGGATGTTCATAGGAAGCCTAGCGGATGACAGTGGATGGAAGCGGATGACACCTCCGAAGGGCTTCCGGGGGATAATTGCGAAGTGGATGCATAATGGATGAAGCGGATGCATCACGTACGCCTAAAGGAAAGAAAGGGGATGCCGCGCGGATGTATATCAGATGTAAACCATTAACTGCGCATCCTTTCTATTTCCGTGCTACTAACGCTGTGTAGACGTTCCGTGCACCTTTTGTTTCCTCCCTCTTTCCGTTTTCAGCTGCAGCGGATGTGAGTTGAGGGGATGCCCAGAGGATGCAGAGAGGATACAGCAGACGTTTAACGGATGATAAACGGACATAGAACGTTTGTTGCTTGTATGTCGCGGATTTACATCGTACACGGCGGAAAGTTCATCCGCTCAAAAAGTTTCGTGCAGCTCAAAACTTCTTGCGTGGATGAAATCACAGTGGACGGATGCTCGACGGATAGAGCGTATGAAATATGTATGCAGTGAGTACACAACAGATGCATCGCGTTTTCCAACGGATGGCAAGCTTTTTTTAACATTTTACATCCTCTTTGCATCTGTAAGTGCAGTGGGACAGGGCCTTAACATCCTAAGCAGTTCAGAGAATTGGTTGTTAGGAGAAATTACTGGGCTAATCCTGTAAGGAAGGCAGGAAGGAAACATTCTGGTGTTGCTTACAGAAAAAGCCTCTCCGTTAACCCTTATTACATTCTTGGCAGGACTCGACTTCCTGTCTCAGGAACGTCTCTGGAGTTTTTTTTCCTCCTTTGCTGGTACTTTGCTTGTGTGGAGGGACCATTCAAAGTTACCATGGCACTGAAAAAAGTGACTTATGACCATTTTTCACACTGACGACTATTGCAGCATCCCCACAGTCATGAGAGGCCAGGTGAGGAGATGCGTGCCTCAATGTGAGTGCCACACCCAGCCAGTCACATGACCACCAAGCCACGCCCACCAACCAAGCCACACCCACAGAACTGGTTGTTTAAAAATGTGCATCCCATCCCTGGCTGCAAAGCACTATAAAGCGGTATATAAGTCTAAGTGCTGTTGACAAAATTTATTCCATGTTTCCTAGTACTTAGATTCTCCTTTGTCTTTTAATTGTATCGTTATATCTGATTCTGCACAGGCCATGCTTTTGGTTTTCCCTGCCTGAGTGCAAAACCTTGCTTTTCTCCACATTAAATTTAAATCCAGGGATGATTTTTGCTCTGCAAGGCACTCCAGCCCCATGAAGGAGGGCAAGCTCCAAACTGGTGAGTAGGTCTGGGAGAAGGCTCCTGGTGCAGGAAACCCCATCAGAGTGAAAAGAAAGACTGCAGTGACATCAAAGGCTGTTGTTTTCAGGAGACAATAAACAGGAAAGCAACAGGCAGCAGAATCAATTGCAATTGTCCAAGAGAAAACAGGCGGTAAAGGAGAAACTCCAGGAAAGGCATTTCAGTTCTCCAATTTCAGATATTTCTGAATCCTGACAGGCCCCAAAGCCAAAATGGTTGGCCTAAAAAAATACCATAGCTTTCCCTCTCTCTTTGGGTCTCTCTTTTAGGACACACTTGGGACAAAAACCAGAAGGCAGAATTTGCTTTACTTGTAGCTGCAAAGTGGCACAAAATAACCTTGGTCTGGCCCAATGTTTTCACAATGCCTCCTCTTCAATGCTTTTCTGTTGCAGGAACTCACACCTTTAAGGTTCTTGGCTGTTTCCAGAGAGTGCAATAATTGTAATGCACCCAACAGCAGCTTGTCTAGTCTAATGAAAAGGACTAGGGGAGACATGATAGCAGTCTTACAATATCTCAAGGGCTGCCCCAAAGAAGAGGGAGTCAAGCTACTCTCCAAAGCACCTGAAGGTGGGACAAGAAACAATGGGTAGAAACTAATCAAGGAGAGAAGCAACCTAGAACTAAGGAGAAATTACTTGACAGAACAATTAATGTATGGAACAACTTGCCTCCAGGAACTGTGAATGCTCCAACACTGGAAGTTTTTAAAAAGACGTTGGATAAACCATTTGTCGTGTAGGGTTCCCTGCCTCGGCAGGGGGTTGGACTAGAAAACCTCCAAGGTCCCTTCCAACTCTGTTATTCGAATCTAGACTGTTCCTGAGTGAAGGAGTGGAATGTCTGCCAGTTTGAACTGAGCTGACAAATGTGAGGCAACTGGCAGTTGGAACAGGTTTCTTTTCAGGTGGGGAGGGAGAGTAGAACTCCTTAGCATCAGAGCGTGTTAATTACTATATTAAGAAATACTAATGCTTTGAAAAATCCTTTCTTAGTGAGCACCTAGAAGCCAAGAGGAACATACGTGCCAAATTTCAAGTTTGTAGGCTTTACAATTCTGGAGATTTTGTGATGAGTGAGTGGTATTTGGCTTTTATATATTTAGATAAGCCCATTACTGTTAGGTGAGTGAGTGAGTTTGGACAGCACACTCTGCTTTCCTGCCAATTCTTCTGTGCCTGGCAGCCACAGTGATCTCAAATGTCTTTATCTCAGTCCAATTTGACCAGTTTACTCCATCAGCATTGTTGATTCTAACCAGTTTCTATGCTTAAAAAAACCTCTGATCCCAGTAGAAGAACATCTTCTAACTGAGGGCTGAATTACAAGAGTTCTTGTAATTGGATGGTTTGCTTGCAAACCTTTCATTGCTCATCTAAGTAATAGCACAGATGATGGTCCCTCAGGCAACCTCTGCAAGCAAGCCACCAAATTTAGGGAGGGTTGTGGCCTGCTAACAGTCAGCTGGTGGCAGACTCGGACAGTGAGGAGGTTGAGGAGGAACATGGGTCAGTCCTGGAGTCTGGGGAAGGCTTTGACAAGGGCTCTGCATAAGAAGCAGAGATGGGGTCAGGGCCATCCGACAGGTATCAGCTGCCTTCTGAGTTGGAGATCAGTGGGGAAGAAGAACAGCTGGAGCCTGTTCCCAGTGTGCACATGCACAGAGCTGCCAGGAGAAGGGAACAGTTAAGGAACAAGAGTCAACTCGGGAGTAAGGGCACAAGAGGACAGTGACTGTCCCCTCCCACAGGGAATAAAGAGGAGCAAAAGGAGAGTGGTGTTTGCAGGAGACAATTAACTCAATTCATTACAGTGAAGATCTGTTCCTGACTCCTTGTCATTGTCTGCTACAGAGTGGCTTTGGAAGATATCGGCCTGGCAGTTCTCCAAATCTGGAGCTATGAAATCTCTTGAAAGACTGTTTGCCGGGACTTTGCTGGAGAGAAATTCCCTTTAACCTAGTAAAAGGGGTTTTATTGGGACGAGGAATTGGCTTCATGATCTTGGGAAGCCTAGGTCAGAACAGGGAGCACCAAGAACCCCACAAAATGTGGCAGTGGCATGCCCTTAGTTGGAGATGGCCACCAACTTAGAATCTGTCCACAGCAGTTCTAGATGTGAGGGCTCATCCCAAGCACGATTTACCCAAGGAAATGGCAAAATCTGGAGCGTGACTGTTCGCTTTGAATGTTTGCAAATGATAGCAAACTTTCCCAGCAAGTCTGCATGGCTCGAAGCTGGAAGAAGGTGAGAAGGAGGGAGAGCCCCCTTTGCAGCAGCCCAAATAGTTGGGAATTCTTTTCATAAGAAATATACACACACGCACACCCAATGCCAACTTGCTGACCTTGGGCACTGCCTTCCCAAGGATTATTTACTGGGTTCCAAAGATGTCCCTGAAGTGTCATTACTGAACTGGTTTCTCTCACAATCTGAGGCAACCCAGCACATGGCAAGTTTTGCTGTTGTTTGAATGTCCTCCCCCACAAAAAAAATGTTAGATTCATCCATGGGAACACTGAAGAAAGCAACCATCATCGGCTTCAGTTTTGCCCACAAATTGCAGTGTCATCCATCATTGTGCAAATTCAGCACCCTGAAGCCTTCTCAATCTGGTGCCCTTCAGCCTGGCCAGGGCCATTGCAGGAGCCAAAACAAAAGTCCCCGCACAACAGAGATAGCCAAAACTCTGCTCCCTGCGAGGATAAGCAACGTTACCCCCTCCTCCTGTGATTTCAGAAGAAATCTAGGGAGTCATATTTATTATTCTCTGCTGGCCAATCAAACTAGAAGTAAAATCAGAGCGAAGAGGGAGAAAACAATTAATTTCCACAACACTGTCAAACTATTTAATAAGACTGTATTGCTATTCTTCTCATCTTCTATTTCCTATCTCATTGTCTACTTATGACTATAACCTTGCTGTTTGTATCTTTATGATTTATATTGTTTTATTCAATTCCCAGTATGATTTGATTGCTTATTTAGTAACCTATGATTACTAAGTGTTGTATCTTGTGATTTTGATGAACATATTTTTTCTTTTTATATAGAGCTTATGCACGAAAGACAGATTCCTTGTGTGTCCAATCACACTTGGCCAGTAAAGAATTCTATTCTATTCTATTCTATTCTATTCTATTCTATTCTATTCTATTCTATTCTATTCT
>BLBF01000074.1:1923142-1939820 GCA_015471245.1 Laticauda colubrina
AGATAGGTAGGTAGATAGATAGATAGATAGATAGATAGATAGATAGATAGATAGATAGATAGATATAGATATAGATATAGATATAGATATAGATATAGATATATAGATATATAGATATATAGATATATAGATATATAGATATATAGATATATAGATATATAGATATATAGATATATAGATATATAGATATCAGACAAAAGCCTGATGATGGCAGATGAGATTCTGCCGAAACGTTGCTACAACTTTAAAAGCACAACTATAATGACGTGGGATAATAACCGAAGGAAGCTGAACAGCACACATGTAAGTACCCGCGAAAACTTAAGAAAACACACACACACACATATATAAAACAGGGTCTTATTCTGAGGAAACACAGAGAAAAAGAGAGTTGGCAGGATCCTTGCATGTCAGAGCAGGGAGAAGTTTGCCCCCTTTCCTTTGCAAGGAAAGGAGACAATTACTGGGTTTGCATCCCTTCCTACTCGAGGCTGTCTGAGGGGGAAAATCCAACTGTCTTTTTTTCTCACAGGCTGAATGGCCCAGACGGAGCCATCATGGAGCCTCAATCTGGCTTATTTGTCATGGGAACGTGGCAACGGCATCTTGCAAGGAAACCCAGCAAACCAGCATTGCTGATCACCTCCTTCCCCCCTCAGCAGATTCTTCTTTCTCCACTCTTCCCTCCCATCTCAATCCTGGCCGAGGCAGGGCGTGGGAGGCAGAGCGTAAACCAACTTCCTGGTTCCCAGACTTTACACGCCAGTGGAGTTTATTTATGAGCTCCCTCAAGGTTTTCATAAATCAGGAAAGGGGAGAGGAAGCCCAAAGGCAGCCCCGAAACGGTTAAAGAAGGAGCCTGTCCTGGACCATTCACCAGCCCACACAATTGAGCCAGGAAATGAACAAGTTGCAAAGGGTTTTGTTTCATTTCACAACTATGAGACAGAAGCATTTCCTCTGGGTTTTCGTTGGGGGGGGAGGGAGGGGGAGGGAGAGAGGAAGAGAGGAAGGGAGAAGGTGAGAGTGGGAAGGAAGGAGAGAGAGGCTGTTTTTCGGTCCCACACCTTCTGGAGTCATACCTGAGGAAAAGACCTGTTCAGGCGTCCACACACCTTAAAATTGCCTAGTTTGAAAAATACCTGTGTAATGCTTAAAGGCCCGGTCCCACTGGCTGACGGATGCAGAACGTATGCATAAAGGACACAGAGGACGAGCAAAATTTCGGGGGTGCTCCATCCGTTGTCATCCGCTCCCAAAAGTGGCGAAAATTTGCATAAACAGAACGGAAAAGAAAGGAAAAGAACAGACGTGGGTCGTATGTAGCGGGGATGTTAAAGGGATGTTCATAGGAAGCCTAGAGGATGTATATTGGATGCAAACCGTTCACTGCTCATCCTTTCTATTTCCGTGCTACTAACGCTGTGTAGACGTTCCGTGTCCCTTTTCTTTCCTCCCTCTTTCCGTTTTCAGCTGCAGCGGATGTGAGTTGAGGGGATGCCCAGAGGATGCAGAGAGGATACAGCGGACGTTTAACGGATGATAAACGGACATAGAACGTTTGTTGCTCGGATGTCGCGGATTTACATGGTACACAGCGGAAAGTTCATCCGCTCACAAAGTTTTGTGCAGCTCAAAACTTCTTGGGCGGATGAAATCTCAGTGGACGGATGCTCGACGGATAGAGCGTATGAAACACGTATGCAGTGAGTACACAACGGATGCATCGCGTTTTCCCACGTTTTTTAACGTTTTACATCCTCTTTGAACCCGTTGGTGCAGTGGGACAGGGGCTTTAGCTACTGTTGGCTAAAAGTGACCATGCTATGCCATCAGTTATGGTCAGGCTGCTGTAACTTCTTTATCCCAAGTTCCCACATCACCCTGAGCCATTAACCAGGGTCTATAAATCACAGTGGTTGTTTTCCTGCAAATTAGGTGCAATCCCAGGATACACGTTGTGTGGGAATCCAGGTTTGTTTTAAGGAGGGTTTTGGGAGAAGCTACAATGCTGCAATCATGTCATGTTGGAAAATAGCTTGAGCCCTTCCTCCTCTCTGTGGCCCCCACTCAAATATTGGAACCCTGCTATGTTGTCTCCCCTGGCCCTTCTCTTTCTCTTTCCTTGAAAGCCTTTCGCATCTCATCCAAGAAGCTTCTTCAGTTCAGGCGACGACCTGGAGGCCTTGAGAATTGCCGTCGACCTGTAGTAATCACATTGCCAGAACTCTCTTTCTTGGCATCAGCTGAGGCTTCTGGGCTCTAATATTATTTTAGCTTATTTCTGTTGTTTTAAACGTGGTTTGCTTTTGCTCTGTTTTCACTCTGTTTTTAACCCTGAGCCACACAGTATTCTGCACACCAGGCACGCATTGTACTAAATAAATACATACATACATACATACATACATACATACATACATACATAAACCAAGCTAGCCCTGTTGCCGCAAAAGGGAGCACAGATGCTCCTTATTGGAAATCTCCAAAGCTCTCTTGGGAAAGAAGAACTGGCAAATGGCAAAAGGTCCCCGGAGGGAATGGGACCAAATGGTCTGCTGGGCCCTGCTGGCTCTTTTGATTTGCAAACAACACACTCTGTAAAGCCTTAGTAAAGCCACAGCTAGGATACTTCAACCAATTTTGGTCACCACACTGTAAAAAAAAACAGAGACTCTAGAAAGAGTGCAGAGAAGAGCCAGGAGGATGAGGGGACTGGAGGCTAAAAACATTTTATTTATTTAATTATTTATTTGTTTGTTTGTTTGTTTGTTTATTTATTTGATTAGTCAATCACTTACAAGATAATAGGTAGAATTATAAACATAGTTATGAATACATGCAATGGATACATGAATGACAAATAAAAAAGAAACAATAGGACAGGGATGGGAGGCACATGGGTGCATTTATGCACGCCCCCAACAGACCTCTTAGGAAAGGGGTGAGGTCAATAGTAGACAGTCTAAGGTTAAAGTTTTTGGGGTTTGGGGAAGAAACCACAGAGTCAGGTAGAGGATTCCAGACATTGACCACTCTGTTGCTGAAGTTGTATTTCCTGCAATTAAGTTTGGTGTGGTTAACCTTGAGTTTGTATCTATTGTTTGCTCTTGTATTGTTATGGTTGAAGCTGAAGTATTCATTGACAGGTAGGACATTGCAATGTTTGATATTATATACTATATTTAGATCGGACCGAAGGCGGCATAATTCAAGGTTTTCTAGGCCTAGAATTTCGAGTCTGGTGGCATAAGGTCTTCTGCAACGGGTAGAGGATTTGGGAACTCTTCTTGGGAAATATTTCTGGACTTTCTCAACTGTGTTAATATCAGATACGTAATGTGGGTTCCAGACTGATGAGCTGTATTCGAGTATTGGTCTAGCAAATGTTTTGTATGCTCTAGTTAATAGTGTGATATTACCAGAGAAAAAGCTACGTAAGATTAGGTTAACAACTCTTAATGCCTTTTTGGCTATGTAATTACAGTGGGCTCTAACACTTAGATCATTAGAGATGAGTACTCCAAGGTCCTTGACAGAGCTTGGATCATCAACAAGATCTTGACTATTCACTCTGTATTTTATTTTTTGATTTTTTTTGCCAATACGTAAGACAGAGCATTTATTTGTTGAGATTTGAAGTTGCCATTTGTTTGACCATTCTGATATATAGTCGAGGTCTTTTTGAAGGGTAGCAGTATGTTCTATGGTATTGAATAGCTTTACATCATCAGCAAAGAGAATGTAGTTGCTCTTAATTTGAACACAAAAGTCATTTATGTATGAAGAGAGTATGAAGAGAGTTGGTCCTAAAACACTGCCTTGGGGGACACCACTGTTGACAGGTACAGAATTTGATAGGACGCTCCCAATTTTGACCATTTGTTGTCTGTTTGACAGGAATGCTTCTATACAGTTATGCAGGTGTCCAGAGATACCATAAGATTTTAGTTTTAGGAGTAGTTTGTCGTGTACCACTGAATCAAAGGCTTTACAGAAGTCTATGCAGACTGCGTCTATTGCTTTGCCCTGATCCAGTTGTGTAGTCCATATGTTTCTGCAGTGTAAGAGTTGCAGATTGCAGAATAGTTTTTTTCTGAAACCAAATTGTTTATTCGAGTAGGTTGTTTGTCTCTAAGAGGAGGAGGATGGATTGGTTAATAATGGATTCCATGACTTTACAGGTGACGCAGCATAAAGAGATTGGTCTGTAATTTTCAACTAGACGGGGGTCTCCCTTTTTGAAGATGGGGGTGACCGTGGCTTGTGACCATAGTTTTGGCAAGGAGCTGGTCCTGAAAGAGTTTTCAAAGATTATGCTTAGAGGTTCGGCTATGGCAGTGGATAGCTTTTTTAAGAAGTAGGCACATATTCCGTCCGGTCTAATAGATAGAGATGGTTTTAGATTGCGTAGTGCTTTTTCAACATTGTCTTCTGTAAAATCGATATGTATTAGATCATTGTAGTTGTCTGTGATTTGATTAGGAAGTACTGGGCTTGATCCATTGCTGTTTCCAAATACTGAGCCGAAGAATGTGTTGAAGAGGTCGGCTTTGATGGTGTTGTCATTGCAGTCTTTCAGGGGAGGGATGGACCTTGAGTCTTTTAGTTTGTTGTTTACAAAATTGTAGAAAGTGTGGTGGAATTTGTGCATAGAAGGTTTTCCTCTTGTTTAATGTGATAATTAGTGCATTCAGTTTTTATCTGGTGGCATAAATTTATCTGGTGGCATAAATTGGCTTTTGAAGTTGGCAGATTTGTTTTTCCGCCAAAGTGATCTCTTTTTGGATTGAAGCTTCCTTATTGTTTTAGGTAATCTGTTTTTTTCTGTTTTTGGGAGTTGTTATTGGTACATATAGTTTGATGGCTCTTTTGATTTCTATTAAGAATATGTTGGAATGGTCTTCAGCAGTATTGCATCCAGTGAATAGAAATTGACAATCAAGGGAAGAGAGATCGTTGATTATAAGATCATAGTTGCCTTTTTTGAAGTTATAATTGGGGATTTTGTCATTGTTATGATTTTTGTGTGGACGTATGTTGAGACAAAAGTCAATCATGTTGTGGTCACTGTTGGAAAAAGGTTCCTTAATTTGTATTCCATAAATTGAATTCAAACTATTGCAGACATACTCCTTCATTGCTTGACTCAGCTGGGAATATGGTTAAGGTGGTTTCTTTTTCATTTCTTTTGAAGTGGGGGGGTAATCACCAACCTGAGTTTCTCCCTTGGGCCCTAAAATTCGGATAATCAATTAAATATGAGCCAATACTGTGCTGTGACAGCCAGAAAAAAAAAAAGTCAATGCAATCTGAAGTTCAATTAACAGAAGGATAAAATCAAGATCAAATGAGGTTCTAATATCACTCTATAAAGCCGCACCTAGAGTATTGCAACCAATTTTGGTCACCAGACTATAAAAAAGAGGTTGAGACTCTAGAAAAAGTGCAGAGAAGAGCAACCAGGTTGATGAGGGGACTGGAGGCTAACACATATGAATGAACAGTTGCAGGAACTGGGCCTGGCTAGTCTAGGGAAGAAAAGGACCAGGGGAGACAGGAGAGCCGTCTTCCAATATTCAAGGGGCTGCCCCAGAGAGGAGGAGGAGGGGGTCAAGCTATTCTCCAAAGCACTCAAGGGTCAGATGAGGAATAATGGATGGAAACTGAACAAGGAGAGATTCAACCTGGAAATGAGGAATTTCCTGACAGCGAGAGCTGTTCTGTTCCAGTCCATGGAATAGAAATTGCCCTCGGAAGTTGTGGGAGCTTCTTTTCTGGAAACCTTCAAGAAGAGATTGAACTACCACCTGTCAAAAATGGTGCAGGGTCTCTTGCTTGGGTGGAGGGTTGGACTAGATGACCTACAAGATCCTTTCCAACCAGGGGTGGGATTCAAAAATCCCAGCAACTGGTCAGCTGTCCAGTTGCTGGGTGGATGTGGCCACAGTGGGCGTGGCCCACTGCAACGTCCTGTTTCTGGCTTCTGGTGGTCCTCCAGAGGCTGGGGGAGGCTGTTTGTCACCCTCCCAAGAGTCCAGAGGCCTCCCCCAGGCTGTGGAGGCCCACCAGAAGCCAGAAATAGGCCCGCTTTGCCACTTCTGGTTTTTCCGAGAAGGCCATTTTTTGCCCTCCCACGGGTCCAGAGCAGGAGTAGGATTCATTTTTTTTAACAACCAGTTCTATGGGCGTGGCTTAGGTGGTGGGTGTGGCTTGGTGGTTATGTTATTGGCTGGGCGTGGCCAATTCAATATCACTTGCATCGAGGCACACTTCTTCTCTCCTGGCCTCTCATGACTGAGGGGATGCTGCAACAGTTGTAAGTGTGAAAAACGGTCATAAGTCACTTTTTTCAATGGTCCATCCACACAAGCAAAGCACCAGCAAAGGAGGGGAAGAAAACTCCAGAGAAGTTCCTGAGACAGGAAATCTCGTCCTGCCAAGAATGTAATCAGGGTTAACGGAGAGGCAGTTTCTGTAAGCAACACCAGAATGTTTCCTTCCTGCCTTCCTTACAGGATTAAGCCAGTAATTTCTTCTAACAACCGGTTCTCTGAACTGCTTAGGATGTTAACAACTGGTTCTAGCGAATAGGTGCGAACAGGTAGAATCCAACCCCTGGTCTGGAGGCTTCCCTCAGGCCTCTGGGAGAGTGAAAACAGCCTCTCCCAGGCTCTGGAGGCCCATCTTGGAAGCCAGAAACAGGCCCATTTCCGGACTTCCAGAAGGCCCATTTTCCCCCTCCCAGAGCCTCCGCGTGACCCTGCACTTACCTCCATTGAAAATGGGCCACATGGAGACTCCTGGGAGGTGAGGAGTGTGAGGGGGATGACCAGCCGGTCGGTTCAAAAACCGGTTCGCCCAAACCGGTCTGAATCCCGGTCTGAATCCCGGTAGAATCCCACCCCTCCTTCCAGCTCTGTTAATCTAAAAAATTAATCTGGTGACCGAATTCTGTGCCTTCTGTCCAAAGCAAACAGCCTCCCCAGGAGTCGTCCCCAGAGCGCCCCCCTCCTCTGCAGGCATTGGTTTTGTGCCCCTGCCCAGCTTCAGACCTCCTGACAGCTTCGAGCCAAAGAAGGTGGCCCATCAGTAGCTGGGAATCTGAGCTGAATCTGAGCGCAGGGAGTGGCCAGTTCCTTGAGAGCACTCCAGCCAGCCCCTCTTCCAAAGCTCTCGACCAACAGAGAGAGACTGGCTGAACTGGGCCCAAGTTGGCTTAAGTGTGGCCAGGCTATGTGGCCATTAATTGGACAGCTGGCTACAGAGAGTTGCAGGGAAAGCCAGCAGGGAAAACATAGGCTTTGTGGCTGCGTGTTTCGGATGCTCAACTGGCCCCTCCAGCCTGTGAATGGGACAAAATTAATCCATTGTTCCTTGTCTGGACTTCGGGGGCTTTAGAAAACAGCTTGACTCCTTCCTCCTTCTCTCTGGGGCAGCCCCTCCAATATTGGAAGATGCTCTCCTGTCTCCCCTGGTCCTTCTCTTCCCTAGACTAGCCAGTTCCTGTAACTGTTCATCGTATGTTTTAGTCTCCAGTCCCCTCATCATCCTGGTTGCTCTTCTCTGCACTTTTTCTGGAGTCTCCACATCTTTTTTATGATGTGGTGAACAAAACTGGATGCAGTACTCTAGGTGTAGTCTTACTAAGGTTTTATGGAGTGGTAGGAGTACCTGTGAGTCCCTTGGACTGCAAGGCCATCCAACTGGTCAGTCCTAGAGGAGATCTACCCTGACTGCTCTTTAGAAGGCCAGATCCTGAAGATGAAACTCAAAGATTTTGGCCACCTTGTGAGAAGGAAGGACTCCCAGGATAAGAACCTAATGCTGAGGGCAAACAAAGAAAAAGGAGACAGCAGAGAAGGAGGTGGTTGGATGGAGTCACTGAAGCAGTCAGTGTGAGATTAAATGGACTGCAGGGGATGGTTGGAAGGCCATGGAGGAACATTGTCCATGGGGTCACGATGGGCCAGACACGACTTCACAACTAACAACAACAATTTAGTACCTCACTTGATCTTGATTGCATCCCTCAGTTAATGCACTTTCGGATTGCATTGGCTTTTTTGGCTGCTGCTGCACATGACTGGCTCATATTTAGTTGGTTGTCCACCAAGACTCCAAGATCCCTCCCACAGGTACTCCTACTGAGCCTGGTTTCACCCTGTTTGTGTGTGTCCTTTTGGTTTTTCTTGCCTAAGACTTTACTTTTCTCTATATTGAATTTCATTTTGTTAGATTCAGAGGCTTGATAACAGGTTCATATTTATGACGGTTGCAGTATCCCAAGGTCACATGATAACCTTTTGCAACTTTCTGTCCATGGGGAAACCGTGTTACTAATTTAACAGCTGCAGGAGATTCCCTTGACAAACATGGCAGGAAAAGTCATAAAATGGACCCCAAAAATCCCAACACATTTCTCCTGCAAATACAGGATAAAAGAAGTAGAGGTGGCTTTGGACTTCCGGACTGGGAATTATGCTATCAGGCAGCAGCCATGACATGGATAAGAGATTGGATTAATTTGGATAATAAAAGAATATTATTAATAGAGGGACATTATTTGCAGCGAGGGTAGCATGGATTCTTATGGGAAAGGAAAAGCAAAAAATCACTCTTATTTCCACAGACTGCACAGAGATGGACAGGCTGACCTTAGAGTTAAAAGGTAGAGGTGAATCAGAGTATTATCTGGTCTGGGCCGCCTGGTACACCTGGTTAGACAATAGATATCAAAGTAACACAGTAAATAATATATGAATATGAATGCTGACGATGCTGTAATGTTGTTGAAAGTGTTGATATGTACTAAATTGCTGGAAAATGTTTAATAAAAAGTATTTATATATATATAAAAAAAAAACCAACAACATTTCTCACGAAGCAACATATATTCTGGACTCAGTTGTGGTCTTAAGCCGAAGAGTACCTGTAGTAGAATGCACACTGCTTGTTAACATTGGCTTGAGTCCTTAGTAAACCGAATTGTTTTCAGGGAGCAGCTGAAGCGGTTTAAACAATAGCCAGATACATTTTCATTGGCAAACTCAGCTTGAAGGCTCAGGGGCCGTGCAATGTTACACAGCAGGAAGTTCCACCGAGTTCAGGAAAAGGGTTGGCAGCTCTCCCCCCTTCACACACACACCCATTGGTTCACACCTCTTAATGAGCTTGATTTGGTTATGAATTTGCTGTTCTATGTAGCAAACGGTGGATTATGGCTTTGGAAGGGGTGCATTATGGTTTATTCAGTAAACTCCTCACTGCTTCCTCCTTATCACCCATCTCCTCCCACTTGTGACTGTATGACTGTAATTTTGTTGCTTGTATCCTTACAATTTATATTGACTGTTTCCTAGTATGATTTGATTGCTTATTATCCCCTATGACTATTATTGTTGCACCTGATGATTCTTGACTTTTGATGAATGAATCTTTTCTTTTTACGTACACTGAGAGTTTATGCACCAAAGACAAATTCCTGGTCTGTCCAATCACACTTGGCCAATAAAGAAGTCTATTCTATTCTAAACCATGGCTAAATCAGCTTGGCCAAGCACAATGGGCTAAATTATACAATACCTTGGTAAATATGGACATTATGGGTTGCCTTCCCTAACTCATCCATTTCTTTATTTATTTTATTTGTCAGTAGCTTACAAGATAATAAACATAAGTCTAAATACAGGAAATGGGTACGAATAATTGTGGACAGGGATGGTAGGCACGATGGTGCTCTTATGCACGCCCCTTACAGACTTCTTAGGAAGGGTAGGGTGAGGTCAATAGTGGTTAATTTGAGAGAAAAAGAGTGGGGGTTTGGGGATGTGGCCACAGAGTAATGTAGGCAGAGAAGAGATGGGGCTGGGGCCAGGCAGGGGTGGGATTTGCAGGTTCTCCGAACTACTCAAAATTTCCATTCCTGGTTCTCCAGAACTGGTCAGAACTGACTGAATACCCACCTCTCCCACTACCCCATACCCAACAAGCCATGCCCACAGAACCGGTGGTACCATTTTTTGAATCCCACCACTGGCCAGGGCTTGCAAAGAGAGCCTTTTCCAAAAGCTCTCAGGTGGCACCTTCTCCGGAGCTCCATCACCTGCTTCAGATGAAAATCCACCCAGGCCTCCAGGCGGCACATCTTTTGGGAAAACAGGCCTGGGTGGAGCCCTTGACATCACCTTTTCTCGGCCTGGGGAAGGGAACGGTTCGAAAGGAAGGGTGTGTTGGTGGTGGGAGATCTTCCATGCCGTGTCCTTTCCTTAGGCCCTAGGACAGTGCAACCTCCGGAGCTCTCCAGACCTCCTTTCCACGAAGCCAGGCAGGAAGGGCTGGTTTGATTGTTTTTGGAAGAGAGAGCAGCCACTTTTTTCCACGCCAGAGACTGACCTCATGCTATCGAAAACAACAACATTTATGCCACGGTTAAGGCTCCGGGCCGTATCTCTGAGCCTCAGTCACAATAGCAGCAGTCAAGCACCGTGCAGCAAGACACTGCAAGCCAGTGCAACCCTAGGCTGCCTTAGCAGAGGAATCGAATCAAGATCAGGTGAAATCTATGGAGATCCTCAGTCCTCCAAGTCATGGTTGTCCCAAAGGTGCTTTTTTCAGAAGGCAACTGGACTTTCTTGTTTGTTCTTTTGAAGGCATTTCACTTCTCATCCCAGAAGCTTCTTCAGCTCTGATGGGATAGTGGAGAATGGGAGAGTTTATATTCCTTGCAGAGACCTGGTCATTTGCATCCTTTTAGAGGGTCGTTGAGGCCACTTGGAGGTTTACCTGTGTCCTCAAGGTCACCTGAGTGGTGCTCCTGGTTCCTGCAAGTCTATAATTTTTCTTCTGGAAATTAATTCCTCCTCTCACACCATTCCAAGGTTGGACATCTCAAATTGTATAGCTAAACATCTGTAGAGATTCTTGGTCATCCAGGTCTTGGTTGTCTCAAAGGAGCCTTTTTCATGAGGCAACTGGACTTAGTTGTTTTGCTTTGAAGATGTTTCACTTCTTATCTAAGAAGCTTCTTCAGAGCTGAAGAAGCTTCTTGGATGAGAAACGAAACATCTTCAAAACACAAAAAAACAAGAAAGTCCAGTTGCCTCTTGGAAAAAAAAACCCTTTGGGACAACCATGTTAAGTGATTAGTACCGCTTTGTGATGCCTTGGTAAGACCACACTTGAAATTCTGCATCCAGTTTTGGTCGCCATGATGGAAACAAAGAGGTTGAGAGTTTAGAAAGAGGGCAAAGAAGAGCATCAAAGATGATTGAGGGCCTGGAGGCTAAAACATATGATGAATGGTTGCAGGAACCAGGCATGGCTAGTCTAGTGAAAAGAAGGACTAGCAGTGTTCCAATATTCAAGGGGCTGCCACAAAGAAGAAGGATGGATATCGACCATGGTTGGAAAACAGGACAAAACTCACTTAACAGATGTCTCACTTTGCAGCAGAATTTTTGGCTGTACAGGAAGTCTTGTATATAAAATCATACATTACAATGTCCTACCTGTCAATGAATACTTCAGCTTCAATCATAACAATACAAGAGCACACAATAGATACAAAATGAAGGCTGATCAGACCAAACTGGATTGCAGGAAATGCGACTTCAGCAACAGATGAATGGTCAATGTCTGGAATCCTCTGCCTGACTCTGTGGTTTCTTCCCCAAACCCCAAAAACTTTAACCTTAAGACTGTCTACTATTGACCTCACCCCTTTCCTAAGAGGTCTGTCGGGGGCCTCTTAAGCGCAATCAATCGTGCCTACCGTCCCTGTCCTATTGTTTATTTATTTATTAGTTTTCTTATAAGTATCTATCTCATGTGTTCAAAACTATATTTATTCTTATACGTGTATCTTGTAAGCGATTGACAAATCAAATAAATACTAAATAAAAAGAAATTTTCAATACTAACTTGGGCTGCTGCCCAGAACGTCACCTGCCTCCTTGTCTCCAAGGCAGCTGACAAAGAGGGGATTATTCTTCTCCCAGGGAGGGGACAGAGACCAGCAGCCCAACGGGAGCTGGGGGGGGGGGCAGGGGGACAGTAGTGACCCCCTTAGCCAGCTGACAGTCTCAGAGAGTCTGTACTTGGCCATGTGGTTGGAGCTCAAGCCAATTTGGGTTTGTTTAGTGCCCAGGATGAAAAGCTCCCTCCACAAAGGGGACTGCCGGGGATGTCCCCTCTGGAAGCGATGGAAAGGAAACCAACCCTTCCAAGAGATTCAACCTCAACGTCCTTCAAGTTGCTTGGAAAGGCAACTATGCTCTGCGTAGAGCAGGGGTCTCCAATCTTGGCAACTTTAAGGCTTGTGGACTTCAACTCCCAGAATTTCTCAGCCAGCTTTGCAACTTTAAGACTTGTGGACTTCAACTTCTCAGCCAAGGAACTCTTGGCAGCCTTCTGGTCTTGAGGAGCTGCCAAAGTCGCCAAGATTGGAGACCCCTGACTTAGAGCATATCAGAAGACAAGAGAGGTGCAGAGTATGACATCAGAAAAACTTGATCAGCAAAGGATCTATTTCTTAACAGCAGCGAGGATTATATTGACACAATATTGGAAAAATGAAGAAACTGCATGAGACAAATAGATAATTAGAAAGATCCTGGATTGTGCAGAAATGGACAGACTTCCGCTGAAGATTAAACAGAAAGAAGAGACAGAATATTATCAGACATGGACTATATTTTATCAGAGGTTGGAAAAAAAAGAGGTGGTAATTAAGAATGTAATCTGTATTGTCAAGCAAATTAAATAACCCAGAAAACCCAGATGTTTATTAAGCAATAACAAAATATAAACAACAGAAAATCAATAAAATATTTAAAAAGAAGATGAGGGAGTTGCAGAACGAGTCCCTTTGCCTGGCACACCCCAAAGGGGCATTGTGTATTTGTGTGGTTGGCACCCAGGCCACATCCACCATGTTCTGAAGGCTGCCCCTGATTTCCCTATGTTCTGCTTCGTGGTGGAGCTGGATCAGGGCCCACTTTGGGAGCTCTTCTGCCAATCTTGTTTCTCCTGTGTCATGCCACTGTGGAAGTCTGAATCTGAGGAGGAAAACAAACAGCTGACAGGGAGTGGGAGTGTGGCTGTGGAAGAAACTGGGGAAGGACAAAGTCCGGCTAGGCAGAGCAGGGAAGAGGTAGAACAAGGGAGAGGGAGTTCAGAGGAAGACCAAGGCCCTCCCCTCTTCATCCTAGGGCACACAAGGAGGAATGGAGAAGAGAGCAACGAGGGTTGTGTGGCTTACGGGGGAGGAAAGGGCTCTGATTCCCTTCATAAGCACAATTGGGAAGGGAGTTTAAAAGAGATGCATGCTGAGTGTGGAGTCTGCTCGGAACAAACATGAGTTTATCTTGTGTGTACTTCAGGTTATCTGCGATCCTGGCAGAGTTATTGCTGTGCTTTCACATCTGGAATTCTTGCTCCTGCCTTGTTGGACTAATGATCTCATCTCAAGTTTGGACTTCTAGTTACAGTTTTTGTTGACCACGTTTTGGACTTTATTCTCTACAGCCAAAGGCTGTTCCTGGGATAATTTTTCTCCAGCCAGAGGGTAACCAGGACATTGGGGTCAAAGTTGGAGCTAGTAAAGGGACTCCTACTGATTATCTGACTGTGTTACCTTTGTGCCACACCCTTTTGGGTCATCATATTCTGCTTGAGCAGGGGGCTGGACTAGAAGACCTCCAAAGTCCCTCCCAGGTCTATTCTATTTGTTCAAGGGCTTCACTGGGCTCTTTGTGTCTTCCTCCCACAGCTGTCCTCCAGAAGGCTCGGACCATGACTTCCAGAAATCTGCAACAGTGCTTTTTTGACTCGTCATTCCCACACCACGCTAAATCCAGATTCACTGATGTGTTCATGTAACATGCAATGCCCAAGCCAGGGAGCCGTATGAATGTTTGGCCTTGCTTAGCTTAGCTGGGCAAACCCAGGGTATCCACAAATGTGAATTAGAAGCTTTCTTGTGTGGCCTCTTGGCCAATCTGCTGTTCTGAAAAGCTAAAGGTTCCCCTCCTTGCACATCTGTGCAAGTCATTTCCGGCTCTGGGGGGCGGTGCTCCTCTCCGTCACAAAGCCGAAGAGCCAGCGCTGTCCGGAGACGTCTCCGTGGTCATGTGGCCAGCATGACTAAACACCCGAAGGCACACCGAACGCTGTTACTTTCTCACTAAAGGGGGTCCCTCTTTTCCTACTTGCATTTTTTTACATGCTTTTGAACTGCTAGGTTGGCAGAAGTTGGGGCAAGGAACGGGAGCTCACTCCGTGATGCGGCGCCGGGGGTTCGAATCGCTGAACTGCCGACCTTTCTGATCGACAAGCTCAGAGTCTTAGTCCCTGATCCCCCCCGTCCCTCTCTGTTGTTCTTACTCCAGTCAGATTTGTTCCCCCTCTGAAATGCTAGGGGTTTAAATGCTGGCGCACGCTATGGGCTCTGCTGGGACCGCCTGTGCCCTGAAATGCCCAGGCAAAACCCGGCATCACCTTTCTAATCCTTTTGCCCCACAGGAGGCTGGCTGCCTTTCAAACCTCCCAGAGAGTCCTGGGTGGCCAGTTTTAATATTCCTGAATGTAGGAGAGGGAAAGGACAGGGCGAAAAGCAGAAGGGCCACCCAGATAGAGGCAGAAAACCAGGGGCTGTGCTTCAGTTTCCCATGTGCTGCTTGAATTGGCCCATCTCAAGCTGCCTCAGTTCCCCCATTGCTTGCTCTGTCACCCTCCCCAGTCCCCAGGCTTCAAACGTGGACTCCACAAAGGTTGCTGGGCCCTGGCCAGGTGAGGCTCTCTGGCCCAGCCCCTTCCTCCCCCTCCCCCCCTCTCTCTGCAGAGCCTTGTTTGCAACCCCAAAAGGCTTCTGCAGGGCAAATATTCTCTCCGAGGATGGAATCTGCCCAGACTTATCCCGGCTGCAGTGTGGAACCCAAGCGAGAGGAAGGTTCCCATCGAAGTGCTTCCAAGTCGTGGCTGCAGGCGCTGCGTTCCTGGAGTGAGAGTGAGTAAACAGGTGGCACCCCGGGCACCTGCTGGGCCTCGGCAGCTCCACCGGGAGTCTCAACACGCGCTCAGGATAGCCCCGGGGCAGAGTTGGCAAGGGGTGGCGGGGGCAGGGCGGAAGCCCAGGCTTGGTGTCAGCCACTTGGCAGCCTGAATCACTCTGAAGGCTGCCCTGAGCACGAAACCCAAACAGGATCGGCGTTTTGGCAGCTCCCAGGCGGCCCTGCCGCTCACCAGAAATCAATGTGTGTAAATTGCAGGCCTGCGCCCACAGCTGTGAGGAACAGCGATGTGCATCTCTGAAGGTGGCACAGCCAAGGTGGAGGGGCACGGCCCTCCCATGCAAACCCAGGCTCTGGAGAGAGATAGGAGGAGGGCATCAAACAGCAGGAATGCCAGGGCAGTTTCCTGCCCACTCCAGCATGGGGTGGGGGCAGTGGCCCAAAGCCTTGCCCGTTGGGGGCACCTCTGCCCTTTCTGCTAAGTGTGGGGCACTGGAGCCTTTTCCCCTTTCACTGAGTTGGCAGAAGACTCCCCTGGCCTGGACAAGGGCTTGCTTGGATCAGAACTCGGTGCCCATCGGTGGGGGGGGGGGGAAGTCCTTTGAGCCTGGGGGGAGATTTGTTGAACCGGCAAAGGTTGCTGGGATGGTGGTTCAGCATCCTCAGAATAGGGCAAGGGTCCCTACACTTGCCAACTTTAGGACTTGTGGACTTTGCTGGCTGAGGAATTCTGGGAGTTGAAGTCCACAAGTCTTAAAGTTGGCAAGTTTGGAGACCCCTGCAATAGGGTCTGTATTCAACCTCCCCCACTCCCCCATGTGAGAGGAACAGAACATGTAGGGGAGAGCGGTCACAACTCAACCCCCCCCCCCCCCCCCCCCCCCGACCCCAATAATCCTCTTCCAGCTTTCCTGGCTACAGTTCCTCCACCTGAAGTGAGTCCAGATGCCTCCAGGGAGAGAAAATGAGGAGCTTGCTAGCTGGCATTTTAGGGGTTTTAGAAGGATTTGGTCCCCTCCAGATGGGAAGGGGGAGGACTACAACTCCCTTCATTCCCAGCCAGCCTGGCAACCCAAGTGCTCGGCCGGCTGAAATAAGCAACCCTCAGGTTTCCTGTGAGGTGCTGATTCACACAACAGCCAAAGACAGAATCGCTGAAGGCCTGGAAAAGACGGCCTCTTGCTTTGTCCCCTGAGAATGTCTTTGCTGACAGAGCCTGAAACCTGCGCTGAGCCCAAGTGAGAAGGAAGCAGGGCTGTTGTTGTTTTTGTTTTAAATGAAAACAATGAGACTCATTTCATTGTTTCAGGACAATGGCCAGTTCTGCAAAGCATTGACCTCCCAGCTCGGAGAAATGCCCCTTCCCCCAAGCCTCTTCCAAATTGTTTTTTTTTTTTTCAGATTGGAAGGGACCTTGTAGGTCATCCAGCCCAACCCCCCACCCAAGCAAAAGACCCCACACCATTTGTGACAGTCTCTTCTTGAAAGCTTCCAGGGATGAAGCTTCCACAACTTTTGTTCCATTAGGTTTTTGTTCTCCATTGTCAGAAAATTTCTCCTTATTTCCAAATTCTTTAGTTTCCATCCATTATTCATTTTCTGCCCTTCCTTCCTTCCTTCCTTCCTTCCTTCCTTCCTTCCTTCCTTCCTTCCTTCCTTCCTTCCTT
>BLBF01000074.1:1986102-2011278 GCA_015471245.1 Laticauda colubrina
AGATAGATAGATAGATAGATAGATAGATAGATAGATAGATAGATAGAGATCAATTGATCAATCAATTGATAGAGATTGGTAGATCAATCGATAGAGATCAATAGATGAGAGAGGGAAGGAGGGAGGGAGAGAGAGAGAGGAAAAAAAACTCTTCCAGGAACAGCCCCCTGCTCAGGCATAATGTGATGACCCAAAAGGGTGTGGCACAAAGGCAACCCAGTCAGATAATCAATAGGAGTCCCGTTATTAGCTCCGACTTTGCCCCCAATGTCCTGGATACCTTCTGGGCTGGAGAAAAACTCTCCCAGGTAAACAGCCTTTGGCTGCACAGAATCAAGTCCAAAACATGGTCAACAAAAACTGTAACTATAAGTCCAATCAAGGCAGGATGAGGTAATTAGTTTGACAGGGCAGGAGTAAGAATTCCAGATGTGAAGGCACAGCAATAACTCAACACGGTTGGGAAAAAGCCAAGAACACAGATAAGCAAAGTCAACACAAGATAAACTCATGTTTGCTCCCAGGAGCTGCCACACTCAGCATGTATTTCTTTTAAACTCCCTTCGCAGCTGTCCCTAAAGAAGGGAATCAGGGCCCTTTCCTCCCCTGTAAGCCACACAACCCTCATTGCTCTCTTTTTCGTTCCTCCCTGTGTACCCTGAGATGAAGAGGGGATAGGCCTGGGTCTTCCTCCGAATTCCCTCTCACTTGTTCTACCTCTTTCCTGCTCTGCCCACCCGGACTTTGCCCTTCCCCAGTTTCCTCCACAGCCAACGGAACCACACTCCTGTTTGGCTTTCTCTACAGCTTCAGACTCCGACAGGGACATGACACCTCAGCTGTGCATTCAATAACTCCCACATTCATGTGGCAGGCTGTTCCACCGGCTAACAGATCAAACAGTCAGGAAGGCACCTGGGGACCAAGCCATGTTTTACTTTAAGGGTCAAAGCCAGTTCTTGACTTTGTCCCTCGAGACCAGCTGGTTGTGGTTTGGGGACTAGCGTCTTCCCTCCCTTGTCACTTCCTTCTTTGGTTCCCAGGGAGAAACCACCAAACCTTGTTCCTGGGCAAGGAGGCCGCACGTGATTTGGCTGAAGAAAAAGGGAAGGTCAGGCAGCGGTGCGTGCGAGCGAGGCCCTGCTTCTCTCCCTCTCTCTCTCTCTCTCTCTCTCTCTCTTTCTCTCTCTCTCTCTCTCTCTCACACACACACACACACATTCTAACTCATACACTGCCTCTAACTTTCTCTTTAATTCATTCTCTCTCTCTCTCTCACTCCCATTGTCTCTCTAACACACTCTCTAACTCTCTCTCTCTAACACACTCTCTCACTCTTTCCCTCACTCCCACTCTCTCTAACACACAGTCTCTCTGACCCATACTGACTCTCTCTCTCTCTAACTCTAACTCTCTCTCTCTCACTCCCATTCTCTCTCTAACACATACACACTATCTCTCTAACTCTCTCTCATTCTCTCTCTCTCACACTCATTCACTCCCACTCTCTCGAACACACACACTCTCTAACCCATACACACACTCTCTCACAGACACCCAATCACTCCTACTCTCTAATGCACTCTCTCTCTCTCACTGACTCTTACTCTCTCTCCAACACACACTCTCTCTCCAACTCTCTTTCTCTCATTCTCTCTCACACTCATTCACTTCCACTCTCTCTCTCTCTAACACACACACTCTCTCTAACTCTCTCTCTTTCTAACTCTCTCTTTAATTCTCTCTCTCTAACTCACTTACTCTCTCTCTCACTCACTCCCACTCTCTCTCTAACACACACACACACACTCTGATACACACACTCTAACTCTCTCTCTCTCATTCTTTCTCTCACACACTCATTCACTCCCACTCTCTCTCTCTAACTCACTCTCTCTCTCACTCACTCCCACTCTCTAACACACACTCTAACTCATACACACACACTCTCTCTCTCTCTCTAACTCTCTCTAACTCACTCACTCTCACACTCTCTCTAACACACACTCTCTCTCGTAATGCCACCTCTGTGCCCTGGGTTGTTTGTTTGGAAACTTTGTCTACCCGCCACGGATGCTGGTGGGAGGAGGGACTTTTCTGCTTGCAAAACATTTATGCAAGAGTGGAAACTTTTGCACAAGAGACCTTTCCTCTGACACGAAACCTCCAAGTGCCTCCATCACCAGCAGCAAAAGTGTGAAGTGTGCCGTCATGCTGACACAATCCTCAGTTGTATAAACGGAGAGGCATAGAATCAAGATCACATGAAGTATTAGTGACGCTTTATAAAACCCTTAGTAAGGCCACACGTGGAGTACTGCAGCCAATTTTGGTTGCTATACTACAAAAAAAAAAAGATGTTGAGACTTTGGAAAAAGTGCAGAGAAGAGCAACTAAGGTGATCAAAGGCCTGGAGACTTAAACATATGATGAACAGTTGCAGCAACCGGGCATGGATAGTCTAGAGAAAAGAAGGTCTAGGGGTGACATGATAGCAATGTTCCAATATTTGAAGGGTTGCCACAAAGGAGAGGGAATCAACCTATTCTCCAAAGCCCCTGAAGGCAGGTCAAGAAACAATGGATGGAAACTAATCAAGGAGAGAAGCAACCTGGAATCAATGAGAAACTTCCTCACAGGGAGGACAATGAACCTGTAGAGCATCCTGCATTCAGAAGTTGTGGGTGCTTCATCACTGGAGGCTTTAAGAAGAGACGAGGCAGCAACCTCTCTGGAATGGTCTAGGGTCTCCTGCTTGAGCAGGGGATTGGACTAGAAGACCCCCAAGGTCCCTTCCAGTTCATTCTGTTCTATTCTAATGCTAGGAATATAGTTTGAATCTGGCATTAAGCCGGAATCTGTTGGAACTTTAGAATCTGCTTCATTAACCTGGGTTTAAGAAATGGTGTGAAGCCAGAAAGGTTGAAGAAGGTGCCTCTTTTGAGTCCAAAGCTTCCTCTCTTATTCCCATCCTTTTATTCCTTAACAGGAAGGAAACCCTTTCTGATGGGTTGAAAGACATTGTTTATTTCCACTGTGAGATACACAAAAGAAAAAGTGTTTAAAGCTTTCTTTTTCTTCCTTTTCATACACTTTTTTTGCTTTTCTTCTTCTTTTGCCATTGTTCTATATGTAAAGTGGGTGACTCCAAATCTGCAAACCTGATTGGTCAAATAAACTAAGCATTGGATTGGTTCACTAGGAACCAATCCAAAGAGCTGCTGAAAGGCGGCAAATCTAAACAACTGCCATTGGCTGCAAGCAGGCAAGCCAGCCTGTATAAAAGGCTGGCCTCGGCTTCAGCCAAGTGTTCCTATTTACTAACTAGTTGAAGAATAAAGTATTTGTTGTTGGAACCCGGTCTACCTCGTGTGTTTTCCAAACAAAACACTGGCGACGAGGATGGGATCGTCCTGAACGGAAAAACCTGCACGCGGTGATAAGAAGTCCAGATTACAACCAAGATGTCTGGAAACAACGCACCGCCCGCACCCTTCAATCCCAACGAAGAGGATTGGGATTCCTATGCTGATCGCTTCCAAATGTATTTGGAGAGCAATGAAATGGAAGACATTTCAGAGCAACGCAAGAGAGCGGTATTCCTGACGCACTGCGGGCCAACAGTTTTCAAGATGGCAAAGGCCCTTGCGAAGCCCCGGGACGTTAAACAACTAACGTGGACAGAATTGCAAAGACTCCTCAAAGCACACTACACTCCGATGGTGTCCAACTTAATAAAGCGACACGAATTTTACCGCAGAGACCAGAGAGAGGGAGAGACCGTCGCCGATTTCATCGCTGCCCTTAGACAATTAGGGGGTGAGTGTGAATTTTTGAACATTGACGAAGCAATGAGGGATCGCGTGGTGTTGGGCCTGAGAGACTCGACCACACAGAGTAAATTACTCAACAAGCCCAACATCACCGTTACCGAAGCCATCGCGGAAGCCACAGCCGCTGAAGCCGCGAAAAAATCTGCCATAGCCATGAAAAAGATGAACACACACAGCAAAGAAACACCAACCAAAGACAGGAAGCAGCCTGCCACCACAACCCACTACGAAGAGTCGGGCGAAACAAATGAATCGAGCGAAGAAGACGACGAGGTCCACCGTTTGGTCACGAACAGAAAAGAGCGCGAAAGAAGAAATTGGCGGGAATGCGCTGGCTGCAGAGGAAACCATCCCCGAGCCGAATGCAGATTTCTCGATGCCATCTGCCGGCATTGCAAGAAACGAGGGCACATCGAGAAAGTCTGCAGGAACAAAAAATGCTACAGCCCAACGAGACGCAGAAATTCCCCAACACGAGCTGAGCCTAAACGAGCTGAGAGAAAGTGGCAACAAGAGAAGCGAGCCAATACACACCAAACTGTCATTATACAGAGCGCTCAGACGGAAAGTGGGAAGAAAATTAAAGTCAGCGTAAAAATCGAAGGAAAACACTGCAAGATGGAAGTGGACTCGGGGTCCTTCCTCTCCATGGTATCGTGGGACACAATAAAACAGCTAGTCCCAGGTATCAAACCCAAAGAATTGAAGAAGCAGCACCTAACCCTCAAGGACTATCAGGGAAACCAAATCCCTGTGGTAGGCATGGGACAATTCCGAGTCGCCTACAAACAACACGTCAAGGTGCTACCACTGACCATAGTCGACCAAGACAGACCAAGCCTCCTGGGCATCGAATGGTTCGCGCCATTGGGCATCGGGATGACCGGGGTCGATCGAGTGACTACAACCGGCTGGGAAGAAGACCTCATCCGAGAATTCCAGGACGTTTTTGACGGCTCACTTGGCAAGTATCGGGGAAATCCCATTTCTTTCAGTCTAAACCCCCAAATAGCCCCACGAAGAATAAAAGCCAGGCGAGTTCCTTTTGCACTAAAGGCAAAAATAGAGGAACAGCTGGACAAATTAATAGCCCAAGGGGTGTTAGAACCTGTGGACCATGCCAAGTGGGAAACGCCTATTGTCACACCCATAAAACCTGACGGGTCCATTAGAATCTGTGGTGACTATAAAGGCTACCCTGAACCACGCATTACAACCAAGCGCATACCCGGTGCCAGTAGTCCAGCATTTGCTTCATTCCCTGGGAAAAGGCAAAGTTTTCGCCAAACTCAACTTGGCACAAGCCTATCAACAACTCCCAGTGGACCCAGAAACAGCAGAAGCACAGACTATAGTCACCCATAAGGGCGCATTCAAATGTCACCGGCTCCAATTTGGAGTAAGCGTGGCCCCTGGCGTCTTCCAGAGTCTGATGGAACGCCTTCTAAATGGCATACAAGGAGTCGTTCCCTATTTTGACGACGTCCTAATCTCGGCCAGAGATGAAACTCAATTAAGGAAAAGACTCAAAGAAGTATTAACTAAGTTTAGGGAATCTGGCCTCAAGGTAAAAAGAGAAAAGTGCTGTTTAATTAAGAATAGCATCGAATTCCTGGGCTACTCAATAGACGGAGAGGGTATCCACCCTACAGACAAAAAAGTTAAAGCAATCAAAGACGCACCTGAACCAAGAAATAAAACCGAACTACAAGCATTCTTAGGATTAATTAATTTTTATAACGTGTTCCTGCCAAACAAGGCCACTATAGCAGAACAGTTACACCGTCTGCTAGACAAAAAGGCAACTTGGACTTGGGGTTACAAAGAAAAAAAAGCCTTCCAAAATATTAAAAGCTTGCTAACATCAACAAACGTTCTCATCCAATTTAGCAACACTCTGCCATTAACAGTGACCTGCGACGCCTCACCTTACGGAGTAGGTGCCATCCTGAGCCACCAACTACCTGATGGCAGAGAAGCACCCGTCACATATTACTCTAGGACTCTATCCAAAACCGAGCGGAATTACAGCCAATTGGACAGGGAAGCTCTAGCAATTGTCGCTGGAGTAAAACGCTTCCACGAATACTTATATGGGCGGACTTTTCAAATCATAACAGACCACAAACCGCTAATGGGGATTTTGGCGGGAAACAAGCCAACACCTAATATACTGTCCCCAAGAATGACGAGATGGTCAGAGTTCCTAGCAGCTTATTCCTACACTCTGACACATCGGCCAGGGAAACAAATTTCCCATGCGGACGCTCTGAGCAGAGCACCCTTACCAGCAACCGACGAAGACCCGGCACCAGCGATGACAACGCTACAAATCGAGACTTGCCCCGATCTACCCATATCAGCGTTTGATGTCGCCAGAGCCACCGCGAAAGACTCATTGACTGCCCGCGTTCTTAGCTGGGTAGGTAAAGGCTGGCCGGAGAATCAAAAAACTGAAAACTTTAAACCTTTCCGGTCCAGACAGACTGAACTTTCAATCCAAAAGGGGTGTTTGTTGTGGGGTGATCGGGTGGTAATCCCTGCCAAATTACAACCCAGGGTACTTAGGTTGTTACATGAGGGGCACCCGGGAATGGTTAAGATGAAAAGCCTTGCTAGAAGTTATGTTTGGTGGCCGGGTATTGATAAGGACATAGAGTATTGGGTAAGCTCTTGCAACAAATGCCAGGGAATTAGACCGTCCCCACCAAAAGCACCCGTTAAGGACTGGGAAACCCCTCGGGGACCTTGGTCAAGAATACACATTGATTTTGCGGGTCCTACCAAGGGGCATACCTTTCTGATTGTCGTTGATGCCTATTCGAATTGGCTTGAAGTAAAAGTTATGCCATCAACGACAACAGAAACTGTAATTAAAAAACTGGACAACCTTTTTGCCACCCATGGCATACCGGACGTTCTTGTCTCAGATAATGGGCCACAGCTAACCAGAATACAATTTGAGCAATACCTAGCCTCCCTAGGTATAAGACATGCCCTAACCACGCTGGCTCACCCGGCTGCGAACGGCAGGGCTGAGAGGATGGTCCGGTTTACGAAAGAAGGTTTAGAAAGAATGGACGCCGGAGATGTCCAACAGAAAGTAAACCGTTTGCTCACATTCCAGCACATAACGCGCAGTACCATAACCAACAAGTCCCCAGCAGAATTACTTATGGGGCAAAAGTTAAGATCACACCTTGATAGGTTACACCCAAATTTTACTCCAGAAAACCCCCCTGACTCCTCTACAAGGCTTAGACAATTCGAAATAGGCGATTTAGTATACGCTAAAAACTTCACCGGGGACCCGGTATGGCTACCAGGACAGATTACCCAAATCACAGGCCCCAAATCCTATCGATTAATAATAGAGGATGGCAGGGAATGGAAGCGGCACATAGACCAGCTTCGATCCCGATTTATAGAGAGAACCACAGACTTACAACCATTCACCGACAAAACCGACGAATTTCAAACCAAGGTGGGGGGGGAAAGGCGAGAAGTAAATAAAGAACTGTTTAAAACCAAAACCAATGAAACATATAATCAAAAAGAGCAAATAAAAGACTCACTGTTTGGAGAGACTTGCGTGAAGAGCCCATCGGAAGGGGCCAGCCAGGCCAGCTCGACCTGCCCCGAGGAAACGGGAGGGAGCGGCAAAACCGCCGGCCTAAGAAACTCAGGCGGCGGTAAAATGGCTGACTCACCCTTCCAGACGGTTCCAAGGAGAAGAACGGACGACACAGCAGCCCCATCCGAACCGGTCGAAGTCTTCACTAAGAATGAACCGCGCAAGTCAAGTCGAGTCCGGAAAAGCCCCGCCTACCTGCGAGACTACGTCACCACGTAGGACTGAACTAAGGGGGGAGGGGTGTTCTGTATGTAAAGTGGGTGACTCCAAATCCACAAACCTGATTGGTCAAATAAAATGAACATTGGATTGGTTCACTAGGAACCAATCCAAAGAGCTGCTGAAAGGCGGCAAATCTAAACAACTGCCATTGGCTGCAAGCAGGCAAGCCAGCCTGTATAAAAGGCTGGCCTCAGCTTCAGCCAAGTGTTCCTATTTACTAACTAGTTGAAGAATAAAGTATTTGTTGTTGGAACCCGGTCTACCTCGTGTGTTTTCCAAACAAAACAGCCACGAGTATTACTTCTTAGTTTGTGTTCACTTTTATTTACTCCTTTAAATGTTTTAATAAAACAAATTATTAATAAAATTGTTTAAAAGTGCAACATACCTGGCCTGGTTGCGTTCACACGCTGAACCACTAATAATGAACTGGTATATGCGAAACCTAGTTGTGTGTTCAGCGCAGAAAGCAACATACTGTGCAGACTCAACTATTTGAATGTTCAGCTACTGTGGGGAAACAATTTTGTGAAGACTGAGAGGAGATATTTGCCAGGTTGAGTTGCTGCTGCTGATTTAAATTTCTCCTGAAATTTGAGTAAATTGCAAAATATGTAAACTCAGAGGTCAACTCCTCAATCTTTCACATTGGACTGAAGTTTATGAAGAAACCCACACCTAATGCCAAACCACAGATTATGGCTTACAAACCACACACACATAAACACACATTGCACCAACATCCTTTAAAAAATGACTTGGCTGAAAGCATCACATCTAGAGATGACACTACAACTGCAAAGGCAGTTTGTACCTTAGAGCAATGTTTTTCAACTCACGGCAAGCTTAAGAGGTGTAGACTTCAACTCCCACAATTCCCCAGACTGCATGATGGTTAAGAAACTCTGGGGGTTGAAATCCATACATCTTCAAGCTGCCAAGGTTGAGATGCACTGCTTTAGTAGATGGAGACTTCTATCCTCTAATTCAGGGGTCTTCAAACTTGACGGCTTTAAGACTTGTCAACTTCATCTCCCAAAATTCCTCCTCCAGTCATGTTAGCTCAGGAATTATCCTGAGTTGAAGTCCATAAGTCTTAAACTTACCAAGTTTGAGGACCCTTGCTCTAATTCATAATTATCCTGGTCTCAAAGCAACAACATGTATTTTGGGAGGGATCATGATAGAGTTCGTCCTCAAATAGGATTCCTCAGAAGCTCAACCAGGATGTTCAACTCCTGGCAGAATCAGAGCTAATGCTAGCTGGGCATCAGCCAAAGAAGGCTGTTCATTTTATAGGAATCATGTAGATTAACAGATTAACAGAGTTGGAAGGGACCTTGTAGGCCATCAAGTCCAACCCCCCGCCCAAGCAGGAGACCCTACACCATTCCTGACAAATGGCAGTCCAGTCTCTTCTTGAAAGCCTCCACGGATGAAGCTCCCACAATGTCCAAGGGCAACTTCTGTTCCACTGGTTGATTGTTCTCACTGTCAGAAAATTTCTCCTTATTTCTAGATTGAATGTGTCCTTGTTCAATTTCCATCCATTATTCCTTGTCTGGCTTTCAGGTGCTTTGGAAAATAGCTTGACCCCCCTCCTCCTTTCTGTGGCAGCCCCTCAAATATTGGAAGGCTGCTATTGCATCTCCCCTGGTCCTTCTCTTCACCAAACCAGCCAGGCCCAGTTCCTGCAACCGTCCATCGTCTGCTTGAGCCTCCAGCCCCCTCATCATCCTGGTTGCTCTTCTCTGCTCTCTTTCTAGAGTCTCAACCTCTTTTTTATAGTGTGGTGACTAAAACTGTATGCAGTTTTCTTACTAAGGCTTTATAGAGTAGTATTAGTACCTCCCTTGATCTTGATTGTACCCCTCTGTTAATGCAGTTAATGTAGTTGCTCTATCCTGCAGAATACAGAATAACAGAGCTGGAAGGGAACTTAGAGATCTTCTAGTCAAACCCCCTGCTGGAGCAGGAGACCCTTACCATTTTGGATAAATGGCTGTCCAGGCCCTCCAGTGATGGAGCACCCACACTATCAGGCTGCTGAACTTTCCCCATTTCAATCGACAAGAATGAACTTCTGAAATCTAGATGTTTCAAAAGGAATCCTTTATTGAGATGAGACAATTCAAGTAGGGATTCAAAAGCAGCGTCTAACATCTACCAGGCAGGCAGTGATAGATAAAGGAGCTTAGGACCCCCTCCCCTTCTCTTGGTGTGTTTTGTAAAACAAAGAATCAACATGTTTATTCCCCCTCCCCTCTTCTGAGAACGATCTTCTGAAGGGTTTCTCAGGAAACGTCTCCCGGCTGGAATTTTTATGGTCCCTTCTCTTTTGCTGTCTCTTCCAGAGGTGACAGGTTTCTAGGGCATCTGGTTTCAGTCTCTCAGTTATATATCAAGTTTAGGTTATCCAAATTCAATATAAGATTTAATATATACAGGTTACATTAAAAAAGGATTTCTTTTACCAACTTCCCTCCCCCTTTCTTCTTCCATTGAAGAATGGTAGATACATGGATCAGACATGCACCTTCTGGAGGCAAGCCATTCCACTGATTAATTGTTCCACTCATGAATTTGTCCCGCCAATTAATTGTCCTTTGTTCTATCCTGCTTTGATCAGAAGCTTTTGGGACGGCATTTCTCAACCTTACAACTTGAACTTGCTTGGACTTCAACTCCCAGAATTCCCCAGCCAGCCATGCATCCAAGCATCTTCACAACGTAAATGTTGGGAAACTCTTTTCTGGAGTATTTTGAGAGCAATTCTGGATTCTTGCTTTGCAGAGAACATCCCTTTGTCTACTGGCAAACAAACCAAACAAGGCGGTGAGACTTATGAAGACTGAAAGGCCAAAGGAATAGAGTGAAGTTAGCCTGCGGGCCAGCTGATTAAAGGTAGCATGACTGGTATTTCAGATATGTGAAGGTCTCTTACACAGATGATAGAGGAGGCCCTTTGACTGCAACACAAGAGGCCCAGTTGGCACAGGGTTTCTGGGAGTTTCAATCCCAAGGCTTTGGGAGGGCATGAGAGGGTGGACGGATTCCTTTGGAGGGCAAATCCTGAACAAAACAAATTGCAGCAATTACCACAAAGCAGACTTTGACTAAGTACAAAGAATTTCTTCTCCGGCACTTCAGTTGTTGGATAGGGAGGAAGGTTGGCTCTTTGTTGGGCTCTAAAGAGATGCTGCTGTTGGAAGAAATGTCCATCTGGGTTCAGTTCCAAGTGGGGAAGAAAGACCCTGGAAACATGGTGACTGCTTGGAAAGATGGTTTTAATGGTGGACAGGATCACCTGCCTTGGAGCTCCTGGGTGAAAAGGGGAAGAGATGCTGAGAATCCCTGGGTTTTATGCCCTCTCTGGGCTTTGAACTTGCTTCCTGTTCCTGTGGCAAGAAATGTATCCTGGTTGATTGTCAGGCTCCCATGGGGCTATGCAGGTGTAGTGTCAACTAAAAAAAAAAATACTCCTTTGGCCTTTTTAGTTGCCAGCAGAAAGAGAATGGGGGAAAGCAGTGCATTCCTCAAATGCCTCAGATAATCGCCTTGGCAGCCCAAAGCTGTCAACATGCAAGAATATTACTGGAGAGCATGATTGATGAGTCTTGTCTATGGATGTGTCCTAATGGAGAATATACATCCAGAGGGTGGCGGGAAGATCAGAGTCAAGAGGAAATGAATGTTGGCTGCACCCAGCTAATGCCAACATGGCCACTCCTAAAAAATCATTTTTTTTAATACTCTGAGACATGTGGCTAGAGACTTATGATTTGAATGGGGATGGATTTGTTGGAGCCCTGACAGCTAGCTTGGCTGAATCTTGCTGGGTGATTCAATCTTCCCAGGTGCCATTTAGTGAGATGGGCAGAGGGCTAATCCCATCATGTCCTGATCCCATCAACCTGGTGCTGAAGGGGGAAGCAGGAAGCTGCTTGGTCTTTAAAGACATGTTTCTCCTTTTCTCATCCAGGGAAATATAATATTCTGCTTTTTAAATATTTCTTAGAATATTTCATTCTTCCAGAAGAGGGGTAGGTGCTAATTTTCTACATTGCCATCAAATGACATTTTGAGAGATCTCTCCTGGGCAGGCTGTAGGATTGGGTGGCCTTTAAAGTCCCTTCCCACTCTTTGAGTTGATGATTCTTCGGTGTTCCGATTGAGTGAGGAATACGGCATCCAGTTTGGGTCAGCACATTACAAACAAAGTTGTGGAGACTTTGGAAAAAGTGCAGAGAAGAGCAAGAAAGATGATTAAGGGCCTGGAGTCTAAAACATATGAAGAAGGGTTACAAGATGTGAGTATGTCTAATTCAAGCGTCTTCAAACTTGACAGCTTTAAGATTTGTGGGCTTCAACTCCCAGAATTCCTAAGCTAATGTGACTGGAGGAGGAATTCTGGGAGTTGAAGTCCACAAGTCTCACCCGCTTCCTAAGAGGTCTGTAAGGGGGAGCGCATAAGCATACAATCGTGCCTACCATCCCTGTCCTATTGTCCCCAATTATTAGTCCCTATTTCTTATATTTAAACATGTTTATTCTTATTTCTATTGTATTGTAAGCTTTTGACAAATAAATAAATAAATAAAATAACATATTAAAGCTGTCAAGTTTGAAGACCCTTGGTTTAATGAAAAGAAGGACTAGGGGTGACATGGTAGCAGCATCCCAGTATTTGAAAAGCTGCCACAAAGAAGAGGGGGTCAACTTGTTTTCCAAAGGCAGGACAAGAAACAATGGATGGAAACTAATCAAGGAGAGAAGCAACTTGGAATTAAGGAGACGTTTCCTAACAGTAAGGACAATTAACCAGTGGAACTGCTTGCCCCCAGAAGTTGTGGCTGCTCCATCACTGGAGGTTTTTAAAAAGAGACAGGACAGCCACTTGTCTCAAATGGTACAGGCCTGAGCAGGGGGTTGGACTAGAAGACCTCCAAGGTCCCTTCCAGCTCTATCCTGATTGATCCAGTTGCCCCAAAGTCAGATGAATTTCGGGAAACCCATCTGAAGGCCACCAAGCTAATGATGGATCTTGGCCACTGCCAAGACTGTGTCTTCAGTCCACCTGGGGAAAGGGCCAAAATCCAGCTGTGTTCTCCAGGTAGGAAAGCAGGAAACCAGCAGCGGGGACTATGGACACTGTGAGGTGGAGAATGCAACTGTCTGGCAGGACAACTGAGCTCCTTATTGAGGGGGTGTGAGCATTCTCCACCCACATCTCTTCAGGAGACAATTTGGGTCCTTGCGATCAAGGTCAGGAGTCTCGGCTGAGCTCTCCAGCTCCCACGGAAAGAGGAATTGAGGGGAGGACTCGCAATCTATTCCCTACTACCTGGAAAGAGAGGGGAACAGAGAGAGGGAGGGAAGGAGGGAGGGAGGGAGAGCGAGCAGGAAAATATTGTCTTCAGCAAGAAGTGTCAGAAAGGAAGCAGAATTAGCAATCCAACTAAGGACAGCTGGAGATTCAAGCCAGAGGCTTCCTGGGACTGCTCCGTGCCAGCCTCTTACAGAGGGTCCAATGTGGAATTTTGCAGGAAAGTCCCAATCCTTGGTGTGTGGTCGGGTATTCCCTCCAGCGGGGAACACGTTAGGCATTCACATGCAAATCATATGCAAAATGCAAAGATGCATGGGGTTGCACGGTACCTACTGCCCAAGGCATCCTATAATTTCCTCCCTCCCTCTTCCTCTGAGGAACAGGGTGAACTGCTTTGGGTGGGGGAAATAATGCCTCCCAGACACGTTCCTTAGTCATGGCGGATGACTCAACGACAATGGTGCCTGTTATCTAAGCTTCAATGGCCATTGTTTCCAGTTAGCATAAACTCCATTGGGTTCCAGCAAAGAAGAAGGAAAGGAAGATCACTGGCAAGAAGAGACAATGAGAAACAGGGCGGTGTAGTGGTGAGGATGCAGCATGAGGTATGAGGAGGCCCAAAGCCCCTAGACTGATCTTCTGCCCCCTTCCCCTAAGTAGACTAGTAGACTCCATAGGAAGATTGAAGCTGCTTTCATTAAGTTGGGCTCTATAAATAGCAAGAGCACTTAAGACTTGTATTCTAGGTATGGTCTCAGTAAAGCTTTATGATCAGTTGTGGTTCAGGCCAGGTTTCAATATCCATACAGCATTGACTGTGTTTGCTGATGATTCTGGAGAGCTCCAGATGGGGTGCTACAATCACTGTGGCCCCCCTGGATCTCCTGGTGGCTCTCGATGCCACTGATCGTGGTGTCTTTCTGGACCAACTTTAAATGTTTAAGGGGAGGGGGGGCACAGTTTTGTAGGTGTTCTCTTCCTTCCTCTTCCTCTGTAGCTGACTCCAGTGGATGCTGAAATGAGAAAGGCCAGTCTTAGGACCCCCTTATATTCACTGTTGTTCTTTAGTATTATTTATTTATTAAATATATTTGCTGCCTATCTCACTATGGGGCTACTCTAGGCGGCTTACATCAATGAAAAGAGTGGAAACAGAACAGAAGTAAAACAACAGTACAATGAAAAAGAAACACAGAGAGAGAATGGGTGGATGGGCAAGACGCAGCAGATAGCAAGAGCAAGAGCACTTGGACTGACGTACCGCTTCACAGTGCTTTCACAGCCCTCCCTAACCAATTTACAGAGTCAGCTTCTTGCCCCCAACAATCTGGGTCCTCATTTTACCCACCTCTGAGGGATGGAAGGCTGAGTCAACCTTTTAGCTGGTGAGAATCAAACTGCTGGCAGTCAGCAGAATTAACTTGCAATACTCCATTCTAACCACTGCACCACCAAGACCTTCTCCAGCCCACTGAAGCCCATGAGTTCCATACAGTGAGAACAACTAACCAGATTAATGGCCCCGGAGACTAAAACATATGAAGATCGGTTAGAGAATTTGAGTTTGGCTAGTTTAGAGAAAAGAAGGATTGGGAGGGACAGGATAGCAGTCTTCCAGTATCTGAGGGGCTGCCTCAAAGAAGAGTTGGGGGTCAAGCTATTCTCCAAAGCCCCTGAAGGCAGGACGAGAAACAAGGGGTGGAAACTCATCAAGGAGAGAAGCAACCTGGAATTAAGGAGAAACTTCCTAACAGGGAGCACAATTATCTAATCTATTTAATTAGTCATGGTGTCACAATGGTTAGAATGCAGTATTGCAGGCTAATTCTGCCAACTGTGAGCAGTTTGAACTTGACCGGCTCAAGGTTGACTCAGCCTTCCGAAGTTGGATTGGGGGCAAAATGCTAACTCTGTACTCTGTAACCCCTTAGAGACGGCTGTGGAGCACTGTGAAGCAGTATATAAGTCTAAGCGCTATTTCTATCTTCCTTCCTTCCTTTCCTCCTTCCTTTCTTCCTCCTTCCTTCCTTCCTCCTAAAGGTTGACTCAGCTTCCCATCCTTCCAAGGTAGGTAAAATGAGGACCCAAATTGTTGGGGGGCAAGAGGCTGACTCAGTAACCTCTTAGAGATGGCTGTAGAGCACTTTGAAGGAATATATAAGCCTAAATCCTATGGTTCCCTCAGACAAAATAAGGTTAAATTCTTCTGTTTGGGTATCCATTCTTGGCCAGGAGGCCTTCAAATCCCGTGAGCACCCTGAGTTGTGTCCTGCTGAACGGGAGCTGGTGAGTGGCTCCTGCCCACCTGGGCTGCCATGTTCCAGAGAGGTGAGTCCCCAGGCCCTCATTTTCTGAATGGACTCCAAAGGTAGCAGAAATTTTGAGTAGTTCGGAGAACTGGCCAGCCCCATCTCTTCTCTGCCTCCCATTGAGTCCCAGATGATCGGCTGGGTCTCCTTTGGTTGCCCTGCACAGGAGAACAGAGCTGGAAAGCAGGTTAGAGGGATGGGGAGGGAAGGGGGATTTTGCAGTATCCTTCTCCCAGGAGTGGAGTGGAAATGGAGATTTTACATATACTCCTTCCCCTGCTATGCCTACCAAGCCATGCCCACAGACCTGGTAGTAAAAATTTTTGAATCCCACCATTGATGAAATTTCAAGCACACCCCCTGCCCCAAAGGGAGAGGATCACCACTCCAGATCCTCCCAGCTGTCTGGTCCTTTCCAACCAGGAGCCAAGCAGGGGTCCTGCATGGGGCAGCTGCAAAGGCTCCTCTGGCTGCTGACAACACCTTCATGCCAGAAGAGAAAAATCATCTTTGGCTGCAAGGATTTCTTTTTCATTATTTTTTTTAGGGGAGAAACACCCCCCCACCACCACTCCTTTCCTCCCCCTTCCTTCCAATGCTCCACAGATGCCTCAGGGCTAGAGATCTTGGTGCACAAGGTGCTGGCCAGGATTCGTATCTCTCTCTCTCTCTCTCTCTCTCTCTCTCTCTTTAATCCTGTGGGAACCTGGCGTCTCCCTTCAGCAAGCAAACGATTCCCCTTCTTTTCGAAGGTTGTAGAATTTTACCTGGGAGGCAAGAAAAATAGGTGGTGCCCTGCCCTTCTCTGTGCCTCTGCTAAAAAGATCAGAAGAGGCCTAATCTGGTTTCAGAAGCCCTCATTGCAAACAGTGAGAGCAATGAGAGCCTCTTGGCCAAAGTGGTTGTGATCACCTGTGGCTGCAGAAAGCCTTTTCCAGGGCAGCACAGCTGTTGTGGACCCCTCTGGCCAACCTCTGCCCTCACCTAGCCATCTCACCTAGCAAAGCTCTATGTTAGCCAATACAATCCTAAGTTGCATTAACATAGGGATACAATCAAGATCAAGGGAGGTACTACTACCACTCCATAAAGCCTTAGTAAGGCCACCTAGAGTCTTGCATCCAGTTTTGGACACCACACTGTAAAAAAGAGGTTGAGACACTAGAAAGAGTACAGAAAAGAGCAACCAGGATGATGAGAGGCTCAAACATACGATGAACGGTTGCAGGAACTGGGCCTGACCAGTCTAGGGAAGAGAAGGACCAGGGGAGACAGGAGAACAGAGTTCCAGTATTTGAGGAGCTGCCACAGAGAGGAGGGGGGGGTGTGTGTCAAGCTGTTTTCCAAAGCACCTGAAGGCTGACAAGGAATAATGGATGGAAACTGAACCAGGAGAGATTCAACCTGGAAATCAGGAGAAATTCTCTGACAGTGAAGAACAATCAACCAATGGAATAGAAGCTGCTTCGGAAGTTATGGGAGCTTCAACCCTGGAAGCTTTCAAGAAGAGACTGGGCTGCCATCTGTCAGAAATGGTATAGGATGGGGGGGGGGGTTGGACTAGATGACCTACAAGGTTCCTTCCAATCTGTAAATCTGAGTAACGCACCCATCGAAAGCAGAACTCCAAGGCTAGTAGATTCTCCACGGAACATGTTTATTGGATGCATCAAATCAGCACAGCTTGTGAAAACCAACTCGGACGTTTCCCGCGATTTTAGCCTGATTAAAAGAGCAAAAGTTTCCCTCCCCAGATGTCACAGGCCACATTATTCAATATGACAAAGTGGTTTGGAGGTTCCTTGCATCACTCCTTCCTTCTCTCAACTGCCACGATTGAGATGACCTTGATTCCCAGAAGTAAGTTTTTTGTTTTGTCTGCAAATTGGCTACCTACCCCCTCCTTTTCTTCTCTTCATAGCAACTATGAGGCTGCAGAAAATGGCTTCAGCCAGGTTGGCTCAGAGTTGACACTTTGCACCTTGGCATCCCAAGGAGTCTTAAATCAGCCTCTCTCCTGGGTGGCTTCTTCTGTTGTAGGACCCTTTTTGGAGAACATCATTTCATGTGGGATTAGGTGAGCCCTGGCCCTCCTGAACCATTGCAAGGTCTTCCAAGTTTGGTTTCTGTCCAGGCCTGGGACTCCCCAAGTGAGACCCCAGCTTTGTTGGAGGTTATTTTACCCACCCCGGTACAATGTATTCTTATAGTATGGATTTGATTTGTTCTTATCTATTTTGCCAAGGCTGCCCAGAGTCACATATGTGGGATAGACGGAGCTATAAATCTGTTGTGGTTTGTACGCTGCTGGCCGCTCCAGCAGCCAAATCAGAGGAGGAGGAGTGGTGAGAGTCAGGGTCAGCGTCAAGGCAACCTAAGAGGGGGAAGAGGGGATGGAGCTGGCAAAGAGAGAGAGACAGAGGGGGAGCCTGGGCTGTCCGTCGGGCCTCAAATGGAGAGTCAACATCCCCCTTCCTGATGAGGAAGAGGAGGAACAGCTGGGTCCAGTGCCTGAAATGCAGATGCGCAGAAGGCAGAGGAGAGGACAGCAGTGGAAATCTATGGGCCGGTCCTTGGGACGGAAGAGTCACTGCTGTTAGTGAAGCCCTCCACCACTAACTCTAGGGATCAAAGGCAGGGGGCGGAGATGAATAGGTGTGGCAGACAATTATTCATGTCCCTGCCGGATGGACTTGTTAGCCTGCGGTGAGAGAGAAGCTTTTTGCCTGGGCTGCTGGCACTCCTAATAAAGGAATCATTGCTTCAACTGCAGAGGGGTTTGTTGTGTTTGGGGAGCTGGGTCAGAACAAAACCAAACAAATCAAATCAAACCAATACTCAATAAATAAATCTGCATCGTTTGCACGTTATTTCTTAAGCAAAGTTCTAAAGTCTTTTTCGGCTCCTAAATTCTCCATCGTATTTCTGCAGGACTCTTAAGGTTGGCAGGCATTGAGGTTGGCAGGGAAGGCCCCCTTGATCCACTGGTGCCAGGCCCATCTGTCGGGCATAGGGAAAGGCCCTTTGTCTGCGTTGGCTCTCAGATTACGGAAGGCATATCCCAGCTGGTGTGTTGAGACCTGCTCGCCCTGCTCTGAGAAAGGGACTTAAGCGTTTCTTCAAACAAGCCTTTTGATTGGAACAAGAATAAACCTTGTTCTTGTTACTGGCTTTGAATGGCTTGCTTTTTTGCCACCTGTGGCATAGAAAGGCGCGGTCTACTTTGATATAGTAAATAATATTTACTCGAGAACAAAGTGGAAGGCAGGGGAGACCTCAAGCTGTTCCAGGGAGACCAATGCCAGCCCAGTGTTTTGGAGTCGGGCTACAGGGCCCATCAGCCCACCGACAACAAGGAGCTGGAGTTTAGTGCTTCTGCTGTCGCACATTTTCTCGCTCTGCTCACCAAAGAGAGGAAAATCAAATGAATTCAGTTTTAACATACCTGCTTGTGCTGGGCTTAAAACACAAATGGCATTTTAAGATGCAAAGCCTTTGCACAGAATCAGAATAGAGCTGGAAGGGACCTTGGAGGTCTTCTAGTCCAGCTCCCTGCTCAAGCAGGAGACCATTTCAGACAAGGGGCTGTCCAGTCTCTTCTGATGGAGCTCCCACAACTTCTGAAGGGAAGCTGTTCCACTGGTTGATTGTCCTCCATTAGGAAGTTTCTCCTCAATTCCAGGTTGCTTCTCTCCATGATGAGTTTCCACCCATTGTTTCTCTACCTGCCTTCAGGTGCTTTTCTGTGGCAGCCCTTCAAATACTGGAATCCTGCTATCCGTCCCCTCTACTCCTTCCTTTCTTCATACTGGCCATACCCAATCTCTGCAACTTTTCTTCATATGTTTTAGTCTCCAGGCCTTTCATCATCTTAATTCCTCTTCTCTTCAGTTTTTCCAAAGTCTCAACATCTTTTTTTGTAGTACGGCGATCAAAACCTGGTTGCAGTGTTCCAGGTGTGGCCTTACTAAGGGTTTTATAAAGCGACACTAATCCTTCATGTGATCTTGATTCTATGCCTCTGTTGACACAAGCCAGGATTGTACTAGCTATTTTGGCTGCTGCTGCACATGGCTGGCTCATGTGATCGTCCACTGGGACTCCAAAGTCCCTCTCCCACTTACTGCTTTTGAGCCAGGTTTCACCTAATCTGTAACTTCTACCTTTCATTTTCCCTGCCTAGATGTAAAATGCCAGAGGGGTCTCTTGTGGGGAAGGAAACCCTCTACATCCATTATGGCAGAAACAAGGAAGGTGCTCCTTCTGTTGCATCTCTGGAGATGTTCACATGGCCACAAGTGTCAGCCAAGCAGAGCTATAGGGCATTGATGGCCCAAAGCCCACATGGCCATTAAATGTCCCCTTCCTAAGCCAGCCTGATCTGTCTAGGCATGGGGGGGACACGTCTCCCCTCCCATGTTGAAATGTAAGTGCCCACTGTCCTGCTTGGCACAGTGGGGCAGAGTGTCAGCCTCCAAGATTTCTTCTTCTGCTTGACTCTTTCTGGCTGCCATAGAAATGGGGGGGAGGAATAATTGGGCCTCGTGGTGGGAAGGGTGCTGGAGGTTGAAGTTGTGTGAACTGTAAAAATTGGGGTGTTTTCCTGCTTACTGTGCAAACGCAGACACTTATCCTTTCTAGGCCAAGGTCAACCATCTTGGCATACCAGATGTGTGAGATGCCACCTGAAGATGTAACTCACGTGACATTATACACACCTCAAATTGGATGTCCAGTTTGAATTGTTGGGGGGTGAGAGGATAATTTTCTATATCAGGGGTTGCCAACCTTTTGGACCCCTGGGACCACCAAACTCATAATTTTAAATCCCGTGGACCAGCCTGGAAAATCTCTAAAAATGTCTGCAGGAAAATTCCCCACCCCGTTTTCCTACCAATCGATTGTTCTTTATTTGGGATTGCAGGATACCGTCTCCAGCTCCGTTCTCAGGGGGAGAGAGACTTTTGGCTTCATGCAAGGAAAGCAGCAGAAGCCTTTTAAGTATTTATTTGATTTGTCAATCACTTACAAGATACAGGTATAAGAATAAATATAGTTTTGAATATATGAGATAAATACTTATAAGAAAAATAAAAGAAACAATAGGACAGGGACGGGAGGCACAATTGGTGCACTTATGCACGCCCCCTACAGACCTCTTAGGAAAGGAGTGAGGTCAATAGTAGACAGTCTAAGGTTAAAATTTTGGGGGTTTGGGGAAGAAACCACAGAGTCAGGTAGAGGATTCCAGACATTGACCCCTCTGTTGCTGAAGTCGTATTTCCTGCAATCAAGTTTGGTGCGGTTAACCTTGAGTTTGTAACTATTGTGTGCTCTTGTATTGTTATGGTTGAAGCTGAAGTATTCATCTGCAGGTAGGACATTGCAATGCATGATTTTATATACTATATTTAGATCAACAGAAGTCTTTCTTTTTCTCCCTGAAACTCCACCAGAAATGAGACTTGTCATGTCGGCGCAGCCTCTTGGAAGTAGGAGGCCTTGTAGGGTCCCAAAGACTCATTTCTGGCGGAGTTTGGGGGAGAGAAAGAAAGACTTTGGCTGCTTTCCATGCGTGCAGCCAAAAGAAGAAGAAAGAAGCGGAAAGAAGCAGCCTGGTGGCCAGGCCAGGTGTGTGGGGCAAGTTCCCCCCTCCGCCCTTTCCCCCCTCCCCTCACTACCTTGTGTTGTTCATAATGCAACCAAGCCTTGTGTTCCTGCACAGCCTGGATCAAATGCTTTGGGGCTGACATTTCTCTGTGGACCACCAAAATTGTCCCTGGCCCACTGGTTGGTGACCACTGTTCTGTACATGATTTCTGCGCCTTTTGCCTCAGATCTTGTATTTCTTCGGTTGCTACCACTTCAGATTCCGTAAAAGCCCTTTTCTCTATGAAAATGGAGTCTAAGGCTTGCTTTCTTGGATTTTGAATGGAGCCTCACCCGACACAGAGGGCAGCACGGGCTGCCCACACATCTTTTCCTGAGGCTACAAAATGACTTGAGCTGCTTCAAGGAAGGAAAACACACACACACACACACATGATGCCCCCTCCATGAGACAGGTTGCATCATCTGCTTTGGCGGTTATTCTTCAGGCCTCGACGTGTCGGGGTTTTCAAAAAATCTCACGAGTATTTTATTACTTTGGAGGGGGGGAAGGAGAAAGGGAAGAAATGAAACATAAATATACAAAAAAGTCATGTTCAGGATGACTCAGGAGTTGCTGATGGGCACAGCTGTCTGGAGAGCTCACCTGCATAGCCCACCTGTGAGAGCATCCATAGGGGGGAGGGGTTTGCCGTGCCCCATTCCCCTGCATTGCAGCCTTAGGGTTCGCTATGGGTACCTGGGGGCCTGGGGGCGGGGGTGAGAAAGGGACAGGCTCATTCTGTTTAGGTGGGATACATTCAGAGGGTTTCAGAGGGTACAGTCAAGATGAAAGGAGGTACTCCTACCACTCTATAAAGCCTTAGTAAGACCACACCTAGAGTACTGCATCCACTTTTGGTCACCACACTATAAAAAAGAGGTTGAGACTCGAGAAAAAGTGCAAAAGAGCAACTAGGATGATGAGGGGACTGGAGGATGAAGCATACAATGAGCAGCTGCAGGAACTGGGAATGGATAGTCCAGTGAAGAGAAGGACCAGGGGAGACAGGACAGCAGCCTTCCAGTATTTGAGGGGCTGCCACAGAGAGGGGGGGGGGGTCAAGCGATTTTCCAAAGCAGCTAAAGGTCAGACAAGGAATAATGGATGGAAACCGAACAAGGAGAGATTCAACCTGGAAGTAAGGAGGAATTTCCTGACAGTGAGAGCCATCAACCGACGGAACAGAAGTTGCCTTTGGAAGTTGTGGGAGCTTCATCATTGGAGGCTTTCAAGAAGAGACTGGACTGCCAACTGTCAGAAATGGTGTGGGGGTGTCCTTCTTGGGCAGGGGGTCGGACTAGATGACCCTTCCAACTCTGTCAATCTAATCTAATCTGGACTGCAGAGCATTTCAGGGAGCCACAGCAGGCTCAGGACTCAGCAGAAGCTCGCCTCACCATTAGGCAGGCTTGTGCAAGAGCCTTATCTGTGGTAAGCTGAACCATAGCCACAGGCCATGGTTTCAGGAAGCATTGTGGCATCTTCTTCTACAAACGAAGTGTGTGGCATTGGGTAGACCAAGAGAGATGCAAGAGATTGGGGGGGGGGGGGGTAAGAAGGCTGGAGGGCACTTTGGGCCCCCACTTTGTATGGCTCATTTATTCATTGCTACCCACTCTGGGGGGTCTGGTTCTAAGTAGAAAGCTGTATATAATGTTTTTTAAAATACTTTGTCCTTTCAATCCAGGTGACAAGAATCAGAGGGACCCCAAAGGGGTCTTTGAAAAAAACTTTCCTGCTATGCCACTATAAAGACACTTTCTTAAATATCAGCTTAATAACTGCTTTACAAAACCCTTAGGAAGGCCACACCTGAAATACCGCAACCAATTTTGGTCACCAGTCTACAAAAAAAGATGTGGAGAATTTGGGGGAAAAAAATGCAGAGAAGAGCAACTAAGGTGATCAAAGGCCTGGAGACTAAACCGTATGAAGAACGTTTGCAGGATCTTTGGGTGTGGCCAGTCTAGAGAAAAGAAGGACGAGGTGGGACATGATAGCAGTCTTCCAGTACTTGAGGGGCTGCTGTTGAGGTAATTCCCTGTTAGGAGAATGAGCGCATACAGGGAGATGTAGTGAGAGGAGTGTTTGAATAACACACACACAGCACACAGTAAATGTAGGTTTTTACTTCCAGAAATGTTTAAGCAAAGTTCAAAACAAGCAGTCCAAAGTCATTCACAGGTTAAATCAGTCAGTTTTCAGTCCAGGAATAATCCAATAACAAAGTCCAGTATCATAAACAGTTCAGTAACAGACTTACATCAAATCCAGGAATATCAGTCAATTAGGAGGAACGGCAATGCTCTCCAACAGAAGGAAACAGAGACTCACTGAGACTTAAGACTAAGACAACCCAGGTTTCTGGCTCCATCTTATGGCTGTTTGAGAAACCACACCTAATGACAATTTTTTGCATTTTCTTAAAGATACAGTATTAAAATGTCTATCCTGGTTTATATATTTCCAACCCAACTATTAGGTGACTTACATTCCTAACAGCTGCCATATAAAAGAGGAGGACAAAGTATTCTCCAATGCACCAGAGGGCAGGACAAGAAATAATGGATGGAAACTAAACAAGGAGAGAAACAACCTGGAAATAAGCATTAACTGTGAACCAGTGGAACAGCTTGCCACCAGAAGTTGCGGGTAATCCATCACTGGGTGTTTTTAAGAAGAGTCTAGACAATCACTTATTTGAAATGGCGTATTCTATTCTATATTCTATTCTATTCTATTCTATTCTGCAGTTTATTCTATTGTTCTATTCTATTCTATTCTATTCCATTCCATTCCATTCTTAATTCATATTCTGTTCTACTCTACACTGTCCTGTTCTAAATACATCACGAAAAATAGTAATCATTACGATGTATTTTGCATTTTCATCAAACATCAGTGAAAAGAAATGTAGCTTTTACCCTGATCTTTGGGGAGTGCCGTTCTTAGCATGCCAAGACCCAGTGAAGACTCCGACAAGGTTGGGGGCACGTAACACATACACTCACCAAGGGACCTAAGCAAGGCCTCACCGGATGGGGAAAGCCGGGTTCACTTAACAGCTGCATGATTCACTTAGCAACTGTAGCTCATGCAGCCTGGCTACATTTTGTCTCCCCTGGGCTTGGGGATGGACCCAAGGCAGCCTTTGGGGGTGTGGAGGGTGGAGACCTCTTGCGCTTCATTGTGGCTTCAGGCTGATGCGCTTCCCTGGCTTTCGATCCCTCGCCTGGCCCATAGCCAGCTCGCTCTTGCGGCCTGCAGGCAGAGACACACCCCGCGGTGGCAGCCGGGAACGGCTGGGGAGCAGGCCGGGAGGATGCCTGGTGAGAGGCTGCCTGGCTGGTCTGCTTGGTGCCTGGATGCGGGCACGAGTCCCTCGCGAGGCAGCCTGGCAGTCCCACACCGTGGCCCTTCCTTCCCTCCTTCCTGTCTCTCAATCTCATCTCTCTCCTCCCTCCCTCCCTCCCTCCCTCTCAATCTTACCTCTCTCCTCCCCGCCCTCCCTGCAGTGCTTGGGCCTCATGGCACCAACCTGGCCAGGTGCTGAGCTCTTGCAGGTGGGCCAGATCCTGAGACAGGTGCCTGCCAGAAAGGAGCTGCTTCCTTCCAGCGAAGCAACAGGTGTAGATGGGGCTCCGTTCCAGCCAGCTCAGCCAGCATCTCATGCTGGGGGTGGGGGGAGGGGGCGGGGGGGGGGTGTCCCCCTGACCAGCTTTTCCAGTTTTCCTGTCTCCTAACGGCTCTTCTGATAGTTCCCAGCTTTGGGAGAGCAGAGCCCCTCCGTCAGGTGGGATTGCACCAGGAAATCAAGGCCACCTGCCTGCCTGAAGAAAGGAAGGCTTGGAACGTGAACTTTGGGGGAGAGGGAGGAGGGGGGTCCCCAATGGCCAAGAGATGCTCTGGAACACTCTGCCTGCGCAAATGCCGGTCTTGCCGCAGCCCCCTCCCTCTCGCGAGGCCACCGGGATGGGGTCGCCCAAAAGGGGAAGATGCATCTCTGGCTGGTCCCACACCCTGGGCGTGGATCTCACCCTTCCGAGGAGGGGAGAGGGAAGGGAGAAGAGGGGGCTCTTGGACAGACGCCCCCCCCCCCCCGCACCAGAATAACCCCCCTTTGGGAAGGGCAATGTGGCTGAGGCTGCCATTCTGGAAGCTCAGAAGAGAAACAGAGTAGAGTGGAGTGGAGTGGA
>BLBF01000074.1:2034792-2045464 GCA_015471245.1 Laticauda colubrina
TTCTATTCTATTCTATTCTATTCTATTCTATTCTATTCTATTCTATTCTACTCTAGTCTACTCTAGTCTACTCTAGTCTACTCTGCTCTGCTCTATTGTTAACTCTGGCCAAGGGAAGGGGAGGAGGGTTCTTTTCAAAAAGGGGCCTTCCTTCAGGAATGGTGAGGAGGGTCTCACATCCAGCCCTCCCAAGCCAAGAAACCTCCCTCCCCGCACTTTCTCCTCCTCCCCCCTCTTTGTTGGCAGCCTGTGGGAGGCTGTGATTTATGGCAAGGCTGGGGAAGGGGTTGGCCAAGAGGAAATGCCTGGGCCAAAAGATTGGAGCGCCCTTGAATAGACTTCTCTCTCCTGGAACCTTGAAATGGCGCCTGGAGCCTTCAGGGGAGCTAACCTCCTCCCCTTTCTGTCCAGGGCTGGGCCAGCTGGGAAGGCTGGCCCAGGGTTGATGATGGCCTGGGTGCTCTTTGGACCCCAAAGATGTAAAGTTGATCCATCCCTACAGCCAGGGTCATTTTCATCCCACCTTCAGGCCAGGAAAAGAGCTTCTCCATTTTTGCAAAATGGGGCTGGTTTGGTTGCACTGAATCTGTTTCCTCCAGAATTATCTGGAGCCGCATCAGTTTATGGGGTGCCCATTGATTTGATGTCAGGGGCCCACCGAGCAAGTTTAAGGCTTGTGGACTTCAGCTTTGAATTGAAGCCCTCAAGTCTTAAAAGTTGTCAAGTTTGGAGGCTCCTGTTCTACATCATTGGATGTTAAGCTGCAGACCAAAGCTGGTGGGCAAGGTTTCAGTGGGTGGGGGGAGGGGGGGAGAGGCCTTTATCCAAATCCTGGACTAAAGGCATTTATGTATGGAAAAGGGAGAATAGAATAGAATAGAATAGAATAGAATAGAATAGAATAGAATAGAGCTGGAAGAGACCTTGGAGGTCTTCTAGTCCAGCCCCCTGCTCCAGCAGGAGAATCTATACCATCTCACCTCCAGTGATGGAGCACCCACGATTTCTGGAGGCAAGCAGTTCCACTGGTTGATTGTCCTCACTGTTGGGAAGTTTCTCCTTAATTCCAGGTTGTTTCTCTCCTTGATTAATTTCCATCCATTGTTTCTTGTCTTCTAATGCTTTGGAAAATAAGTTGTCCCCCTTCTTTCTGGCAGCCCCTCAAATACTGGAATCCTGCTGCCATGTCCCTGTTAGTCCTTCTTTTCTCTAGACTAGCCAAACCCAAATCTTCATATGGAGTTTCAACCTTCACAAGGGAGTCTGAAGTTTCTCAGGCCCCCTAAACAGGCTGTTGAGTGTGAAAGGGGTTTCTAACACACACGGAAGACCTTCCCTGGCAAATTAATCCCCTCATTTTGAGAAATATGAAATTGAAACATAAAATCCTGCAGCTAAAGGCAAACAGGTCTGATCCTGAAGGGCGTTCATCCTCCATGTTAATTTTATTTCTAGCCCTGTTGCACTACATCGGTGAAGTGACCTGTTGCATTTTGCAAACATAATCATTTCAGACATAAATACCATTATCAGCTGCAGAGAATATTATCCGGGGGGGGGGGGGAGGTTGCTAAAGAATTGAAAAATAATAGGGGCTGTGACCATTCCAATTCTCCTCCTCCTCCTCTTTCCTCTTCTCCTTCCTCTTCCCCTCCTCCTCCTTCCTCTCCTCCTCCTCTTCTTCCTCTTCCTCCTCCTCCTCTTCTTCCTCTTCCCCTTTTCTTCTTCTTCTTCCTCTCCTCTTCCTCCTTCTCCTCCTCCTTCTTCTTCCACTTCTTCTTCCTCTCCTCCTCCTCCTCCATCTCCGTCTCCTCCTTCTCCTTCCTTTTCCACTCTTCCTCTTCTCCTTCTCCATCTCCTCCTTCTCCCCTCTTCCCTGCCCACAACTGCCACACCAACTTTGGATGGTGCTCCCAGGTGTGGCTTTTAAACAACCAGCTGGTCTACCTTAAGCAATGGGTTACATCTAAGCTTGGAGAAGGAGAGGGGTTGGGTATTCTCTTCACCCAGGCTCTGGGTTGCAAAGAGCTGGTTGGTGGCCCAGCTGGGAACCCACCCTCTTCCTTCCAAGGCCCCCAGAGAGAAAGGCCTGATCTGCCAGCACGATGGCCAGCGGAGCGGCTCTAGGAAATGGCCACAGGGTGCTCCTGGACAGGAAGCCTGAAAGAAGCTGAGGACAAAGAGAGGAAGCAGCAGAGGAGTTATCTCAGGGCTACACTCGCTGGCTGTTGATGGGGGGGTGAGGGGGTGGCCTTTTCAGCTTGGCTCCAGAGGGCCGGAAACCTCACCCTCCCCCCTCGTCCCCCTGCCCTTCCTGATTCGGCTTAACGTTCACCGTGAGGTTTCCAGAGTGAGGGGCTGAGACCCACCCACACCCACCTGCCTCTACGTGGCTCCAGACATGGCTCAAGGGCCTTAGTGCCCTTTGGTCTGCTAAGGGCTCCTTTTTCCTGGATGAGCATCTTTGGCCAGGAGAGGCTGCCATACGGCCCCAGGAGTTTGCCTGGGCTGCGGTTCTTGTGCCATGCACAAGAAACGTGTTTTGTTTTTGCTAGAAGAGAGCTGAGAGGGACAAATAAACCCGCTTGCTGTCCCACAAACACTCTTTGAGGACCCTACCCAACTTCTTGGGTGAGTCCATTCAGGCCTTGGCTCCATGAAGCAAAGAGTTGAGAGAATTTCCACAGCTCTAGGTTGTGCAGCCTGCAGCTGAGCGGATCAGGAAAACATTTTTAAAAATATTTAGAGGATGCCCCAAACAGAAATGCTCTGCAAAAATTATTTTGGGCTGGCTGAGTCTCCGGGGACCAGCCCTGAAGCCAATGGGCAACCAGAAGGAAAGGTCTTGCATCAGATTATGAGCATTAGGGGCCTGAAGGCGACACAAAACATCAGTGGATGGAAACTCATCAAGGAGAGAAGCAACCTGGAATTAGGGAGAAACTTCCTAGCAGGGAGGACAATTAACCAGTGGAACAGAAGTGGCCTCCAGAAGTTGTAGGTGCTCGCTCCATCACTGGAGGTTTTAAAGAAGGGACTGGACAGCCACTTGTCTGAAATGGTATAGGATTTCCTGCTTGAGTAGTGGGCTGGACTAGAAGACCTCTAAGGTCCCTTCCAACTCTGTTATTCTATGCTTTTATGCTTTTTCCTTGTATGCTCTCACTGCAGAGAAGGAGGAGGAGGACGGGGGAGGGGGGGAGAAAGAGAAAGAAGAACAAAGAAAAGAGAACAAAGAGAAAAGAGAAAGAGCATTGCTAGAAGTTTCTCCAGAGGTCTGAGAGCCAGCAAGACTGAAACATCTTTTTGCCTTGAAAGATATCCTTCAGCTCTTCTTAGAATCTCCATCATTTCAAGTTGTCCAAGTTGAGAAACCCTGCTCTAAAATTCCCAGAAAGTTCTCAAGCCATTGGGAATAAATAATTATCAGTCATAATGATGTTATTATAATACAACACAATAATATTAATTTTTTTTAAAGTTTTATTGATTTTTATGGACAAACAAAAACAAACAAACATAAAAACATCCAGCTTTCTTCCATAAATATACAAACAGTGTGTCGGTTGGTTTACAAATTTTTTGTGCATCGATTTCATAGTCTCAATTACAGTTACATTACATAATAACTCATATTATCAGAAGTATAGTTATCTCGCAAAGTATGAATGAACAAAATTATAGTCAAATGACTGATTAATAATCATACTAGGATATTCAATTTCTGATAATAATATTAATTTTATAATCACGCACCTGCTCCTATTACAAATTTTCACCGTTCTTGCAAGCTCCCCTGACAATCTCTTCACGTTTTCCTTTTTCCTGTCCGACATTATTCTCGGGGCGCTCAGGAATTCTTGGGGATGCCTGTGAGAGAATATTTGGAGGGGAGGGGACAGGTTGGAGGGAGGGGTGCTTTCTGGGACATTGCTTTCCATCCTTTGCAAATGGCAGCCTGACAGCTCTGCATGGCCCAAGGGAGGAATCCCAGGGACAGTTTGTGTGCATGAGTGTGTGCGTTTGTGTGTGTGTGTTTGCGTTTGTGTGTGTAAAAACACAGAAGGTGCCATCCTTTGTCACAAAAAACAAAAAAAAGCACAAGAACATCTCACATCAGCCCATGAGGGTGTTGCTGGCACTCAGAGAGAAATAACTGGGGGGAAAAAATTATCTTTCAATCCCCATGCCAGCGGCTTCAGACTTGAAAAACCACAATTTGCAGCTCCAAATAGATGCCAGGTTAGAATCAGAATCAGAAGAGAGGTAGAAGGAACCGTGGAGGTCTTCTAGTCCAGCCCATTTGGGAATATGAGAAAGTCACACACGCCTGCAGGAAGGGAAGGCACCCTGCGTGTCTCCAGTGCAGTGTATTGTCTCCAGTATATTTCCCAAACTTGCTCCCTGCCTCCTCCCTGCTTTCCTCCAAGCTTCTCCATTGCCAGACGGAAGAGCTATTTCCACCTGTCGGAAGTTCGCACCCACCCCTCTCCGAGGGAGATGAAATATTTTAGGATATACTAAAAAGGCAGAATATTTCCCCTAAAAAGAGTAGAAACTGAGAAGCAGAAACTCCCTCAGAAGCAGAAGCTCACCCCCACCACCTTTGTTAATAGGTGGGCCATTAAGGCCTGGGCCAGAATATTCCACATAACAAAGATCTACTCCAGGTAATAGGAATTTCCCAAAGCTCTTTCGTTACATCATCACCATCCAGCAAGGCTCAACCAAGCCTGGGACTCAGGACAGCCTACAGAGTTGGGGGCTTGTGTGGCCCCATGGGAGTCTGACAAGCAATCAGAACAGGAGCTCAAATTCAAATCCCAACAGAGGGTATAAAACCCAGGCAATCCCAGCATCTCAGCCCTTCTTGACCTTCTTTTCTCACCTTGAAGCATGTGATCGTCCTTTTCACTTTGGAGCTCCAAGCCAGGTGGTCCTGTCCACCATTAAACCATCTTTCCAAATAGCCTCCATGTTTCCAGTGTCTTTTCCCCCACTTGGGAACAGAGCCCGGAAGGATAATTCTTCCAACACACCATACCAATCGTGCCAAATAAACCCCCCACCCACCAGTTCATTTTTATACACCCATACAGATTTTGGAAAAAATGCAGAGAAGAGCAATTAAGATGATCAAAGGTCTGGAGACTAAACCATATGAAGAACAGCTGCAGGAACTGGGTATGGCCAGTCTAAAGGAAAGAAGGACTAGGGGGAGGACAGGACAGCAGTATTTGAGGGGCTGCCACAAGGAAGAGGGGGGTCTATTTTCCAAAGCCCCTGAAGGCAGGACAACAAACAACGGACGGAAACTAACCAAGGAGAGAAGCAACCTGGAATTAAGGAGAAGCTACCTAAGAGGGAGGACAATTAACCAGGGGAACAAAAGTTGCCTTCAGAACAGCAATGACAGAACTGGAAAAATGATAGTATGCCACTCGAGAAAAATGTGATAAGAAAAATACTAGAGTATGCCGAGATGGATAAGTTGATCATGGAGATAAAAGAAAGAGAAGAAACAGATTATTATTATTTGATGTGGAATGTACTGTATGATTGGTTATTTAATAGTTATAGTGTTGAATAGAGAAGACAAGAAGATAATAAGGTACAAGATATAGTGGACAAAGATAGATTAAGCAGCATAGACAAGTGTATAGATAGTTAAGATTTATGTAAAAGTATGTATACCGTCATGAAAGTGTTGTAATGAATGGAAATGATGTATATAAGAAAAATTGTTTAATATTTTTTTTTTAAAAAAAGGAAGTTGCCTTCAGAAGTTGTGGGTGCTCCATCACTGGTGGTTTTTAAGAAGAGACTGGACAGTCACTTGTCTGAAAAGGTATAGGTTTTCCTGCTTGAGAATAGGGCTGGACTAGAAGACCTCCAAGGGTTCCTTCTAGCTTTCCTCTCCCCACCCCTCCTCTCCCCTTCCCCTTTGCTTCAAAACAGCTTCCCTGGAAGAGCTGACTTAATAGTTTTCCTGGAGTGCTGCACACAAAGATAAATTAATTGGGGGTGTGTGGGAGCCCCCCAGTTAGATCCCCCAATGCACCCCTTTTTCCAGGGGTGGGATTCAAATTTCTTAACAACCGGTTCTGTGGGCATGGCCTAATTTGTGGGTGTGACCTGGTGGTCATGTGACTGGCTGGGTGTGGCTTGTATGTAAATATTATAAAAATATATGTAAAGATTGAATTTTTTATTTAAAAGAAAGAGCAACTTTTACCCCAAATCAGGCAAAGCAGGCAGGCAGATTGAGCTGCCTGCAGAATCACAGATTCACTCAGAGATCTACCTTTCTGCCGTCTGCTGCCTGAGTCTTCAATCCTAAGGAAGGTTCAGCTCTGCTCTCAGGCCACTTCTCCCTCCCCCAACCCCCTGGATACCACCTTTGACTGGGCCTCAGGGAAGCCTCCTGGGTGGGGTGGGTGGGGAGGCCAGTGGTGTGATTTGCCGGGTCTCCAAACTGCGCAGAATCCTAACAACCGGTTCTAGAGAACGGGTCCGAACCGGTAGAATCCCACCCCTGCTTTTCTCGCTGGAAAATGAACCCAGCTTTCTCCACCAACCAAATGAAGTGGGGACAATGGACCGGGAGGGGCGGTAAATCTTATTGCCATAGGGAGAGGAGGGGGCAGAAGATGAACCCGCCTTGAGACCAAGGGCCGCATTCAACATGGGGGAGCTGAAGCCCCCCCCCCCCCCCGAGGTGAGGACTACCATCAGGGTAGGGCTGGCAGGATTTTCATGGTGTTCGGTCTTTATCTGTTTCTCAGCTCATGGCAGGAAACATGGCTGTTGCTCATCCATTGTCATGGCAGCCTTGGGGCCTACAAGACCCTTCTCCACGGGAAAACTTGAGGACCACGTCCAGCTTTCTCTCTCCACAGTCTCTCTGCAAACTTTCCAGAATTGCCCTATTTCGGTGACAGCTCCAACCTCCCCTCCCCCCCCGCCGGCAACTTGTCTGAACTCAGAAACTGAAAGATTGGCACCATTTACGTGGGGATGGAGCACCACCAGGAAATCCTACAGGGTGTGATGGAGAATGGGAAGAAAAGGAAAGCAAGGCACTTGCAAGCTATTTCAGCATATCTGCCCCTGTATTTGTAAAAAAAATTAGAAATTTTTGGCAGGGCCTATCTGAAAAATATAGTAAGAAAAATGCATATTTAGTTATTCATATGTTAACTGCTGACAGAATTGTATTTGCACAAAATTGGAAAAGTGAAGAGATACCTACAAATGAGAATGTGATCAGGAAAATACTAGAATGTGCAGAAATGAATAGATTAACATTGGCAATAAAGGAGAAAGAGCAAACTGAATACTATATGATATGGGATTTATTTTATCAATGGTTAAATGATAAAAAATTGAAGTTAGAAACAGGGAAACACAATAAAGATGATATGGTAAAAGAGACAAGTTAATATGATGTTGAATATCATCACTATGTTAACACTGTATAATCACTAGGTGGACATTACTATGTTAAATATTGCAGAATTCATATGTAACGAAGGATGCTGTAATTTTGATTATTGTCAAATAAAGATATTTGTGCCCAGACTGTTTGACTGAAAATGGAATGATTGTATTAAAAATAAAAAAATAAAATGATTACAAAGAGATTTGGCTGGGGGAAAAAAACTATGTCTTGGTCTCTCTTTCTCTGTGGGGATGCACTTTAATGTTAAAGAAAAAAGAAAAAAATCAGTGCAAAAACTCTTGGTTACAAGAGGTGTCAAGAGACCATGAAATCAAGATGTTGACCACACAGAAACCCCGCCCCTTCTTGCTGGCTGCCCTGGGGGATTCTGGGATCTGAAGTTCACCCATCTGAAAGTTGGCTGAGTCCTGAGGCCAACCTAACTCTCAACCATCCTCAAAGACTTTAGAATTCGATTCCAGGCCCCACTTTCTGTTGACATTCACTCCTGACCTTACCTCGAAAGGAGGTCGAAGAGCTGAACTAATATTTTGCTTGGAAGAGAGGAAAATGACTTGGAAAATAGGTTTGGGTAAAAACCCTTGGGGGATAGTAAGTCCAGGGGGCCTCTGCCCTCTGATGACCCTGGAGACCCTTTGCTGAGTGCTCAGAAAGACTTCAAAGCAAACCAGCCAACCACACAACTGCCAAAAAGCCAAAAGCCATCAAAACCAGCCCCCACCTTTTTCAAAGTGCTGCTCCCCACAGCTGACCCCCCTTCCATCCTCATTTGGCTTTCTTGAAAACCTGCATTGAGGATCACTTGTCAGTTTCCCTGGGCTTTTCATTTCCCTGCATCTGTCCAGTTCATTGGGGTTCATTCTCCATTTAAGTCTTTCTGTCAACTTTGTATTTTTCCCTCAAACTTGGGGGTTTTGAGCAGAGATTTTCAAGCAGAGAAGAGTAACCAGGACGATGAGGGGACTGGAGGCTGAAACATAGGAAGAAGGGTTGCAGGAACTGAGCCTGGCTAGTCCAGGGAAGAGAAGGACCAGGGGAGACAGGAGATCATCTTCCAACATTTGAGGGGCTGCCCCAGAGAGGAGGAAGGGGGTCAAGCTGTTTTCTAAAGCACCTGAAGGCCAGACAAAGAATAATTTTCATTTATTTATTTATTTTGTCAAGCATGTATTTGACGATATATAAAAGTATAAACATGATTATTAATACATGAAATAGATACAAACAAGGCCTTCAGGTGCTTTAGAGAACAGCTTGACCCCATTCCTCATCTCTATGCCAGCCCCTCAAATATTGGAGCACTGCTATCCCGTCTCCCCTGGTCCTTCCCTTCCCTAGACTAGCCAGGCTCAGTTCCTGCAACCGTTCATCGTATGTTTTTGCCTCCAGTCCCCTCATCATCCTGGTTGCTCTTTTCTGTACTTTTTTTTAGAGTCTCAACCTCTTTTTTATAGTGTGGTGACCAAAAGTGGATGCAGTCCTCTAGGTGTGGCCTTACTAAGGCTTTATAGGGTGGTATTAGGTGGAGATCTCTGCTGAGTGCTCTATAATCCCAGGCCAGAGTGGGTTTGATTCCTTCTGGCAAGGCTCAGCATGATGGCCTTTGGGTACCAACCAGTTCATTGCTGTTGTGCTAACTTGGAAGAGAAGGTTGGATTTTCTGGTGAAATGCCAGATTTTCCCCTCCCCCCTCTATTTTATGGTTGAAGGCAGACACACCATGTGCTCCGTCTGCACACCTCTACACAATTGCCACTACGGCCAACAACCCAACAACCATCGTGGCTCCCTTGAAGAGGAAGGCCTGCTGCTGCTGAGTGCCCCATTCCAGGAAAGGCCTTGAGGGTCTATATTTGTCGAGGGTTTCCATGCCTCCCAAGTTCTTCGATGCAAAGGTCACTGCCTCTTCCCTTCCCAACAAAGTGACTGGGCTTTCCTGACGCAGTTCCTGTTTCCTCCCGGATGAGATTTGCATTGTTCTTCCAAAGCAATCTCCCAATCTCCCCCTTGCATTCCCTTCCTGTTTCCGGAGAGGGAAAGGAAACAGAGATTTGCTGCTGCTGCTTTTGGTGTGAATAGTGAATGCTGGGTTTGTGGGCACCCGAGGAGGGGCAGGTGGGTGAGGGGGACCGGGATTGAAGGGGTGGCTTGTTTTGCTGCTGGGAATAAAAACGTTTTTTTCTCGCCTACCCAAATTCCCTCTTCTTGCAGTGCCTTTTCATGTATTCGTTCGCAATAAAGCATACAAAGGGACTACACAATCAAATACAGATGCTGTGAGGGGTGGTGGTGTGTGGGGCATCCTCTCTTGTCTGTTTTAACTTCTGTTGATCCAGGGATGGGACCCCATTGCTGTTCCAGGTGCTGTAACCTTGACAACTTGTGGACTTCAGTTCCCATAATTCCCCAGCCAGCCATGCCAGGGTTGAAAAACTTCTGGTCTAGGGTCTCCTGCATGAGCAGGGGGTTGGACTAGATGATCTCCAAGGTCCCTTCCAACACTTTTTATTCTACTCTGTTCTATAGAAATACATATGTGTAAGAGAATATATTTTCAGGAAGAGATTGGACAGATTGGAGCAGGGGGTTGGACTAGAAGACCTCTAAGGTCCCTTCCAACTCTGTTTATTCTATTCTGTTCTATATCAGTAAATATCAGGGAAATGAGGGAAGGAAAAGGGGAAGTGAAGAGTGATGGAAAGGAAGGGAAAAAGAAGAAAAATAAAAGCATTGACTTCCGACTTCTTTGGTGTAGTTGAAGAAAGCATGAAGATCTACCCTCAACTTTTTACTTTTTTTCCTAATAATAGAAACTAGCCATTTCTGTCACAACAAATCTTTCTAATCAGTAAAACCCAAAATCAAAGTTTCAATTTTTTTCCAGCCCCAAGCACAAAATCCAGAAGCGGTTTCCAAGTAGAAATGAAAGTATTTGTATGTGTGTGTGTGTATATATGTATACACATTTTCCTTTGATCAAAGCAGTCAATTTAGCCATCTCTGCTAACACCATCAGTTTTTGCAGCCATCCATCCATCCATCCATGGTATGTGGGGGGGGGGGTGTTTTGAGGTGACTGCTCTTCTTGCAGCATCAATGGGATTGCAAGCATTAATCCAACTCCTAGATGGGAAGATCTGCAGGCCTGGCCTTATCTATCTATCTATCTATCTATCTATCTATCTATCTATCTATCTATCTATCTATCTA
>BLBF01000074.1:2045474-2064196 GCA_015471245.1 Laticauda colubrina
CTATCTATCTATCTATCTATCTATCTATCTATCTATCTATCTATCTAATTTATATTGTTGCCTATTCAACTTGAGGCGGCTTACAGAATGTAAAGCCATATTTAAAACAAAAATGAAAAAAATAAAAACAAACAAAAAGAATCAAATAAATTAATAAAGTACAATAGAACAAAATCTGGAAAAATATACAAGTAACTTTTAAAAAAAACACACACAGAGACACACCCAACTCCCAACCCCATCCCATCCCAATGACAGCAGATCCCAGGAGCCAGTTGATGGGCTCCATCCCACTCTGGGTTCCCCAGGCCCGCTGGTAGAACCAGGTCCTCAGGGCCTTCCTTCTCCTCCATCTCCCACCACCAGGGTCCCCCTTGGAAGTCCAAACGCTTTCTAGAGAACCTGGAGGAGCCGAGGAGCCCAACCAAACGAGTGAGCAGGAGGGTTGGGGTGTTTATGGAGCCTGAAAAACTGGACTAAAGAGTGGGAGGGCACTGAATTCAGAACTCCTGCAGAAAGGAGTTGTGGCAGTGGTAGGATTCAACTTTTTTTACGACCGGTTCTGGTGGGTGTGGCTTGGTGGGCGTGGCAAAGGGAAGATTACTGCCAAATTCCCCTTCCCTCCCCACCCCACTAACCTGCTTTCCAGCTCCGTTCTCCTGGGCAGGGCAACCAAAGGAGACCTAACCGATCAGCAGAGACACAGTGGGAGGCAGAGAATAAATGGGGTTGGCGGGGCCACTCAGAGACGGGATTGGCCGGTTCTCCGAACTCCTCAAAAGAACGGGCTGAATCCCACCTCTGGTCTGTCACATCGTTGAGCACTGGACTGAGCCAAGGGGAGACGAGTTGGGCTGCCCAGCACATTCAGCCAGGGTGGGGCCCAACTGGCCTGGCAAGTCTCCGATGGGGAGGCTCCAGTGTCCATTGGTCTGGCCATGATGCACTTGGGCCCAACCCTTCCTTTGGGAAGGGAATGAAGCCATGGGCTAAATTTGCTGGGCTGAAGAGACCCTCAGCAACTGTCCTTTATGGTGATTGCTCATCCTTCCCAATCTAGCTGTCAATCCAGGGGAGACAGGATAGCAGTCTTCCAATGTTGGAGGGAGGAGGAAGGGGTCACGCTATTCTCCAAAGCACCCGAAGGCCAGTCAAGGAAGAGTGGATGGAAGCCGATCAACCTGGAAATAAGGAGACATTTCCTGACAGTGAGAACCATCAACGCATGGAACAGAAGTTGCCTTCAGAAGTTGTGGGAGGCTTTCAAGAAGAAGCTGGACTGCCATCTGTCAGGAATGGTGTAGGGTCTCCTGCTTGGGCAGGGGGTTGGACTAGATGACCTAATAGGTCCCTTCCAACTCTGTTAATCTGTTAATCCTTGTGATTTATATAAAGTCAGTGTCTCTGAAATCTGAATTGCTGTGGTCTTTTGTGCCAGGTGATCTGGTCTGGCTAACCATGGCAGGCAACGTATCCTCTGCTGTGTCTCCACCATAGGGCATTCAGAGATACACTGCTCCTGAAAGTGGAGGCTCCATTTACCCAGCACGGATATTTGTTGACTATTTCTTTTTCAGCACTTTCTGAGCTCCCAGCAAACCAGCTGTGTCTGCGACCTGTCAGATGAATATAGATAGATCGATAAATAGATAGATAGATAGATAGATAGACAGACAGACAGATAGATATAGATAGATATAGATAGATATTTGTTTTTTTAAGTTTTCACAGGAACTTACCTGTATGGTATTCGGCTTTATTCGGGTATTTTCCCATGTCATTATAGTTGTGCTTTTAAAGTTGCAGCAACGTTTCGGCAGAATCTCATCTGCCACCATCAGGCTTCTGTATTCTGTATATAGAAGCCTGATGATGGCAGATGAGATTCTGCCAAAAATTCCGCTCGAGTTTCTATCACGAGAAAGGAAGAAAGCTGTTTCCCCAACCTAAGCCATTCTTTCTTATTTCTGACTTCTTTGAAATTGTGCAACAGCTCAGGAAGTGGTTTTCTGAGATACAGTTAGTTTGCATTTATCTTCACCCTCTGTGGGCATTTGAGAAGATTATTTTTTTCATCCTGTTTCCCCGAACTGGCAACCTCCCCAAAGTTCTGGAAAGGTACCAGCTGGGAAAGTATTGTTTTTGCTAATTGCTAGCAAATTTGCAAAATGTGCAGTCATCATGATCAGTGAGCATATTTAAAGGATCAAATTGTGACTCTGGAAGCTAAGTGGGACCAGTTTCTATCCATCTGTTTTGACATAAGTGTGTCAAGGAGCTGGTGCAATTGATACTTTTCTGTTCAAGCAATCAGAAGAGAGCTGGAAGGGACCTTGGAGGTCATCTGATCCAACCCCCTGCTCAAGCAGGAGACCCTATCCCATTTCAGACAGGTGGCTGTCCAGTCTCTTCTTAAAAAGCTCCAGGGATAGAGCAGCCACAACTTCTGGTGGCAAGCTCTTCTACTGGTGAATTGTTCTCTCCATTAGGAAGTTTCTCCTTAATTCTAGGTTGCTTCTCTCCTTGATTAGTTTCCATCCATTGTTTCTTGTCCTGCCTTCAGCAGCTTTGGAAAATAATTTGCTCCCCTCCTCTTTGTGGCAGCCCCTCAAATACTGCAATACTGCTATCATGTTGTCCTTAGTCCTTTTCTTTTCTCTCGACGAGCCAAACCCAAATCCTCCAATCGTTCTTCATATGTTTTTGTTTCCAGGCCTTTAAATCATCTTAGTAACGATAAGAAATGAAATTAAATGTGAAAAATGTCATTAAAGTCATGTTTGTATATGTATATATTGTATATATTCCAGGATAACCTGGAACTATGCCATTCACTAAAAAAAGATCTTTAAAATGTGGAAAACTGAAATAAAATTTTATTTAAAAATCATCTTAGTTGCTCTTTCTCTGCACTTTTCCCAAAGTCTCAAACATCTTTTTTTGTAATAATGTGGCAACCAAAACTGGATGCAGTATCTAGAGTAGTCATATCAAATTCCTGCAACCATTCTTTCTATGTTTTTGTCTTCCAGGCCTTTAATCGTCTTAGTTGCTCTTCTTTGCACTTTTTCCAGCACCTCAACATCTTGTTCATAATGTGGTGACCAAAACATGATGCAGCATCCCCAGTGTGGCCTTGCTAAGCAGGACGAATACACCAGGTGATTTTGATTCGATGTTTATACAACCCAGGATTGTTCTTTAAGTGGAAACTCTTGTTGGCACTCTATGGCATCACTTTGATGTTTTGACCATAGCTTGCAACCCCACCTGCTTCTTTGTGTAAGTGGGAAAACAAATCAGGGATCCATGCTTTGCTTTCTTGATACGCAAACTGCTTTCTTGATACGCAGGGCTTCGACAGCAGAGTTTTTCAGTCTTGGGCAGCTTTTAGAAATGTGCACTTCAACTCCCAGAATTCCCCAGCCAGCATTCTGGGAATGGAAGTCTACTTAAAGTTCCTGAGATTGAGAAACAACTGGGCTAAGCTGGGAGGCCCAGGTTTCTCCCTGGCTAGGGATGGTTCATCCCACTTGCTGAGCTCCAACCAACCCAGATTTCCATTGAAGTGGGCACACACACACACACCCCACCGAGACTCCTCCTAGCTATGGATTCTGAGGCAGAAATCTGCCCTTTCTGAAAAGCTGGCTTGGTTTTTTCCCAGATTTAAGAGAGTGGGAAGGGACCTTGTAGGTCATCTAGTCCAACCCCTCGCCTAAGCAGAAGATCCTACACCATTTCTGACAGATGGTAGTCCAGCCTCTTCTTGAAAGCCTCTAGTATTGAAGCTCCCATAACCTCGGAAGGCAATTTCTCTGTTCCATTGGAGAGAATTTCTCCTTCTTTAGCTTACTTTATTTTATTGTCATTGCACCTCAAAATTAAATATCAACTTCAGTGTACATTATGACTATGAAAATAAACACAAACACGCCTCCTTCACATTCTATATAATTGAATTGAAAACCCCTGACATTGCATGAAGATTGTACTATACAATAGAATTCAATAAAGTTACTGCCCTGGGATAGAAGCTGTTTTTCAGCCTATTTGTCCTTGTTTTTATTATTATTCTGTACCGTCTGCCAGATGGTCATAGTTCAAAAAAATGGATGTCCAGAATGAGATGGATCTTTGATGGCATTTTGAACTTTTGAAACTTTTTGAAATTTCCAGGTTGAATCTCTCTTTGTTCAGTTTCCATCCATAATTCCTCGTCTGGCCTTCTGGAAAATAGCTTGTCCCCCTTCCTCCTCCTCTCTGTGGCAGCCCCTCAAATATTGGAGCACTGCTCTCCTGTCTCCCCTGGTCCTTCTCTTCCCTAGACTGGTCAGGCCCAGCCCCAGCCCCAGTCCCCTCATCATCCTGGTTGCTCTTCTCTGCCCTCTTTCCAGAGTCTCCACATCTTTTTTTATAGTGTGGTGAGCAAAACTGGATGCAGTACTCTAGGTGTGGTCTTACTAAGGCTTTATAGAGTGGTAGTAGTACCTCCCTTGATTTTGATTGTATCCCTCTATTGATGCAATTTAGGATTGCATTGGCTGACACAGAGCTTTGTGAGGTGAGATGGCCAGGCGGCTGCAGAGGAAGGCCAGAGGGGTCCACAACAGCCATGCTGCCCTGGAAAAGGTTTTCTGAAGCCACAGCTGATCACAACCACCAAAACTGGCCAAAACTGGATGCAGGATTCTAGGTTGGGAAAAACCAAGTTAGAAGCTCCGGTGGAGAGAGCTGGCCCCGTGTCATGGCTTCCTCCTGAGTTAAGTGTGAGGGGAACCGGGCATTCCTGAAGTGGTTTCTGTATGCAGAGCCCCTCCCTGGTCGAACCTGCTCCCCCACTCCTCCCAATCCCCCAGCCACCTCTTCCTTTTGGCATAAGATGGCTGTTTCATACCCAATTCCCTGCTGAGCTGTTCAGTGTTTGCTTCTGCTCTCCCATCTCCTTATCAGGCAGCAACACTCATGATGCTTCCTGTCTGGATTGTCCCATCCCAGGCCTGATTTATACAGGAAGGAGGGACATAAAAAGGCCGCCCTTCCACTTCCAAAGGGACCATCACTGCGGCTGAGCACCATTGTTTTGTGCCTTGGACCAGAGGAGCAGAGAACAGAGATCCCAGAGTCAGCCCCAGCTGGGGTGGGGTAGGCCTTGAACCATGAAGAAGCAAAGCTCAGCAGATCTTGGCCAGGTGGCAGTAGGACGCCAGGAGAGCTGGGCGGGAAAGCTGGGTGGAGGAAGCCCCATCCCTGAGCCACCACGGAAAACCACTTTGAGCTGACGAGAAGATCCCAAGGTAGGTATGAAAGTTGATGGGACACATTTCCTAAGATGTGGGGCTTTGGGGGAGGGGGGACTTCATGGCAGTGGTGGGGGTCTCCATTGCTGGTTAACTTCTCCTGTGCTCAAGTGAAGACATTTGCATCTCTAGCAGAACATCTTTGCAGAAGGAGACACTCTTCAGAACAAGTTGGGTTGGGTTCACATCATACATTCCATATGGTGGCAGAAAGAACCCATTTTGGGAGGATTCACACAATGCTCCACAGGCTTGGTTCACACAACCCATTTAGCCACAAAGAGAGAGAGAGAGAGAGAGAATCCCTGAATTGAGCATGTAAATGCAGTTGCTCCTTCTTTACTTGTTGTTTTTGAGCAGAGGTCCCCACACTTGGCAACTGTAAGACTTGTGGACTCCAACTCAGCTGGCTGGAGAATACTGGGGGTTGAAGTCCACAGGTCTTACAGTTGCCAAGTGTGGGGACCCCTGGTTTTGAGTGTGGTGTGAACCTATCAAGGGCTTCAGGTTATGAGCTTTCCTGAAGTTCCTGAACTGAGCACCACTCCCGTTTTTGCCTAGAGGTTGGGTCTTCATCTAGAAGAAGTTTGGCTGGTTGATCTGTTGTGTGAATCCGGTATTCGGTCTCGGCTGGAGCCAGAATCAAAGAGAGAAAGTCAGGTTCCTAAAGATGGGGCTTACCTAACTAGATTCATCCAAGGCAGATTGAAGGCAAGAAGGACGTCAGGAAGACTCTTGAACCCAAGGCTGCATGTGAAGCCAAGAAACTGAAATAGCCCAGATTCGTTGTGAAGACCTAGACTGGGACAAAAGGCTTATCCTGATTTCTAAGTGAGCCCATCTTCTAGCTTCATGCTATGTCCCAAGTCCTAAAGGGACCCATTTAGCTAAGCTGGTCCAACCTCAAAACCACCTATGAATGAATTGGGGGAGATCTGGTTCCACTTTCCAGTTGCTCCAGATTCTGGGGGCAAACAAAGGCAGGCGAGGTCCCCAGAAGCTCCATCAAGGAGCATCCCCAGAAGCATCATTGGTGCTTCCAATGGTTTCACAGCTGCCACTTTGGACTCATCTCCACTGTCTTGAAGTGTTCTTTTTCTGTGCCTAGGATCAGCCCTCCATCTCCCAACCCACCTTTTGGGACTTGAGAGTTTCACAGATTTTTAAAAAAAAAAAAACATTAAAAGAGTTGGAAGAGAGATCTTGGAGCTCATCTCGTCCAACCCCCTACCCAAGCAGGGGACCCTACCCCATTTCTGACAGATGGCAGTCCTGTCTCTTCTGGAAAGTTTCCAGTGATGAAGCTCCCAGAACTTCTGAAGGCAACTTCTGTTCCATGGGTTGATTGGTCTCAATGTCAGAAAATTCCTCCTTACTTCCAGGTTGAATCTCTCCTTGATCATCCATTATTCCTTGTCTGGCCTTCAGATGCCTTGGAATATAGCTTGACCCCCTCCTCTCTATGGCAGCCCCTCAAATATGGGAAGATGCTCTCTTGTCTCCCCTGGTCCTTCCCTTCACTAGACTAGCCAGGCCCAGTTCCTGCAACTGTTCTTCATGTTTTTTATCCTCCAGTCCCCTCATCATCCTGGTTGCTCTTCTCTGCTGTCTTTCTAGAGTCTCAACCTCTTTTTTATAGTGTGGGGTATTGTGAAAATATGGGGCTTGGAAAGCAACATCTTCTCCTTCACCTTCCACGCATGGTCTCAGTGAGTACTTATATGAAATGGTATAGGTACCTTCTCCTGCTTGAGCAGGGGCTGGACTAGAAGACCTCCAAGGTCCCTTTCCATTTTCTATTAAGTCCTGATTTAAGGAGAATTTGCCTGGGTTGTCTGCTTGTCCCCAAGGATTTTGAGTCCCCCATCTAATTTCGACAGAGCTGCCAACAGCTTGCAAGGTTTTGCCCTAATAATCTGCATTATAGTTCACTGTGAAAGCAGAGTTTACAGTTCAATGAGTGGTATCAACTCAGCCAACTGTGACTTATTCAATAAGCATAAACAAACCATGGCTTAAGAGCAGGCATAAGCCCAGCCACTAACAACAAGATCATAGCAATGCCCAACACCTACATGAGAGAGAACAAGTGGGTCCACTTTATTCTTTAGAAACAACTCCCATTTTTCCACGGGATATATTTGAAATTTATCTTTGTTTGCCAAGGTCAGAAAGGAATAGAATGGAAAAGTTCAAGGGTTGTTTCACTGTGATTTTCATTTCAACTGATTCCCCCCCTCAGTTTTGAAAATTCCTGGAAGTCCTAAATAAAGGGATTTTTTTTCCCTTTCTGAAAAAAGGAGGCAATTGGATTTTTTTTCCTGTCTTGAAGAAATATTTTGCCTGTTTCAAAGGTGCTAAAAATATAAATATAAACTGATCTCCTATAGTTGCACTCTCCCCGAAAAAAAATAGCAGGTTGGGGTTTTTGGCAGGACTCTGTGAGTTGAGAGTCTGAAAAGTCCTGCCTTGGGACAGCTAGAAACTGGCTGTCCTTCTACATCTTGGGCAGAAGTGCTGAGTTTTAGGAGAGAAGAAAAGGAACAATTTCAACCCATGTTTTTTCCTTCCCGGTTCCAAAATTTGCCCAAGAAAAATATTTTTCCCCCTGGAAATCTCTCATCTCTCTCCATCCTTCCTTCCCAGTCGTGTCTGCTGCTTTCCATTCAGTTGCAGGGCTTAAAATATACCCTAACCCTAACAGAGTTGGGACCCCTGTAGGTCATCTAGTCCAACCCCCAGCCCAAGCAGACCCTACACCAAATACCAAATATTTGCTTTGCTCTCTTGCACATTTACCTGAGAGTAAATCTTCTTGCACTACACATCAGATTCCTTTTACTCACTGAGAAGGAGTAAAATTGTATTGGCTGCCTCTGTTCATAGGGCATCGTTTATTCTTTTACTTCTGAAGTTTCGCTTGGCTTTGTTTCTGGAGGAATGAATTTGGTGTCATTGTGGGTTAATTGCTGGAAATTGTCCTTTGAGCCAATGGTGGTGGAGGCAAATCCACACCTCTTTCTGGGCTTCCATCTTTTCTCCCACGCTTCTTGCTTCAACCCCGGCAGCCTAAAATCTGAGCAAATTGCAACCATCTCAAAGTATTTAAAATCCACCCCAATCCATAAGGATTCTGGGCGGTGTCTGACATCAAAAATGAAAAACTGAATAAGGTGACTGTGTGCCAAAATGTCACTCGCTTTTCCCCCTCCCCCCAGATTCCTTGCCTCCATTTTTCCTGAGAATTTTTGTCTTACTTCTTGGCCTAATAAATAAAAAGGATGCAATTTTTATTATTCCCGGTTATTTTTGTTTCTGATGGAATGTGCTCAATTTAGTTGGGGGGGGGGGGAAGAAGCCCCCAATGTTGATTGTAAAATAACATTTTATTAGGATTAAAAAAAATGACAAGAATTATGCTGTTGGTTTTTCTAAATGATGTGCAAGCACAAAGGAATTGAGCTGGACAAAGCAGGACCAGGGAGGAAAAAAAAAAAACTTTTTAAATTGTCTGATTTGCTCCTGTGCATTTAACAGATTAACAGAGTTGGAAGGGAGCTTGTAGGTCATCTAGTCCAACCTCTGCCCAAGCAGGAGACCCCACACCATTTCTGATAGATGGGAGCTTAGTCTCTTCTTGAAAGCCTCCAATGATGAAGCTCCCACAACTTCCAAAGGCAACTTCTGTTCCGTCGGTTGATGGCTCTCACTGTCAGGAAATTCCTCCTTACTTCCAGGTTGAATCTCTCCTTGTTCGGTTTCCATCCATTATTCCTTGTCTGACCTTTAGCTGCTTTGGAAAATAGCTTTAACCCTTCCCCTCAATTTACAAATCTGCTGAGGGTTATAACAAAGAGTTAATGTATTTGATTATTAATATATTAACAGCAGCCAGGATTGTATTTGCACAAAATTGGAAAAATGAAAAAAATCCGACAGAAGAGGAAATAATTAAGAAAATAATGGAATGTGCAGAAATGAGTAGATTGACAATGGCCATAAGAGAACAAGAAGAAAAAGACTATTATAAAATTTGGAATTTATTTTATGAATGGTTGGACAGAAGAGTAAAGAATTGAACTGTATAAGTATAGCATAATATATTGTTACTGATAAATAGATGAGCTAGATAGAGTAAGAAAATGAACTTGAAATATATTATTGAAAGTTAATGATTATAAAGTTAAGGATAAAAGAATATGTGACATATGTGATATAAAATATTGATAAGAATGATTATAAATATATATAAGTTAAATATGTCTGATAATATTATTTTGTGCATGAAGAAATATGTACTCAACTGACACACTGTGCAACAGAAAGGTTTTATGTTTGTTTTTTGTTGTGACAAAAATAAGAACATTGATATGGAAAAAAAATTACAAATCTGAAAAAGCCAGCCAGCATCTGTTTAGCTACGTTAAAGTAATAAAGATGGAGGCAAACATTGGCCTCTGGGGATGACTTCATGTGCTAAACGGACACCTTAATATCTGCATTTTTGTTCTGTTGTTTTTGCTCTAGCAATAAGAAATCAAAACACCTGGAAAGCAACAAGTTCTGTTTAATGATGAATAACCAAGCCAGAAACAGGTAAGACCTGAAATTTGTTTATTTCCTTTGCTGGCTATTTAAAAGATATTGACTATACCAGTAGAAGTGGAACATCAAGAGCCAGAAAGAAAGTTAATGTGTGGTCTGGATGGGAGACCACCAGGAAACCCCTCAGCTGTATAACTTCATTGGGAAGTGGCATCCCTCCCTAAACCCTTGTTTTAGCAAAAGGAAAGGGAGCCACACCTGTAGGATTGCACAAGAAAACCTCTGGAGGTCTTCTTGTCTCCAGGAGAGAGGTCTCCAAACTTGGCCCCTTTGGGGGACTTCAACTCCCAGAATTCTCCTGGCTTGGAGAATTCTGGGAGTTGAAGTCCACGAGTCTTAAAGTGGCCAGGTTTGGGGAGCCATGTGCCCAGGACATGAACTCTAACAGAAGGAAACTACTGGGATTTTTTTTTTTTTTGGGGGGGGGAGGGTGTGTGCTGGCCAAATTTGGATGGAAGACCACCAGGAAACCGAGGAAAATCTTCTTGCCAGAATGCCAGGGCAAGGGGCTTTGGTCCTGGTGAGGGACAGGAGCGCCTGGTTGCAGTTGGAGGCGCCCACCTCCCCAAACGGGGGTGTAGCCCCAAAAGCTGGAGACTGGGGGTGGGGGTGGGGGGAGCCAGGACCCCTTCCTTCCAGCGCCGTTGCAAGCACCCCTCCTGCCTTGCGCTTCTGGCTCTCTGCTGCACCCGCTTCTGTCTTGCCTGCCTCTCTCCCCCCCCCCCCAAAAAAAGAAGCCCCCAAGTCCGGTGGGGGACAAGTTTACTTTCCTCCCTCCCTGGAAGGAAAAAGCGGGGGGGGGGGGAGACGAGAAAGACCCGCTTCCTCCTTGCAAATGAGAGCAGGACAAACCTTCCCGCGGGCGCATCCTTGGAGGTCGGGAGAGAAAGAGAGAGAGAGAGGGAGAGGCGAGACCCCCGGGCCGGGCGCATTGGGGGGGAGGGAGGAGGAGGAGGAGGGGGGGGGTCCACCACTTGGGGAGGGGGAAAGCTCCCCTCCCGCGAACCCCGCCGCCTGCAGCGCGACTCCGCTTGGAAGGTCAGAGCTGGACAAGTCGGTCTCACCTCCGGCGGCGCTTTTTGCCTGCCGCCCCCTCCTCAATTCTGGGCCAAGGAGAGCCGAGGAACGAGCAAACCAGGTTTGCATGAAGGGTCTCTTGGGGCGCGGGGGGGGGGCGGGCTTGCTTGCTTGCAAGAGCTTGGATCCTCCAGTAAGTAGCCCGTGGCTGGCCAGTTACTCCAGCAGGGGAGGGCGCGGGGGGGATGCTGAGACGATGGGGCGCTGGGGGGGGGGGTCAGTGGGGAAGAGTGGGATGTCTCCGGACGGGGGGAGGTCTTTCGGGAGGGGGGGGGGGGCGGATTTGGGGGGGTGGTGAGGCGGTGGGGGGGCGGGGGGGGGGGGGGGGGGGGGGGGGGGGTAGCGGGGTTTCTTTCCCCACGGCTCCGGGGGTGGGGCGGGGGGAGAAGCCCACCCTCCCCATTGAACGGGACTCCCCGACTTTCGCAAACTCCCACGGTCTTAAAAAGCGACCTCGGGGAGGGGCGCCTTCTCGTGGCGCAGGTGGGGAAGGCGCGGCTGAGCCCCCCGAGCGTGGGAGAGAGAAAAAGTTGGCGACTTTGTTTGGCCAAAGTCCGTTTCGGAGGTGACGGGTGGGGGTGGGGGGGGGGCGGTTTGGCTTGCCGGTGCTCCCGACTTGCCGAAGGGCGAGAAGTGCGCAAAGGCCGCGCAAAAGGAGGAACCGACGGGCAGGGGAGTTTGCAACGAAGGAGGGGAAAAGTCCGGGACTCAAGAGAGGCATTTTTTCCTACGAGGGGTCTTCCCCGACTTACGGCCGCAATTGAAACCCCCCCCCCCCCAAAAAAAAAAAAAAAATTCTGCTGTTAAGTGAGACGTCTGTTAAGCCACTTTGGCCCCGTTTTACCACTTTCTTTTTAAATCATAAATCGTATTGAATAAACCCCTGAAAGCAATTGAACACACAGTGTGACTTTCTTGGCCATTATTTTAGCCATACAAGCTATAGAAATACCTATAACAGTTTGTTTTCCTTTTTCCCTTAGTATAGTGCTAGCTGCCTATTATTTCTGTTTTCATTTATCTACATTTCTCTACAATTATATGCATATTTACAACCGTCTTTTATACTCGTGCATTCATATCACCTCATATTTGTCCATTATATTCCATTCTCTTTGGTCTACAAAACTTTTTTTAACTTTCATTCCTATAAAGCGTCAACCTTTTCTTTCTTTTTGCTTGATTCTAGCCATTGATACATTTTACTACAGACTTCATAATACTCTGTCTCACCCTTATCTTTGATTTCTAAAGTTAGTCTGTCCATCTCTGCACAGACTAATAGTTTCCTTATTATTTCACTTTCTGTAGGGGTATCTTCATTCTTCCAGTTTTGGGCATACATCAGTCTCGCAGCTGTTATTATTATATGTATCATTAAATATATTGTTCCTTTACTGTATTTCTCATTAATAATTCCCAGTAAGAATGTTTCTGGTCTGAGCTCCACTTTCTGGTTAACTATCTCTTCTATTCAAACCTTTATTTTCCACCAGTATTATTTTTGCTTTTATACATTTCCACCACATATGATAATAGGTCCCTATCTCATCCATTTTATGACTTTTCTTGCTGTACTTTGTTAACTAAATCTGGCTTCCCCTTACTTATTGGAAGGTCCCAAAAGATGACCACGAGACTCCAGGACGTTGCAATTGTCATAAATATGAACCAGTTGCAATGAGATGAATATCAGTGTTTATGACCAACTGAATAGATTAATTGTTTTTTTTTTGAAATTATAAATGATTTTTATGTAATTGAAGGGGGAATACTATGTGGAATCTGACCTAAAAGGATATATGTTATGTAGTTGTTAGGAGATTATTATTATTAATCTTTTAGGCAATAATGAATAGTTAAATGAATATTGGGATTTAAAGGGGAGGCAATTAAAGAATATATAAGCTATAGGGGGTGGCACACTCAAATTAGTAATTGTGGAGGGAAATCTCAGAAATTTCTGAATTGAATTAGAATTTGTGAAATGATGAAATAAGAATATGCGATGAAATTGCAAACCTGACAGATAAAAGTATAAAAGGATAATAAATATGAAGGTATGCGAGTTATTTAAGATTTAAGCTGGAGAAAAGTATTTGGGGGGAAAAATAGAAAGTATGTAAAGTATTGGTAAGTTATGAAACCAAATGTGAAAGATGAGTATGTAATTATCCTCATGGTTGTATGGAAATGTGAAAAGCTGGAATCATGCTGTTCACTAAAAAGAGATGTTTTTAAAATGTGGAAAACTGAAATAAAATTGTATTAAAAAATATGAACCGGTTGCCAAAGCATCCAAATTTTGATCACATGACCGTAGGGATTGCTTGCAGTGGTTGTAAGTGTGAAAAAATGGTCATAAGTTCCCTTTTTTCAGTGACGTCACTTCAATCACTAAATGAACTGCTGTAAGTCAAAGACTACCTGTATATGTGTTTCATACTTCCATATTTTTCAGGTTTGTTTGTGTGCAGGTAAAGCGATTCTGGCATATGCATTTTGGATGAATCCATTTTCTGCAGCCTATTAATCGTGGTTTCTGATCCTAGCTGGATAACAGATAATCAGAGTTGGAAGGGACCTTGCAGGTCATCTAGTCCAACCCCCTGCCCAAGCAGGGGACCCTATGCCACTTCTGGCAGGTGGCAGTCCAGTCTCTTCTTGAAAGAATTCAACATAACACAAACACAAGCAATGGAACATAATGACACCAGAGTCTTAGATGTTAAAAAAGCTGATTTTAATAAGCTCACAGAGAACTTGGGAAAAATTCCATGGATGGAAATCCTAAAGGGGAAAACAACTCAAGAATCTTGGGAAACTCTGAAAAGTGCGATCATAGAAGCCATTCTGATGTGTTCAACAAACTTAGCACTCCCAGCAAACGTTGCCATGGTTCAATGGGTGAACTTGCCCAGATTTATTTATTAAGTGTATTTCCATGCCGCCGCAGTCGAAAAGGTTCTCAGCCAAGAAGAACTTGTGCTCAAAACATCCGCAGTAAAAAAATGAAATAACTCGTATAGGATTTGACTTTGTTGAACAAGTGGAGTGGGGTAGGCTGGGTTCATGCCAACAGCCATCACAATCCCCATCATGGTTTGAGTTTGTGCAACCCTCTTAAAAGGAAAAATTGGTGTGTGGTGTGCAAAACTCGGCAGAGTCAGTGTCCTCCTTGCTTGGAGATGGTGGTAGAAATTGATCCTGAATTTCTCTTAATTCTGTCCCTGGTTGGAAAGCTGTAGGAAGATGGAGGACTCCTGCAGTTTCAGCTCTGATGCTTTTGTTCAGAGGTCTCCAAACTTGACAACTTTAAGACTTGTGGACTTCAATTCCCAGAATTCTAGGAGTTGAAGTCCACAAGTCTTAATGTTGCCAAGTTTTGGGACCCCTGCTTTAGTTGGTTGCAAAACTCACAAGGAAGCTGCCACTTTTTAAAAAAATTCTGCTTGAATTTTCTGCTTCACTTTTTTTGAATTTCTGCTTCACTTTTTTTGAATTCTGCTCTCATATTTGTCAACAAGAATTCAAGGAATGCCATGGGTACCTCGTGCTCCAAACTGACCTCATTCTGCTGGCATTTCAGCCAGTGGTGACGGGCCTTCCTTACGAAAGAAACTTCTTCAGTTTTTACTTCTGAGGCTTGCAGATTCTGGGCACATCGGATGGCCTGGCAAGTTGTCTTCCTTCTGGCCTTAGGTTGCAGAGTCTCCTTCTGGATTATAGCCCCATCGGTCTGCTTTGCCCCTTAGGCACTGCTGCTCAGCCTGACTGTGATGACCCGGGGTGTGGCACAAAGGCAACCCAGTCAGATAATCAATAGGAGTCCCGTTATTAGCTCCAACTTTGCCCCCAATGCCCTGGTTACCTTCTGGGCTGGAGAAAAACTCTCCCAGGTAAACAGCCTTTGGCTGCAGAGAATCAAGTCCAAAACGTGGTCAACAAAAACTGTAACTATAATTCCAATCAAGGCAGGATGAGGTAATTAGTTTGGCAGGGCAAGAGCAAGAATTCCTGATGTGAAGGAACAGCAATAACTCAACGTGGCTGGGAAGACACCAGGAACACATGAGCAAAGTCAACACAAGATAAACTTACGTTTGTTCCCAGAAGACACTGCACTCAGCATGCATCTCTTTTAAACTGTCTTCCCAGACAGAGTAGAGTAGAGTAGAGTAGAGTAGAGTAGAGTAGAGTAGAGTAGAGTAGAGTAGAGTAGAATAGAATAGAATAGAATAGAATAGAATAGAATAGAATAGAATAGAATAGAATAGAATAGAGGAAGGGATGGGATGGGATGGAATAGAAAAGAATAGTAGAGTTGGAATAGAGTAGAATGGAATTCTTTATTGCCAAGTGTGATTGGACACACAAGGAATTTGTCTTGGTGCAAATGCTCTCAGTGCACATAAGAGAAAATATACATTTGTCAAGAGTCAAGAATCATCAAGTACAACACTTAATAATAGTCATAGGGCACAATTAGCAATCAAAACATACTAGGAAACAGTCAATATAGATCGTAAGGATACAAGTGACAAAGTTACAGTCATACAGTCACAAGTGAGAGGGGATGGGCGATAAGGAGTGATGAGAAGTTTAATAGTAATAGTAGTGCAGACTTTGTAAATAGTTGGACAGTGTTGAGGGAATTATTTGTTTAACAGAGTGATGGCATTGGGGAAAAAACTTTCCTTGTGTCTAGTTGTTCTAGTGTGCAGTGCTCTATCGTATTGTTTTGAGGGTAGGAGTTGAAACAGGCCAGGCTGTGTGGGCTCTGTAAATATTTAGATGTGCCTAACGAAAGGAATCAGGCCCCTTTCCTCCCCCATAAGCCACGCAACCCACGTTGCTCCCTTCTCCGTTCCTCCCTGTGTGCCCTCGGATGAAGATGGGGTGGGCCTGGGTCTTCCTCTGAACTCCCTCCCCTTTGTTCTACCTCTTCCCTGCTCTGCCCAGCCAGACTTTGCCCTTCCCCAGCCTCCTCCACAGCCAACGGAGAGACACTCCCACTTCCAGTCAGGTGTTCGTCTTCCTCCTGGGACTCCGGACTCAACGGGCATGACACTGGCCAAGGAATTGCTTTGGTGTCTGAGAACGGGGCTGTTTGCAACATGTGAAAAGGATTGACACAAGGCAGTTTGCAAAGAGCCTGATGGCAGATGGGGATAACAGAATAACAGAGTTGGAAAGGACCTTGGAGATCTTCTAGTCCAACCCCCTGCCTTGGCAGGAAACCCTACACCATTTCAGACAAATGGTTGACCGATCTCTTCTTAAAAGCTTCCAGTGTTGAAACATTCACAGCTTCTCTGAAGGCAAGGCTTCCCACTGCTTAACTGCACTCACAATTAAGGAGACACTTTTTGGGAAGCCCCCAAAGATGTGGCTTTGTCGGTGGGTCTGGGGAATCCCAGTGGATGGCTGATTTGAGTGTGTGGTTGAAGCTGAGCAGGGTTGCGGGGGTTATTTTATGTTTTATTATCCTTATTTTCCTCGTTGTGTTTTTTTGTCATCTTTAAGCCGCCTAGAGTTGCTGTGAGCAGGTAGGTGGCCATATAAATTCTCGAAAATAAATGAGGACCCAGATTGTTGGGGGCAAATAGGCTGTAAACTGCTTAGAGAGGGCTCTAAAAGTGGTATATAAGTCTAAGCGCTGTTGCTATTGCTAAAATAAATAAGTGATGAAAACGCCAAGGACTCCCTCATTTCAACCCTGTGCTAGAAATATTCTCCCCTCTCCTGATAAAGGATGCAATTTTGCCAAGGGTGGACAAGTAGGATTCTGCCTTGGGCTGAAGTATGAGAAGCCATTTGTCAGAAATGGTGTAGAGTCTCCCTGCTTGGGTGGGAAGGGGAGTCAGACTAGATGACCTGCAAGGTCTCTTCCAACTCTGTTAATCTGTTAAAAGCCAGCTCGTTGGTCTGGGTGGACTTTACTTTTAAGAAGACCAGCAGAAAGCAGCAGGACTCATGAACCTGAGGAGAGGTTACTGGGTGCAAAAATTCCCTTTTCTTTCTGGTTCATTTGGCATCAGTGGCCAAATTATGTGGGATCTCATTCTTAAAAGGTTCTTTTTTCCCCCTCCTCTTTGGGGCTCCTGGGGCCTGCGTTTTGTCTAATTTTTAAATAATATGTGTGGTGAGTTGAATTATTGCTGAGGATTCCAAGCAAAACCAAAAAAAGAGAGAAAAGTTCCAAATACTTGCTTATCTTTTGCTTCGCTATTGTTAGCTACGATTCCTAATCTCTTGCAGATGTTTGGAATGGCATTGTTTCATAAAAAGACTGGTCTCTCTCTCTCTCTCTCTCTCTCTCTCTCTCTGTGTGTGTGTGTAATAAGCCCCTTGTTAGAATGTATTGATTCAGGGTTTAAATATGTGGCTGTTACTTGAGAATGGGTTTGCAAGTAGTTGGGGTTCGGTGCTGGCAGTTCCAAACCGTTTCCATTCTTGCCTTCAATTTTCAGCAGGAAGGGGGGGAAAAGGGTTGTGAGAATTGCCATGAAAACAGAGGTCGTTGCTGGAGGGAGCCAAGGTCTGGATTTCTGCAGAATAATGTCTGTCTTTGCTTACCTTTGCTTAAACCTTTTAAATACATGATTTCATGTGATGGCATTGAGATCCTGTACATAACAGTCAGGAGCTCAAATCTTAGGACTCACACCGAGACATTCTTTGTATCGGCAATCTGTGGTGAATGTTGTTGCTAATAAACATTCCGAGTTACCATCTTTCTTCATTAAATAATAATTCTTCTTCTTTTTGGCTCCTTTGGCAGTCAAGAATTTCAAGCCAGGCGAGGAAAAAAAATCATTGTGCAAAATTTAAAGTGCATTTTGGCAAAGATTACTCACATGTAAATGCCTGGGAATTACACAACCCCTTCACATTCTCTCCAAATTGTAAATATTTGCAAAGTGCGATACGTTTAAAGTTAAAAATTAAAGAGAAATTGGGCTGCTAGTTTCCCCCCAAAAAAACCCAAAACAGCATGGTTAATTGCTGCTTTAAAAAAAAAAAATTTCTTTGTGATGATAATTTGATGAAACTTGTTAAAGCTCCTTTTTTCCCATTCAATTTGTTTTGTTCTTTCTGCTTTTAGTGTCGCTCACTGAACCGACCTCGGTTGCTGTCGCTCCTTCGGGCGATGATGTTGCAGTAGCGGAAAAAGCCCAGCGAAGGAGAAAGGATGAGAAGAGGGGGCTGGCTGTGGACCATGGGGCTTGCCATGGTCCTGGCAGCCACCAGGGTTGAGAGTTTCTCAAGCTCCAGGTGAGTCCTTGCCTTCATCGAGTGAAGAGGCACAATTGCAGCCTAACTAACTGGGGGCAAGCTTGGGTGGTCCAAAGATGGCCCCTACCCACCCCAGGAGATGGGGGAGAGCAGGGGGCATCTCTTCTGCTGTTCTGAGCCACGATGGTGCAGCGGTTAGAGTGCAGGACTGCAGGCTCCTTCTGCTGACTGCCAGCTGCCTACAATTTGGCAGTTTGAATCCCACCAGGCTCTAAGTTGACTCAGCCTCTGATGTCGGTAAAATGAGGACCCAGATTGTTGGGGCAAGAGGCTGACTATGTAAACCTCTTAGAGAGGGCTGGAAGCAGTGTATAAGTTTTAAGATTTCTAAGTGCTATTGCTTGCTTTCTGTCTGTCTGTTTGTCTATCTATCATCTATCTATCTATCTATCTATCTATCTATCTATCTATCTATCTATCTATCTATCTATCTATCTATCT
>BLBF01000074.1:2064206-2096652 GCA_015471245.1 Laticauda colubrina
TCTATCTATCTATCTATCTATCTATCTATCTATCTATCTATCTATCTCTGTCTAAGAGCCTTGCCAAACAATTTTGGGCAAAAATACATAAGTGGCTAGAAAAGATGATAGGAAAAAAATGTAGATTTTAAACCTGAATTTGTTCTATTGGGTATAACACCAGAAAAATTTGATAAAACAAAATATATATTTAATATGGCATGTATTAACAGCAGTGAGGATTATATTTGCACAATATGGGGAAAAGGAAGAAATTCCACGAGACAAAGAGATAATTAGGAAGATCCTGGATTGTGCAGAAATGCACAGACTTACGCTGAAGATTAAACAGAAAGAAGAGACAGAATATTATCAGACATGGGACTTATTCTACCAGAGGTTGAAAAAAAGGGATGGATAAATAAGAATATAATCTGTACAGCTAAGTAAATAAAATAACCCAGACAACACGATGTTTATTAAGCACTAACAAAGTGTAAACAATAGAAAATTAATAAAAACTTTTTTTTAAAATGTAACTGACTTTGCATTGTCCTTTTGTGCTTCTCACTCACAGGTGTGGTGGATGCTCCATGGAGATGAGAAGCCACAGTGTATCCTACCTCGCCTCCCATGTCCAGCCGGTCCACCAGCCCTACCTCACCCTGTGCCCAGGAAACAGGCTCTGCAGTACATACAGGCAAGGGAGCGGAGACAAACCAGGGGATCTACTGGGCTTCTATCTTGACCCTCCCACACCCTGTAGCAGGGAATCCCAGAGGTTCATGGCATGCCATTGAAGGCCTTGGCAAGTTCTACCTACAACCAATCATGGGATTCAAACAATTTAACAACCTGTTCTCTGCCCTAATGACTGGCTGGATGGGTGTAGCTGGATAATCGTGTGCCTGGTGTCAGGATTCCAGCAATCGCCCTCATTAAATCATGATTCTCGAGCCAAACTTCAAAAAACTTCAAAGGATTTATTGGAGGCGACATATTGGCATTGCCCTGTATGAAGCCAACTCTGGCCTACATAATTTTCAGTCTACTGTGACCCTGTTTCCCCCCTCCTCTCTGGGTGTGTCATAAATCAGATTTTCCAATTGACGGGCTGGGTGTCATCCAACGTTTTCCAATTCAATATATTTGCGGGCAAAAGTTCTGGTGTTTTAGTTACAATCTTTCAAAGATAAGAGTTGGAATGTACTTTTGCTTTCCAACTGCTGCACTGCTCTTCCAGATTTGCTTCCTCCCCCACCTTTTTTTTTATGGCAACTACTAAAACAGGCATAGGAATGTTTTAGTAGTTGACAACTGGGTGGGCGTGACTCAAAATCACTCACATCGAGAGGTGCCTCACCTTGCACAGCCTCTCCTTGCCCCACCCGGCCCTGCTTCACCCCTCCCCTCCCAGCCACTCCTGGTAACCTTGGATGGCCGGGCAAGTGGCTTGGTAGCAAGGCAAGGAGTGGCTGGGAGGGGAGGGGCAAGGCAGGGCCAGGCATAGCAAGGCATGCTATTCAGCCAATCTATCAAAACTACACAAAAAGTTAGCTACCGGTTAAAAGTTAGCTAACTTTTTAGGTTAGCTAAAAGTTAGCTAACCTGCTGAATCCCACCACTGCCAACAATCCACGGCAGGTTGTTAGAAGGAAGTTGCCGTAGCCTTCAATGGCATCTAATTAACCTCTGGAACTCCCTGCTACAAGGTGTGGGAGGGTCAAGGTAGAAAGGCAATGCATCTGCTCTTGCACTCTCCTTTTCATCTGGATTTATTCCCTGATTGAAAGGCAGTGGGGCAGATAGGGGGCATCCTTTGGGTCTTTCCAAGAACATTTCCTTCTCTGTAGCTGTCTCCCTCTCAAGACAGCAGGATTTCACACCATCTAGTTCAGGGTTTCTCCACCTTGTCAGCTTTAAGATGTGTAGGCTTCAACTCCCAACTAGTAACCACAGTGCTGCTAACACAACTGTGGCAAGATAGATCATAAAATGGGGCAAAACTCGCTTAAGGACTGTCTTGCTTAGCAATGGAAAGTTTCAATTCCATAGTGGTCATAAGCTGAGGTGAATCTGGATTCCTTCTTATTTTCCCCACAGGAACAACCCTGGGCTGAGAGTGGGGCTTTTTTTTCTTTGTACATTGTTTTTAGAATCATTAATGATTCCTTCTTTGCATGTTGCTTTGAAGCACAACTAAGACAATCAAAGGCCCGGAAACTAAAACATACGAAGAACGGCTGCAGGATTTGGGTTTGGCCAGTCTAGAGAAAAGAAGGACTTGAGCGGACAGGATAGTGGTATTCCAGTATTTGAGAGGCTGCCAAAAAGAGGATGGGGTCAAATTATTTACCAAAGCCCCCATAGGCAGGACAACAAACAATGGATGGAAATTAATCAAGGAGAGAAGCAACCTGGAATTAAGGAGAAGCTTCCTAACTGGGAGCACAACTAACCAGTAGAACAGCTTCCCTTCAGAAGTTGTGGCTCTTCCATCCCTGCAGGTTTTTAAGAAGAGACTGGATAGCTGCTTGTCTGAAATGGTATAGGATCTCCTGCTTAATCAGGGGGCTGGACTAGAAGACCTTCAAGGTCCCTTCAAGTGGTGGGATTCAATTTTTTTTTACTACCAGTTCTGTGGACATGGCTTGGTAGGCCTGGCAGGGGAAGGATACTGCAAACTCCCCCTTCCCTTCCCACCCCCACTAACCTGCTTTCCAGCTCTGTTCTCCTGTGCAGGGCAACCAAAGGAAACCCAGCCTTTCAGCTGGGACTCAATGGGAGGCAGAGAAGAGATGGGGTTGGCGGGGCCAGTCCCAGGCTGATTCTCCGAACTAATCAAAATTTCTGCTATCGGTTCTCCAGAACTGGTCAGAACCAGCTGAATGCTGAACCTCTGCTTCCAGCTCGATTCTGTTCTAATTCTAATGTTATTGTTAATTGCAAACTTCCCAAAGATGCTGGAAATCAGGCAGCCTATACAATGTATGTATAAATAAGTATTTATATATACTTACACGTATAAGGAAGCTGGCCCTTTCCAATCTGATTTTCTCCTCAAAATATCCAACAAGTTCCCATTTTGGGCTCTGTGATTTTGCAGAACTACCTATAAAGTCGGACATCGCCAGGTTTATCAGAAGATTTTGCGGCCGGAATACATTTGCGCTCCTGAATGGAAGCGGATAAGTGCTTTCTCTCGGCTCGGATGTCCCACAGGTGCCTATTCTTTCTGTTGAAGCATTAACCAAAAATCGTTTGGGGCCCTTAGAGGAGGGTTGCTTGATGAGGGTTATATGTGTGAAGCAAGACCAATGCTGAAGAAACTCAGTTTCTTTGATGCAAACAGAAGCTCTTTTTCCCTTCTCAAAACTGTATAATCAGGCCACTTGGAAACTACTTCTGGGCTTTCTGCTCGAAAGAGATACAAATGAAATTCTGACTTTAAATCAGAGGTCTCCAAACTTGGCAACTTTAAGACTTGTGCACTTCAACATCCAGAATTCTTCAATTCTGGGAGTTGAAGTCCACAAGTCTTAAAGTTGCCAAGTTTGGGGACCCCAGTTTAAATTTTTATCGAAAAGGTTAGGACTTAACTATTTTTGCAGAAGGAAAAAATGGTGCTATAATTCTACTATGCACTTAAAAAAAATTGGAAATTCCTGTCTTTTTTCTTTCTTTCTTTTTCCCTCACTCTGTCCCCTTCTCCTTTTCGCTTCATCTTTTTTTTTCTTTTCTTCATTTTCACTTGTATTTTATATTAAGAAAAATCTTTAATAAAAATTATTGAAAGCTGCGTGTCAGGCACCAGAATGTTTGAAAAGCTAATTACAATTTTTCAACCATAGTCTGTAGAGATTCTCTGGTTGTCCCAAATGAGCTTTTTCAGGAGGCAACTGGACTTTCTTATTTTTTATTTTGAAGAGGTTTCCCTTCTCATCCAAGAAGCTTCTCCAGCTCTGACAGGATGGTGGGGAATGGAAGGATTTATATTCCTCCTTGCAGACAGCTGGTCATTTACATCCTTTGAGAGGGCTGGAGGTTTATCTGTGTCCTAAGGGTCACCTGAGTAGTGCAAATGGTTCCTCTAGTCTGCAATTTTTCCTCTGGAAATCCCCCTGTCCTATCAAAGCTGAAGAAGCTTCTTGGATGAGAAGCAAAACTTCTTCAGAAGAAAAAACAAGAAAGTCTACTGGCCTCCTGTAAAAAAAGCAGCTTTGGGACAACTTTTCAACCATGTTAATATCAGACAGCTAAGTTCACCCTGGATCAGTCAAACCCAGCAAGTCTGTTCTGATAACAAGTCAGATAACGGCTGAGCAATAAGCAAATAATGGTGGAGTAGATAGCCTGGATTTCCCTACTTCTACCTGTCTGGATGGGAGTGGGGTGCGCCCACCTTCTCTCTGTTTTTGGCTCTCTGGTCCCCCAGTTTCCATCTGGTCTTGTATGAAACCAGCCCACACGCTGACTGATTTAGGAGCAGCCGGTCTGCAGGAAAGAGAGTCCGGCAGGATGCAAACATAACTGCCGTGTTTGTCTCACCGCAGCTGCTACTTGCCACCCACCATGCCAGCCCAGCCGGAAATGTTTGCTCCCAAATGACTGCCCCTGCCCTGGATGGACCGGGAGGTGTTGCCAGACAGGTAACAGTTTTTGGGTGCTGCCAGGTGTTTCCTCTTCTGGAGAAGTTGCAGCATTGATGCTGGCATTTGGGAAGGTGCTGTGCTCCGAAACCTCAGATTAAATGCAAACAGATTCCTAATGTAACAGGAAGGAAATGAGCGAGGTGCCGGTTCTGCTCCCACCAGGGTCTCGGTTGTCAGGTGAACTGGCCTGTGGGTGGACCCAGCATGGTTGGCTCCCATCATGAGAACCCAATGATTGATAGTTGCCTTATTGAAGGGAAGTTGGGAAGCAAATAACTTGAACAAGTGCCATTTTGTTTGCTCAAAACACTATTTTACTATGATGGTGACGATGATCAGAGTTTAATCTCACCTTTTATTTATATCTATAATTTAACGTATTATATTAGACCTTCTGGCCCATTTCCCCACCTTGGATGGTCCATCTCTTTTTTTGTTTTTGGTCTCTGCTGTGCAATGGCCATTGTTGGTGTTTCATAAGGTTTTCAAAAGTGGGCTTTTTTTGCTGAGCATTTGGGCTGGCATGTTAGATAGGCCCATTTCAAGAGATGGTAGGAGATGATGTGATTGTCAGATTGCGTGTCTATTATGCCTCCCATTCCTCTTCCCCATCATTGATGCAACCATTATTATTAAAATGTATTATTGCCAACGGGTGCAGCAAAGAAATGCACTAACCAGGCCTGGGAAGGGGGATGCTGCTTCCACAGTGCACAGGACCCCCTTAGCTCACAGTTTCCCCCTCTGGCTGCAGATGTGGACGAGTGTGCAATGGGGAAACACGGCTGCAGCCAGCTTTGCATCAACACGGCCGGAAGCTACCGCTGTGCTTGCCATCCAGGGTACGAGCTCCATGCGGATGGACAAACTTGCCGGGCTCTGAAAATGCCCCCTACCCCAGCTCCCCCAGGTGAGATCAGATCAGGGGAAAAGGATTCGGGCTTTGCGTGCTTGCTCATAACAAAGTGCACAGGCCAACGGGATTTTGCATGGGATTTCTCCTCCTCTTTCCCAACATTTGGATTTGCACCTGGGCCCTCCTTCTGGCCACCTTCATATCCGGTGACTTGGCTGGCTTGTTTTGGCTAAGCAAAGCTAGAGGTACGCATACAGATTATCAGAGTTGGAAGGGACATTGTAGGTCATCTAGTCCAGGGGTCGCCAATCTTTTGGATCTCAGGGACCACCAAATTCATAATTTGCAGGACCACTAATATGAATTTTGACTGATGGTGGATTGTTGATGTTGGTGGGAGAGAAAGAGAGAGAGAGATCTGATGTAAACTCTCCCCCCCAACCCACACAAACACACAGAGGCAGGGTGGGATTCAAATTTCTTAACAACCGATTCTTGGGTGTGGCCTAATTTGTGGGTGTGGCCTGGTGGTCATGTAACTGGCTGGGCATCACATTGATTTTTTTAATTAAAAAAGAGCAACTTTTACCCAAAATCAAGCAAAGCAGGCAGGCAGATTGAGTTGCTCACAGAATCACTCAGAGATCTATATATCTGCCATCGGCCAGCTCAGTCTGTCACATAAAATTTGCTTGCCGTGAGTTTGCACTGAATAATAGAAACTTCAGTCCTAAAGGAGGTTCGGCTGTGCTTAAAAGCAAAACCAAAGATCTAAAGACTAGCTAGAAAGCAAGAAATCCAACCATTTTTTGCTTCCTAGCTGATCTAAATCTCCTGGCACAACAGAACAGATGATGGTCAGAAATAGGAAAAATAGCAACTTAGCAGGCAAGTTTGCCAGGAAAGGAGTGAGTGGGGGGGAGGGTTCCCGTGAGCCATGTGGGCAGCGCAGCCTTGTGTTTCTGTGCAGCCTGGATTAATTGTTTTGTGGTGGTGCTCTGGGGGTGACATTTCTCTGCGGACCACCAAAATTTTCTCACAGACCACCAGTGGACTGCGGCCGACTGGTTGGCAACCACTGATCTAGTCCACCCCCTGCCACAGCAGGAGACCCTACACCATTTCTGACAGATGGCAGTCCAGTTTCTTCTTGAAAGCTTCCAGGGATGAAGCTCCCACAACATTTGAAGGCAACTTTTGTTCCATCAGTTGAATGACCTCACTGTCAGAAAATGTCTCCTTGTCTCCAACAAGGAGGTTGAATCTCTCCTTGTTCACTTTACATCCATTATTCCTTGTCTGGCCTTTTGGTGCTTTGGAAAATAGCTTGACCGCTTCCTCCTCTCTGTGGCAGCTCCTCAAATATCTTCACTAGACTAGCCATGCCCAGTTTCTGTATGTTTTCATACGTTCATCGTATGTTTTAGCCTCCAGTCCCCTCATCATCTTGATCCAGAAGGAGAATCTTTGATGACACCTTGAGATTATTATGCAGGAATGGTGTTCCTCACCAGTGGGTAGGTGGTAGGTGTGTTGGTTGGTGGTAGGTTCCTTGAGTTAGAGATCTCATGATGAGCTGTCCTCCCAGGTAGGACAGGAAGATAAATTTCTTGTTGCTTGAATGCCTGGGAGGCACAACCATAGCTATTTTTTCCAGAGTCCCTCCAGTATGATACATGAATCCAGTACCTGGGCTAGTGGACAATTTAGTTCAACTGCAATTCATCAATTGTAACCTGCTTTCTGGATGCAAACACTAGCAGTGTTTTTCATCTCTGTCATTTTCAGGTGAGTGGACTTCAAAACTCCCAGAATTCTGGGTATTGAAGTCTATCCATCTTAAAGTGGCAGAGGTTGTGAAACATATCTCTCGACTCACTTGGTCCTCAAAGAGGAATGGCTGCAGTGCTTCTTGTTGCTTCTGGACAATGCAGGGATGTCCATCTTCTCCAAGCTTATTGTCCGGCCCCTTCTGGAATCTGATTCCGAGGGGGAGTTTGAGCAGCTGAGAGGGAGTGGGAGTGTGGCTCCGGTGGCTGTGGAGGAAACTGGGGAAGGGCACAGTCCCATTCACAGGAAGACTCAGGCCCACCCCCTCTTCATCCTAGGGTACACAGGGAGGAATGGAGAAGGGAACAACGTGGGTTATGGGGGAGCAAAAGGCCCTGATTCCCTTCATTAGCTGCAGCTGGGAAAACAGGATTTAAAAAGGGCATTTGCACACAGCACCTTGCTGGAAGCAAAGCGTGAATTATCTTTGTCAAGTCTTAGTTGGGTTCTGGCATCCTCCCAACTGTGTGTTTCATTATCTTTTGACGTCTTCAATCCTTTATCCTGCCTGTCTCATTAGTTGCTGCAGTGTGGTTTGTGTTGGTTTTTATTTATAATCTATATGTACTTTGGGTTCAGACTGAATTTCTTCCCTTTAAAAACTGTTCTTGGGAGAGTTTTTTCTCCAGATGATGATAACTGGACATTGGGGGCCAAGTTGGAGATATAAAAGGGACTTTACCTATTTTTGTGGCTTTGTTGCTTTTGTGCCATGCCCCTTTGGGTCATCACATGTTTTCAGATGCAGCCTTGTGGGAGAACTCAGATTTTCACAATTAGACTACCGGTACATTAATGTGTGTAGCACACCCAAGATTACCTGGTCCCTAATCCTGACCCAACATGACTGACCTTGGAGGTCCCAAACATCACCTTGAATTCTGCACACACCTTCCTGTAGCACCTCAAGGCTTTTCTCAAGAGACTTCAAAGGTTCCACATGCTGCCTTCCTTCTCTACATCGCACCCCAAGCAGGAAGAGAAGACTATCAGCCCAGGCTGACCACGGCTCATTATTACTTTTGGTACGCGCTGTGCCACTTCAAACTCGTACCGTGAGTAATAATGCGCGGAGGGCCAGCTTTTACGCCGAAGAGGACGACGACGAGTGGAGCAACATGTTGCCACCAGCCTTTCATCCATGGAAAGTAAACAACTACTTAACATGAGGCTGATTTACTGCACTCTCTTGGGCAGACCAAGAGAAGAAGGATTTTGAACGGCTGTGATGGGTTGGTTTGGTTTTTGTCACTTCTCCTCCAGGAGCTCGAGATATAGTGCTCCTCCCAAAAATAAGCTTGCAAGGTAGGCCAAGTGAAGAGCTGGCAAGTGGTTTAAGTCCCTGGAAGTGCTTCTGTGGTTGAGGGTGGCCTTGAACCCAGGTTTTTCAGCTTCCAACAGCTCAGCTCCATTCCAGATGGATTCTGAGTGGTTTGGCGGTATTTGCAATCCTGCCCGGATAAGGAGAGTGCCAGATAGGTGGGATTCCCAGTGAATAAAACATCTACTCATTTCTCTACAGATGTCTGTTTGGTTGTTAACATCTACACAGTCGTTGCCCATGGAAACAATAAAATCAATGGGGGGAAACCTCCCACCTTCACTAGCACAGGTGAAGTTACCTAGCTGGAGAAGGAAATGTCTGCAAACCAGCAGCAAGGCTCAGAGAGCACCAAGGACTCCAGAGGTTTACAAACAGAAAATGATTTTAATAATGGTACACACACACACACACACACACAGGTAGTCCTCGAGTTATGATCACAATCGATCCCAAAATTGATGTTGATGAGTGAAACATTTGTTACCTTAGTTTTGCCCCAATTTTACAACTTTCCTTGCTGCAGCAGTTGTTAAGCAAATCCCTTGCAATTGTTAAGTTGGTAACATGGTTATGAAGTGAATTAAGCAGAAACACGGTTCCCCATCTTTAGTTTATTCTTCCTCTCTGAGTTTGGCATCCTTCCCAGTGTGTGTTCTGATATCTGCAGAGGTCTTCAAGCCCTAATCTTGCCTGGTTTGTGTTGTTTTTTTACTCTTTATAATTTAAACGGCATTTCCTCCTTCTTGTAACTGTTTGTGTGGGAATTTTTTATCTCCAGTCAAGGATATTTGGAGCTTGGATGCAAAGTGAAGGAATAAAAGGGGCTTCACCTGTTTTTTGTCACTGTGTTTATTTTGTATCCCACCCTGGGTCATCACACTAAGATAGACATGCTGACCGACTTGATTAAAGAAAAGATAATATCTTTGTTTATTGCTGAGTGGAAACCCCTTATTGGAAAAAAATAAACATGATCTATGATTCTGATAATTATATAAGTTAGACATAGAAAGAAGAGAGTCACAATGAAATTTTTAAGAAAGTAGGAAATCTATAATTGTAGTTAAAGGTAAAAGTGCACCTATGGGCTAGTTGTTCCTGACTCTAGGGGGTGGTGCTCATTTCCATTCCTTCACTTGTCAGAAGGTGACAAAAGCCAATCACATGGCCATAGGAACAGTGGTGGGATTCAACCAGTGTAACAACCAGTTTGGTGGGCACATGTTTCGCGCAACGTATGTACATGCTTTTCGTTTTGAAAACAGAAGAAAAACTTTCCTTTTACCACAGCCCGGGCAGTGGTGGTATTCTACCGGTTCAGCCCGGTTCTGCCGAGCTGGTAGCAGCGATGAGCAATGGAGATTGGAATGGTTCTCTTTGCCTCTCTACTGTTGGGCCCACCCACCTGCCCAGGCTCCTACTTTCACCTTTATCCAGGGGTGGGATTCTGCCAGTTCACACCTGTTTGCTAGAACCGGTTGTTGACATTCTAAGCTGTTCAGAGAACCAGTTGTTAGAGGAAATTCCTGGCCTAATCCTGTAAGGAAGGCAGGAAGGAAACATTCTGGTGTTGCTGACAGAAACTGCCTCTCTGTTAACCCTTATTACATTCTTGGAAGGACTAGACTTCCTGTCTCTGGAACTTCTCTGGAGTTTTTTTTCCCCTCCTTTGCTGGTACTTTGCTTGGGTGGACCATTCAAAGTTACAATGGCACTGAAATTGACTTATGACCATTTTTCACACTTACAACTGTTGCAGCATCACCACAGTCAGGAGAGGCCAGGTGAGAAGATGCGTGCCTCGATGTGAGTGATGTTGAGTTGGCTACGCCCAGCCAATAACATGACCACCAAGCCTGTCCACCCAGTCACATGACCACCATCTAAGCCACGCCCACAGAATCGGTTCTTAAAAAATTTGAATCCCACCCCTGCCTTTATCCCCTGCTTTTGAAGCACAGTTGCTTTGCATGGCGCAGCCGAGTGCTGCGTGGCAGTTGCTGAAGTGACCGGGAGAGTGCAGGGTTGCAGGAGGTGAGTTGGAATACCTCTGCACCTGCGCAAAGTGCACATTTGGTGCACATGCGCACGTAAAGTGTGTGCATGCATGCATGCAAAGTGTGCCCACCAAGCCACGCCCACCGAACCGGTGGTAAAACTTTGAATCCCACCACTGAGTAAAAAGAGCCAAGGTGTGGCAATCCACGCTGCCATGCCAATCAGCTGGGCTTCAAACAGAGGAAATATAGGACAGAATAGAGCAGGGGCGGGTGGATGAAGCCAAATGGCCGTCTGACCTGATCCCTACCGACTGAATCTACCTGACTCTGTGGTTTCTTCCCCAAACCCCAAAAACTTTGACCTTAGACTGTCTACTATTGACCTCACCCCTTTCCTAAGAGGCCTGTAGGGAGTGTGCATAAGCGCACCAATGTGCCTACTTTCCCTGTCCTATGGTTTCTTTTATATAGTTTTTAAATTTTTCTTATATGTATCCATGTATTCATAACTATGTTTTTACTTATACCTATTATCTTGTAAGCAATTGACAAACCAAATAAATAAATAAATAAAATAAATCCCACCGTCATGAACCCGTTGCCAAGGATCCGAATTTTGATCAGGTGACCATGGGAATGCTGCAACGGTCGTAGGTGTGAAAAATTGTCCTAACTCACCTTTTCGTTGTAAGTCGAGGACTACCTGTCCTTCAGCCGAGTCAGATTCCTAATGGCTTCTGGTTGTTTTTTGGCTATAACTGGGAACAACTGGCCTTGGTCCTCCGGGTTGTTTGGGAAGCCATTGTGAAGGAATGCCGATCCGGCTTTGAGGACGGAAGAAGAGAGACGTCAAGTGGGGGGGAGGATGTGGACCGAGAGAAGGAAATGCAAGAAAGAAACTCGCGATCCTGATTCTCTTAAGTGTACGAAGGGACCGAGAGAAACTCGGACAGACTTTTGGGAGCCTCTTATTGTATCCTAGAATCGAAACACACACAACCTTCTTGGAATCCCTGTGATGTCTGACCTTAACCAGGTTCTTACAGATGTTTTTTGTTTTTTGTTTTGTTCCTGTTCTGTCGTGCATTTGTGTAGCAGGAAGTGACAACCTTCCCATTCCAGACGAAGTGAGAGAGCTGAGGAGCAGGTTGGCAGCTTTGGAAGAAGTGAGTCTCCTCCTAGGAACCAAGTGGTTAGGAACGGAGGGGCCGGTTGTCTGAACAGCAGCATGTCACTGCACTAGGCAACATAAACCCACAAGGTCCAGGCAGACATCAGGGAGGAAAATTCACTTGGAAATTAAGATGATGGGCTCGACTCAGAAAAGAAAGTCCTAAGTTGAGCTTCACTGGTGGAGTCTTCACCAACACAGCTGTACTGGCTGAGGAATTCTGGGAGTTGAAGTCCACAAGTCTTAAAGTTGCCACCTTTGGGGGCCCCTGATATACAACATCAGAGTTCTGATTTTTGTCTCCCAAGTTCTTGTTCCATTCAACCCGAAAGAAAAGTCTTTGGTTTTCTTTCTCATGTTCACTTGAAGGCTTTTCTGTATGAAGACACTTTCTCCCTTTCTCAACAGAGGTTCCAGCTCGTTTTGGCACCGTTCCTCAAGCTGGACCTGCCTGGTGCCGGAGAGGGACCCGGGGCAGAACCCATCAGCCTCTTGGTCCACATGATCCAGCAACTGGACCGAATAGATTCGCTCAGCGAGCAGATCTCTTTCCTGGAGGAGCGCCTGGAAACCTGTAGGTGGCACCAATGGACCTCCCTCCCTCCCTCCCTCCTGCCCACCCACCCACCCACTTCCACTTTTCAAATTGTCTACATGGCCCAGATCCGTGGCAGGGTTTCCCTTGGACGGAAGCAGAAGTGGTGCAAAGTGCAGGAGGAATTGAGGGACGGATGGCTGTGGAGCCCAACAGACTCTTCTATGCCCCCCCCCCCCAAGAGCTTTCCACCCCGTTTCCACTTATTCAGGGGCACCATTAGCTCCAGATCAGCACCAGGGATTCCTTCCCCCTATTTGCAGGCAGAAGGTGTGCCCTAAATAGCTTTGGGGCGGGGGGGGGGGGGTGGAAGCAAAATTTTAATAGACGGAAGTATTTGTAGCTCAGGGTTGCAAGGAGGGTTCCTTGGTGCTCTCTGAACGTGGTTGTTTTATTGCAGGCATTTCATGACCCAACTAGACAACATCATGAGTGCTAGAAGGGAGTGGGATTTGAGGAGGAGGAGGAGGACTGTGGGGTCCTCAGTGCTCTCTGAGCTTGGTAATTTTCTTGCAGATGTTTCTTCACCCAACTAAGTAACATCATCATTTTGCTAGAAGGCTTTGGGGAGAGGAGGAGGATTGTGAGGTCCTGGATGCTCTCTGAGCTCACTTGTTTTCTTGCAGACGTTTCATGAGCCAGCTAGGTAACATCATCAGTGCTAGAAGGGTTTTTCTCTCAGTTTATACAGTGGAATGCCCTGTCAGTGTTGGTGGGGGTGTTGTTTTCTTCTTGGTCTTAATTTGGCTGTTGTTTACTGTTTGATTGTTGGTCTGACGTGATCATTCCTGGATAAGTTTACTGTTTACTTCTTGAAACTCAAATCAATGAACAATACCCCAGTAGAGAAACTGGCAACTCAGACAGGCAATGCAACAGCCCAATCAAGGAGTCATCCCCACCAGTACTGTCAGGGAAGCCACTAGCATCCAAGCAAACCCGGTCCCCTTCTAACACTGATGATGTTAGCTAGTTGGGTTATGAAATGTCTGCAAGAAAACAGCCAAGCTCAGAGAGCACCGAGGATCCCACAAAGCAAATTCTCCCTCTCCCATGTTCTTTCCTTTCCTTCACCCTCACGGACTCTCCTCCTTGGAAAGCATGAGCAAGTTCCCCTCCTCCCAGCTTGACTTTGCCATTTTGTCCCTGTAAAAGGTAAAGGTTCCCTTCACACATCCGTCGTTTCTGGCTCCGTCACAAAGCCGAAGAGCCAGCGCTGTCCGAAGACGTCTCTGTGGTCATGAGGCTGGCATGGCTAAACGCTTTCAAAGGCGCACGGAACGCTGTTCCCTTCCCACCAAAGATGGTCCCTATTTTCCTACTTGCATTTTTTACGTGCTTTCAAACTGCTAGATTGGCAGAAGCTGGGACAAGGAACGGGAGCTCACTCCTCCCTGATGCGGCGCTGGGGGTTTGAACTGCCGACCTTTTGATCCAAAAGAGCTTGATGCAAGATCCAAGACCTTGATCCAAGCTCAGCATCCTCGTCACTGAGCCATCGCATCCCCTTTTGTCCCCGTAGGTTCCTGCAAGAACCGGCTCTGAGGCTGCAGAAGGATGGAGATCCCTGGTGCTCCCGCATCCCACTGTTTTTCTGCTGTGTCTCTCCGTTGAGTAGCAACTGAGCCCTGTTCCAGCAGCCAAGCCAAGCCAAGGCAGCGGAGAGGATTAAGAGGCTGGAAAGATCACGTTCTCAGCAAGCCCACTCACCCTCCTTCCAGCTGGCTGGTTCCCAGGGTGGGTCACCTCTCCAAACCCTGCTGGCCAGGGGTTGTGTCAGGGAGACAGGCAGCCTCCTAGCAAAACATCCCTGGAAACAGGAAGCATCTTGCTTGCTGAGTGGACGGATTCGGGTGGTGCCGGGAGTAGGTCTCGCCTTCCTCGGGAGGTATGAGAGCAGCAGTTCAGAACAAAAGGGGGCCCCTTTGGCAAAGCTCAGAGGCTGCTCTTTTCCAGGCTGTCACCCAAAATATCTTGGCAAGGCAGGGTTATTTCTCTGGGGAGGGGGGTGTGCTAAACCAGCCCTCCCCTGCCCTGTGTAAATGCACCATTTGTGTCCTTGCTTTGCTTTCCAATTGTAGGAATACTCCCACTGTTTCCCATGTCCTCCCTTTTTCAGAAAGAAATAGAACAGGTTCCTAGGGCTGGAAGGGACCTTGTAGGTCAACTAGTCCAACCCCCCCCACCCACCCAAGCGGGAGACCATTTCTGACAGGTGGGACTCCAGTCTCTTCTTGAAAGCCTCCAGGGATAAAGCTCCCACAACCTCCGAAGGTAACTTCGGTTCCATGGGTTAATTGTTCTCTCTGTCAGAAAGGTTCTCCTGATTTCTGGGACTTGAATCTCTCCTTGATCAGTTTCCATCCATTAGTCCTTGCCTGGCCTTCAGGTGCCATGGAAAACAGCTTGACCCCCTTCCTCCCCTCTGGGGCAACCCCTCAAATACTGGAAGGCTGCTCTCCTGTCTCCCCTGGTCCTTCTCTTCCCTAAACTAAAATCTTCTCTTCACTCTTTCTAGAGTCTCAACCTCTTTTTTATAGTGTGGTGACCCAAACTGGATGCAGGATTCTTGGTGTGGCCTTACATCATACTTACTACCCCCTTTTCTCAAGCAGGAGACAAATGGCTGCCCAATCTCTTCTTGAAAACCTTCAGTGATGAAGCATCATCAATTCTGGAGGGATAGTCCTTCCACTGGTTCATTGCAAGTTTATCCTTCATGGAGGTTGGATCTCTTTAAACAAACTGCCACCCATTACTTCTTACCCTGCCTTTAGAGCAGTGCCCCCACCCCCAGCCTTTTGGACACCAGGGACCGGTTCCACGGAGAGTTTATCCACGGAACAGAAGGGTGTGGTTTAATGTGCTGTCTACATCCTGTGGTTGGGGCTTTGCTTGTTTGCGCAGCCCAGTTTCTGGCATATCACAGACATGGACCTGGAGTTGGGGACCCCTGCCTTAAGAGAATAAATCAACCCCCCCCCCCCTTCTCTGTGACAGCCCTTCAAATCCTGGAAGACTGTAATCATGTCACCTCTCAGCTTTCCAAGCTAGATACACCTAGCTCCCTCACCTCTTCATCATATGATTTAGCTTCCAGAATCCTGATTGTCTTAGCTGCCCTTCTCTGCACTCTTCCTAGGATCTCAGTTCTTGTGTGTGGTGTGTGTGTGGTGTGTGTGTGTCGTGGTGACCAGAACTGGATGCAGTATTCCAAGCATTCACAAGTTCAGTGTAAAGTGGTACTCTCACTTTCCGTGATCTTGAATCTCGTCCCTCTGTTGAAGTCTGTGTTGCAACAGACACCTGGCTCCTATTTAGCAATAGCCCTTAGACTTATATACTGCTTTACAATGCTTTTACAACCCGGTTTACAGAGCGGTAAATGGTTTACAGAGTCAGCCTCTTGACCCCCAACAATCTGGATCCTCATTTTACCCCCCTGGGAAGGACAGAAGGCTGAGTCAACCTTGAGCCTCTCAGGATTGAACTCCTGGCAGTCCGAAGTGCTTCATTCTAACCACTGCACACCAAAGAAGGAAGGAAGGAAAGAAGGAAGGAAGGAAGGAAAGAAGGAAGGAAGGAAAGAAGGGAGGGAGGAAGGAAGGAAGGAACCTTATTGCTTTCCCTGCTGAATCAGCATCTTATTGGATAGGGCCTGTCAAGATTCTGCTAAAGCTTGCAAAATGTTGACATTTCCTGTCAGCTTGGTGGGAATATATATATTTTTTTCTCCCCTGTCCTTTATAAACACAGTCCTGATTTTAGTAAAGCAGTCAGAATTCATTTGCAGGAACATCCCCTTCTAAAAAATCTATGTATATAAAAGGAAATACCACCCATGCATCATCACAAAATCTCCAGAACCGTAAAGCTTACAAACGTGAAATTTGGCACATATCTTCCTCTTGGCTTCTAGGTGCTCGCTAAGAAAAGATTTTTCAAAATGACCATCGGGGCATTTGTATTTCTTCTATTATTATTAATATTAACACGCTCTGATGCTAAGGAGTTCTACTCCCCCTCCCCACCTGAAAAGAAATCTCTTCCAAATGCAAAACACAAGCAGAGGAGAGGAGTTTCAATTTCACAGCAACAAGCAGCTTTGGTACAGAATAGTTGAGCTAAGCCACGGCCAGGCTCCTTGCCATCTTCTCCTCGCTCGCACAGCAAATACTGTTTCAGTTTCCAAATAGCCCTCAACTCTCTCACAGACAGACAGGACCCTATCCAGATGAATACCAATGGATGCTGGTAGGCAGAGGCAGAATTCTTCCCCCCCCCCCTTATTTTCCTCCCCAAAAACTAAGCCTGACCACATAGTTTTGTAGCGAAGCACAGATATTGAGCTAGTAGCTAATACCGGTAGTCTGTTCAAACAGTCTTAAAGGAACCCAGAGTTCACCCATGTTCTGCCTTATGCATTTTCAAAAAAAATAATAATTGTTCTTGTCATTAATCCAATTTGCCCACCCCTTTCCAGACATCCAGTGTGCCGTCCCCCTCAACACACTGGGGCACTGGGTAGCCGAGCATGCTCCCTTAATCCCTCTCTTGGCACGCAATAAATGCACCCTGATGTGGAACTCACATTGACTGTGGTGACGGTACATTTTGCTCCAATAGAAATGTCCATTCTCCAGAGAGCGTTGCTTGCAAACATCCTTGTGCAAACAGATATACAGCGCGCCCTTATGGGGCATCATTTCACATGAAGCCTCGCAAAGAGTTCCCTGGTCTTGGATTTGGTTGTTCAGCTGCAGAAATCTTTAACAGAGTCGGAAGGGACCTTGTAGATCATCTAGTCCAACCCCCACGTCCAAGCAGGAGACCCTGCACCAATACTGACAGAGGGCAGTCCAGTCTCTTCTTGAAAGCTTCCAGGGATGAAGCTCCCACAACCTTTGAAGGCAACTTCTGTTCCATGGGTGGATTGCTCTTCAGTGTTCAGTGTCCTTATTTCCAGGTTGAATCTCTCCTTGATCAGTTTCCATCCATTGTTCCTTGTCAGCCTTCAGGTGCCTTGGAAAATAGCTTGACCCCCTTCGTCCTCTCTGGGGCAGCCCCTCAAATATTGGAACTGGCTGCAATGAGTTGGCCATGGCAAATTGTCCATTCCCCTCATGGTACTTCACTACTGCAGAGCTGCTCTCCCTAGTTAGACCGCCCAGCCAGGTACTTTTGTGTCAGGAGTCCAAAACTCTGCTCCCTGGACCAGGTACTAGCATCTAAAGCAGGAACTTGGGTCACTAGTGCATCGAATTGCCTCCGCCTTTGCCAATGTACCAAAGGTGGCGAAGAAAGCAAAGGGGATAATCCCAAGTCTCTTTTTGCTTTTTGCGGTGTTGTTGTTGTTTTGCAACACTGGAGATGTTTTGCTTTCCTTTCTTTCTTGTTCGGAGCATGGATTTTTAACCTCCGCGGTGCTTCCCTGCACATATTGAGCGTTATCGTCCCGACAGCGGGGGTCATTGCAATATTGTGCATTGAAGAGCACAATGGGGCAACAGCGGCAGAGATTTGTGAATGAAAACTAGAGCAGGGGTGTCAAACTCAAGGCCCAAAGGCCGGAGCTGGCCCGCAGGATGCTTGAATCTGGACCGTGCAGCCGGCTTGCAAATATCAAAGGAGCAGCGTGTGGGGCCTCTGCCGGCCAAAATGGGCCACAGGGGGACCGCATGCAGCTCCCCCCTGACCCATTTCTGCTCTCCCTGGCAGAGGTGGGTATTCAGCAGGTTGTGACCAGTTCTGGAGAACCGGTAGCGGAAATTTTGAGTAGTTCGGAGAACCGGCCAATCCCACCTCTGACTGGAGAGTTTGCAGTCTCCTTCCCCTGCCACGCCCGCCAAACCACAGCCACAGAACCGGTGGTAAAAAAGAAAAAAAAATTGAACCCCCACCCATGTTCTCTGGCCTCCTGTGGCACTCTGCCAGCTAAGAACAGGCCACACTGGGCCTTTGCACAGCCCTGTGCTGCAGGAGGCCCGGGAGGCCCACCATGGCCACACCCAGGGGTGGGCTTCAAAAGTTTTAGCAAGGGGTTCTCTATCCCGTTGCAGGGTGGGCGTGGCCTAGTTGGCCACCTGCACCATGGGGGGGGGGGGTGTTTTTGTCTTCCCCGGGCTCCGGAGGCTCTCTGGAAGCTGGAAACAGGCCTATTTCTGGACTTCCAGGAAGCCTGTTTTTCACCCTTCCCGATCCTCGACATGCGCCCTGCACTTACCTGCATCCAAAACGGGACATGTAGGGATTCCTGGGAGGGGAGGGGCGGGTGGGGCCAGACAGGAGTGGGATTTGAGGGTTCTCCAAACTTCACAGAAACTTAGTGAGGGGCTCTCCCGAACCCCTGCGACCCCCAGAAGCCCATCCCTGGCCTCACACATACACACGCATATCCCCGGCCCTCTGAGGTCAAACACACCCCTGATGCGCCCTCGGTGAAACTGAGTTTGACAGCCTTAAGCTAGAGCCGCTTTGAACACAGAAAAGCTTGTTGTAACCTGCTTGTAACCTCTTTGGGCAATTAATGGATCTTTGGGAGGGTTGGCCTCCCTGTTTCTCCTCTCTCAGTAAAAACATGATTGTGATGAGGTTGGATGGAAGCAAAAGGAGGCCATTAGGAACGGTGGGAGCCAGGCTGAACAGCTGATAAGGAAGGAAACCACTAGAATAAAAGAACGTTCTGGGGTTTGCTGAAGTTCTGCAAAAGTTTGAAAGATACCATGGAAATAATGCTGGACCGGCTGGGGTGTTCCTGTCCCTGGATTTCCAATAAACCTGTTCTTGGCTAAAACACCTTCAGAAGTAGGACTTTTAATCTCATTATAATGGGGAAGAGCTTAGAATGGCTGCATTCATTGAGCTTCCCTGCAAGACCACTGAGGCAGGGCCATGGAGTGGATTTTTCAGTCTCGAAAACTGGGCTTGCTGGGGGCAAAAATGTCATTTCACTGTCATTTCTCGGTGGAAATGCCCTTCAGGTGAACTCGAAGTTCCTTTGCTCAGGTTTTGGAAAGGCCAAGAAGAAAGCTTTGGGTGGCATCATTCCAGACTCGGCTGGATTTTCCATGGAGACCCTTCAGACGCCCCATCGATGAGCAAAAGGAGCATCAAGCCAGTTGGGTGAAACGGTGAAGGTGTTGGGCCGAAGAAAGCAAGCGATTGTGAGTTCTAGTCCCATTTTAGGCACAAAATCTGGCTGGAAGACTTTGGGCCAGTCCCTTTCTCTCAGCCCAACCCAGCTCCAAAGGCTTCTTGTGGAAGAACTAGGATGAAGGGGTATTGTATGTGTTTGCCACCTTGAGTTATAGCAATAGCCCAAAGACTTATATACTGCTTCACAGTGGTTTACAGGCCTCTTTTAAGCGGTTCAGCATGTTGCCCCCATCAATCTCAGCCCTCGTTTTATGGACCTTGGAAGGATGGAAGGCTGAATTCAACCTGGAGCTGCTCAGGATCGAACTCCAAACTGTGGGCAGTCAGACTGCAATGCTGGGTACAAAGTGAATGTGGCACTAAAACCAGGGGTGGGATTCAAATTTTTTAACAACTGTTTCTGTGGGCGTGTCTTAGCTGATGGCGTGGCTTGGTGGTCATGTGAGTAGGTGGACATGGCTTGGTGGTCATGTTATTGGCTGGGCATGGCCAACTCAACATCACTCACATCGAGGCATGCATCTCCTCACCTGGCTTCTCGTGATTGTGGGGATGCTGCAACAGTCGTAAGTGTGAAAAAGGGTCATAAGTCACTTTTTTCAGTGCTATTGTAACTTTGAACCTCCACACAACCAAAGTACCAGCAAAGGAGGGGAAGAAAACTCCAGAGAAGTTCCTGAGACAGGAAGTCTCGTCCTGCCCAGAATGTAATCAGGGTTAACGGAGAGGCAGTTTCTGTCAGCAACACCAGAATGTTTCCTTCCTGCCTTCCTTACAGGATTAGCCCAGTAATTTCTTCTAACAACCGGTTCTCCGAACTGCTTAGAATGTTAACAACTGGTTTTAGCGAATAGGTGCAAACTGGTAGAATCCCACCCCTGACTAAAACGTTTAACATTAAGATGGATGTAACAAAGTAAATTATCCTTGGCTATTGAGCCTCTCAGAAATTTCTCTTTGGGCACGCTGAGAATATATCAACTGAACAAAACCCCACACTGGGGACAGGGAGGGCATCTGGCCATTAAAACACCCTTGCTAGCTCCATTCAGTTGCCCAGACTCCACCCCAATGCAAGGGATTATGGGATCGTTAAATGAAGACGATGATGGCTAATGGAGCCTCTGCCTCCCCTCCCCCAATTTCCCCAAAGCAAAAGTGTCGGAAGGAATCAACCACTCCAGCATTGCTTCTCTAAATAAAATTCTTTATAAAAATAGTACATTTGACGATACCAAAAAGCAATCAAAGCTTTAGCAATAAGGCACTTTTGCACATGTTTTTGGTATGCTTTTGAAGGGGTGGGAAAACCATTCTTCAGCTGCCAGGACTACAATTCCCAGCAGCCACATATACTCTTTCTTGTCTCCACCCCCTGAAGATAGGCTGGTGATAAGTGCTTTTCCTAAGGTTGAAAGCCTCCCTTCCAGTTGCTTGTCGTTCCCCCCTCCCCTCCAGACAGGGACAACCATGTTCCCAAACCCTGTAAATAAAGCTGAAACTGGCTTTAAAAGATGGTGGAGACAACACATCGTCTGAATGCTGGAATTGTGCTTGATGGATCTTCAAGAAGTAGCTTCATCCCCCGCAAAGTGGCTTTGTGGCAGAATTGGATTGGGGTGGAGGGGGACACAGCAAGAACAGCACCCAAGATACTGGGATAGAGCGGAGAGATCCGGGACTTCAACTGTTCTCCTATCCATGGAAGGATGATGACTGATCGCCAATGAATTCTCCCGAGAGTTTTCAACCTCAGTGACTTTTAAGATGGATGGACTTCAACTCCCACAATTCCCTAACCAGTAAGCTGGCTGGGGAATTCTGGGAGTTTGAAGGCTGCCCATCTTGACATTGTTATGGTTGTGATCTTATGCTCTGCAGCCTCCAGATAAAGGAGCTGTGCCCAGTCCTGTCCCTTTTTGTGGGACTGTAGAATGACCCATGGGGACCGGGGGGTGCAGGGCCACAGCAGATTGGATGAAACTAAGGGAAAGCAACTTGCTTTTGCATGGCGGGGCTGGCAGGGACCTTAAAGATCATCTAAGCCCACCCAGCTTGATTCAGGGTCCCAACCGGTTCAGAAACAGATGAAAGTCTCCAACCTTGAGTAAAAAAAAAAAAAGTATTCTAGAGTCTTTCTCTCTGGGGCTGGAGGGCATAGCTCAAACTTTGCAAGATGGCGGAGTCTTCCCTCAACTTGGACACTGAAGGAAGTGCAAGGCTGATTGTCAACCAACAGGCAGTGACTTCTCTGTCTGGTTTGGATGACAATGGCTGGGGTCAAGGCTTGTGGGGAGCAACCATAGTTTAGCAGGGCAGCAGCTCAACATGCAGAGGATGCTGGACAAATGCCAAGTTCTCCATCACAATTCTGAGTGAACACGATGCCTGTCTGAAAGTACTTTTGATTCCCTTTAAGAGTTTTGGGAGTTGTGCCCCAGCACAACTCAACTATTGGGACACGCAACTCTGCCGAGGGCAACCAAATAAGTGAAGGGTTGCAAGCAGCATTGTGCCCTCCATTCTTACAAAAATCAAAACAAAAATGCATGCACATGCTTTGTGCTGAGGTGATGGGCAAATCCAAACACTATGGGCAGGGTAAATTTAATCAAATCTCTTTACACGTTCGTAACTCTTTTGAAATCCTCTCCAGCAAAAAGGATTTGCCCCCTGTCAGCTCTTCTCTTCACCATCATGAGATCTCAGAATTTCCAAGTTAGTACGTCTGCTTTGCACTTGGGCAACCAAAACCACAAGGCAACTTTTGGTGACTCAAATCCTTGAAATATCTCTGCTTGCAACAGAGCTAGAGTTATCTTCAAAGAAAAGAATAGGGGGGGGGGGGACTTTGTTCCCAAATATATAAGAAAAGTTCCTTATTCTTAGGCAACATTTAAAGTTGGGAGGACTTTATGATATATGGACTTCAGTGCCCAGAATTCTCCAGCCAGCATTGCCTTATAGCTGGCTGGAGAATTGTTGGAGTTGAGGTCCTCACGTCTTAAAAGTTGGCGAGACTGAGAAGCACTGCACTAAGAACATTAATATGTTAATGTTAACATATGAATGGGTAGAAGATGGAATTTGCTTGGTTCCCATAATGGCAAACTCTGCCGTGGTCCTTCACACTCTCCCCAGCCTTACCTGTGAAAATTTACTCGCACACATTGTCTCCCAACATTAATAGATGCAGCCTATCAGGACAGCAAACACCCAGCATCTCCTCTTCTGGACAAGGATCATTACTGGTTCAGGAACATTCTCCCTTCAACCCCAAACAGCATCAAATAGTGGGGGCTGACCCTACCATCTTCCTTAGGGAAAAGTGCCAAGTGGGGCAGGTTCTGGTCCTGTCCACTCAGTTTATCCCTGTGCCCAATGAAAGGAAGAGGCGCCTTCACAACTATCACCCTAGAGGGCAAGGAGGAAGGCGTGGACTCAATCCCTGGAGTCACTAGGAGAGAGAAAAGGCACTTGGGGTGGTTTAAACTGCTGGTTGTGGACACTGAGAAGCACAGGAGTCTTTGGTAATAGCAGTTTGTGGAGAAGAAGGTGGGGAGGGAAAAGCCAGAGGAGATTCCTCCACCTGAGAAGATTGAGCACATCCACACCGGTTGAAACTTCCTCCTCCCTCCCTCAAGTTCTTTGGGAACAACCTACATGTTTTCATCACAACATCAAGCAAGGGGACCTTGGCCAGTGTTTGGGGCAATTGAAGGATCTATCCCACAGCCATTTGGGCAAGAGACCCTACTGCCCAAGGATGGAGGCCTCTCCATTGGTTTCTCTGGTCTTTCCCGACAACCTGAAGAAGGTTTCCCTCATGGTGGTGTAGCACTGCTTGGAGAGATCATCAACATCCTCAGCTGTCAGGCCTTTCGTTGAGATGGGTGGAAAGATTTCCACCTTGATTTTGCCTGGAGACAGAAAAGACAGTGGTAAATTCATACCTACGGCCCCTGGTCCAACTGCTCCAGCCCACACTGAAAACTCATAAAACATTCCTATGCCTGTTTTAGTAATTGCCTTAAAAGGAGGGGGGGAGAGAAAATCTGGAAGAGCAGTTGAAAGCAAAAAGTACACTCCAACTTTTATCTTTAAAAGATTGTAACTAAACTACCAGAGTTTTTGCTCGTGAATATATTTACTTGGAGAATATGATTGATGACACCCAACCCATGAACAGGCTCAACTGAAGAATCTGGTTTAGGGGATACCCGGGGGGAGGGAAGAAACAGGACCACAGGGGACTGTAAATGACGTATGCCAGAGTTGGCTTCATACAGGGCAGGGCCAGTATGTCGTCTCTAATAAATCCTTTGAAGTCTTTTTGAAGTTTGGCTTGAGAGTCATGATTTAATTAGGGCGATTGCTGGAATCCTGACATGCATATTTAAAGCAGGAAGCTCTGTTGATTGGTCAAGCCAACTCTCCCAAGTATTCGGGAAAGGGTCCCCACAAGGCAATGCTTCCAGTCACCCAACACATGGCCCAACCCTCAACCCATCTTCTTCTTTTTATCGGTCTCCCGATTAATTTCCTGTTCACTGTTCTTTTGGGGTTCCCACAACGGAATGGGACAGCTCGCCGGAGTCAACTTGCCGTGGCCAACACTCCAGGGAACTCGTTGCAGGACAATTCAACAATTCAGTTTAATTACTTAAAATAAAATTATTTTAATTGTTGTCATTCTCATTTCATTCTGTCCCTCCTGGCACCCTCCCTTTAATGCAGGGGTGTCAAACTCAATTTCATTGAGGGCTGCATCAGGACTGTGGTTGACCTCGGGGGGCTGGGTAGGGGTGGCTGACTGGGTGGGCATGGCCAGCTTGATGCCACTCTTCAAATTGCTGGTATGTTTCCTCTTTGCATTGGGTAGACCAGGACAATCCCGTGGGCTGGATCTGGCTCATAGGCCTGGAGTTTGACACCCCTGTTTTAATGGTGCTATTCCACTGTTTCTTCTATACTAGTGTAGCTCTTGTCCAGTGACGAGTTGTACATGGCGAGTTGACCATGGTGGTGACTTAAGTCCTAGAGCATCTCACAGTATGGATGAGCTGCTTGCCTGGAAGGTGCTACGGAGCCCCACTTTACTGCTTGGACTGAGGGAACTTTCCAGAAAGAAATAGACTTTGGGTACGGCAGAGAATTGGCCAAAGGCGGTGAAACCAGGACCGTGGAAAACAGGGGCGAAGGGATTTTGCTGCTAGTTGAGACAACTGACAAGCACTAGCACTTAGACTTATACACCACTTCACGGTGCTTTTACAGCCTTCTCGAAACCAGGGGTCTCCAACTTTGGCAACTTTAAGACTTGTGGACTTCAATTCCCAGAATTCCTCAGCCAGCAGAGACTCCCTGCTCTAAGCGGTATATACAGTCAGCCTCTTGCCCCCAACAATCTGGAACCTCATTTTACCCATCTCAGAAGGACGGGAGGCTGAGTCAACCTTGACCTGCTCAGGATCAAACTCCTGGCAGTGGGCAGAGATTGCTTGCAATACTGCACTTTAACCACTGCACCACCATAGAAGGAAAGGAGGGAGAGAAGGAAGAAGAGAGGGAGGGAGGAAGGGAGGGAGGGAGGGAGGGAGGAAGGAAGGCAATAGCACTTAGACTTACATACTGCTTCACAATGCTTTTACAGCCCTCTCTAAGTGGTTTACAGAGCCAGCCTCTTACCCTGCAACAATCTGGGTCCTCATTTTACCCACCTCAGAAAGATGAGAGGCTGAGTCAACCTTGAGCTGCTCAGGATCGAACTCCTGGCAGTGGGCAGAATTTGCTTGCAATATGGCCCTTTAGCCACTGCACCACCATGGAAGGAAAGGAGGGAGAGAGGGAAGAAGAGAGGGAGGGAGGAAAGAAGGGCAATAGCACTTAGATTTAGATATTGCTTCATAGGTATTTTACAGCCCTCTTTAAGCTGTTTACAGAGTCAGCCTCTGGCCCCCAACAATCTGGATCCTCATTTTACCCACCTCAGAAGGCTGAGTCAGCCTTGAGCCTGGTGGGATTCGAACTGCCAAATTGCAGGCAGATGGCAGTCAGCAGAAGGAGCCTGCAGTACTGTGACCACTGCACCACCGTGGCTCCTCTATCAAGTCAGCAGGAAGGAAGGGGTGCTGCTCTGAACCCACACATATCCGCAGGCAGAGAGTTGGGAGTGAAACCGAGCATGTTCACAAAGCCAAAAACCTGGATTCCTTTGAACCATGCAAGAGAATTTGGATCTCCAAGGACAGTTAAGAGGAACAGAACAACACTGCAAGCTATGCGTTGTCCTACCTGATGTGAACGTCTTCTTTTCTGGGTTGTAAAATGAAGTAAAGGAGGAATAGACCACTGGAATTATTGGAACCTTCAAAGGGCAAATAATAATTTTTTAAAAAGAGTTAGCAAAAATCTGGAAGTCATCCAGTTAGGTCAAAAATACCAAATGCACAGGTTTTTCCCAAAGGTGCTTTTTTCAAGAGGCAACAGGACCTTCTGGTTTTTCTTTTCATGCATTTCACTTCTCATCCAAGAAGCTTCTTCACAAAACTGATTCACTTAACAATTAGCATGATTTACCACTGTAATTCCAGGCTCGGTTTATACCACCCTAAACCAGGCTTCTCCAAATTTGGCAATTTTGAGACTTGCAAACGTCAACTCCCAAAACTCAGCCAGGAATTCTGGGAGTTGAAGTCCACAAGTCTGAAAGTTGCCAAGCTTGGAAACCCCTGAACTCAATGCCGTTTATCCACCTCTTGTGCCTTCGGCTGGTTTTCTTTCCAACCATAATGCCCATTATATCATTTTTCCACCGTTGCCTCAAATACAACAGTTTTTGCCTCGGGCGCCCTGCTTCTGATCGACATTTAGGGTGGTCAGTTCCTTCCTCAGAATTAGAATAGAGCTGGAAGGTACTTTGGAGGTCTTCTAGTCCAGTCCCCTGTTCAAGCAGGAGATCCTATACCATTTCAGACAAATAGTTATCCAATCTCTTCTTAAAAACCTCCAGTGATGGAGCACCCGGTTGAAGCACCCACTTCAATTTCTGAAGGCAAGCTGTTCCACTGGTTAATTGTCCTCATTGTTAGGAAGTTAACAGCACTGTTAAGGTAGTACAGTAGAAGCCATTTGAAGGCACAGTAGGCTGCATCTTAACAGAATACACACCCCAAGGGGTGTTAGGGATGTTTTAATCCACAGTATTTGTTTCCAGGCAGTAAGTAATCTGTGTACCAAGTTTGGTTGAAATTGCTGGGGGCATTACAGAGTTATATTGGAACATATACTCACACATCAAAGAAGATACAGAAGAAAGAAGAAGAAAGAAGAAAGGAGGAGGAGGAGAGAAGAAGGAGGAGGAGGAGGAGGAGGAGGAGGAGGAGGAGGAGGAGGAGGAGGAGGAGGAGGAGGAGGAGGAGGAGGAGGAGGAAGAGGAGGACATAAATAATCATAGTTATAAACAATCCCATTTCAATCCATGGAAGGCAAATCATCTGCAAAGAAGCATTCCTCACCTGGGTCTGGATGGCGAGATGAAAAGCCCCCTTCTTGAATGGCAGAAGGTCCCCATTCATGTTCCTTGTTCCCTCTGGATAGATCCAGATCTTGAGCTGCAAGCAAAAGGAAAGATGGACTTTAGTATCTGGTGTGTGTGTGTGTGTGTGTGTGTGTGTGTGTGTGTGCGCGCGCAGTACCTGCTCACTCTTAACAGCTTTGTGATAGGTTCTCCTGGTTGTGAGGCTCCTAAGCCCTGTGACTCAAAAACAGGCCTTCAAATCTGAGCAGCTACCCATCCCCTGGTCAAGATTTCAGACATACCCTCAAAACAAGGGAAATACCCTCCCTCACTCTCCCTTCCAAGATATTCATTGCAGCTTCTGAAGGGGAAAATTCCTCCAGGTGCAAAAACTGCAGAAAACTAGAAATCTAACTGTAAATCAAGGAGCCACCTAGAACAGTGGTCGCCAAACAGTGGGCCGGGGACCACTGGTGGTCCACGAGAAAGTTTTGCTGGTCCGCAGAGAAATGTCACCCCCAAAGCAATTAATCCAGGCTGCGCAGGAACACAAGGCTGCACCACCCACATGGTAGTGAGGGGAGGGGGGAAGGGGCAGGGGTGAACTTGCCCCATTCGCCCCCGCGCCTGGCCTGGCCACCGGGCTGCTTCTTTCCGCTTCTTTCTTTTTTGCTTTTGGCTGCACACAAGGAAAGCACTAAAAGTCTTCCTTTCTCTCCCCCAAACTCCTCCAGAAATGAGTCTTTGGGACCCTGCAAGGCCTCCTGCTCCAAGACACTGAGCCAACGAAGACTCATTTCTGATAGAATTTGGGGGAGAGAAAGAAAGACTTCTGCTGCTTTCCTTGCATGAAGCCAAAAGCCCCCCCCCCCACAAGAACAGAACTGGAGATGGTATCCTGCAATCCCCCCAAAAAAGAATGATCGATCGGTAGGAAAACGGGGTGGGGAATTTTCCCGCAGATTCTTTTTTGGGGGGATTTTCCCAGGGTCTCTGGTCCGCGGGATTTAAAATGATAAGTTTGGTGGTCCCTGAGCTCCAAAAGGTTGGTGACCTAGAACGCTCCTACCAACACTGACCTGGCAAAGACCGCCAGTACATAAACAGGGAGCAAAACCCTACACCCGCTAGCACTGATGCGTGTTAAATAACTGGGTGATGAAATGTCTGCAAGGAAACCACCAAGCTCAGAGAGCACCGAAGATCCCACAGTTCAAGCCTGAGCCGCAAATATTCTCTTCTATTGGTAGCACAAATTTCAGGCTTTTGCCTCACAAAGAAATTGAGAAGAGTTACTTGGAGATGCCAACTGCCTCAATTCTCACACAGAATAAAATGTAGGACAGAGACATATCTTTCAAAAAAGTTTGGAAGCTGTTCCACCTTTAAAAGGAAACACTTAAAAAAACAATTTTGCAGACTTTTGCAGCAAAAATTAGTTGATTTGATTTGGCAGTGAATTCAAGCACCTTTTGAAGCTATTTAAACTTTAGAAATAGAATTAATCTTGCCACCTCCAGGACATTGTTGGAACAAAAAAGTGTCAAATTTGATTCTCAAACTATCTGCGGCTGGTGGCAACCTCTATTGATCCTGGCTTATCTTGGGGGGTGGGTGGGTGGGGAGAAACTGAGCATAGTGATATTTTATCAGCATGCTGGCTGGGGAATTCTGGGAGTTGAAGTCCACAAGCCATAAAGTTGTCCTGCTTGAGAAACACAGCTCTGAAGCCATTTTTCTCTTTGGATGGACAGAGTCAGTGAGAAAATGCAGTCTGACCCTGGTTGTATGCAATCCTATCAACTGCCAGAAGCGGGTGCTGTAGCCCTGGCATGTTTTCAAAGAGGGCAGTAGATGTGGGAAGGAGAGCAGATTCGAACTAAACTTTCTTAGAATTTACAATAGAATGAGCTGGAAGGGACCTTGGAGGTCTTCTAGTCCAGCCCACTGTTCAAGCAGAAGAACCTACGCATGACCAATTGTAAGTCCAGGACTACGTAACCTAGCATACAGGTGTTTTAAAGTTTGTAAAATCATTCAAGTGTGCACTGACTGAATTAGGCTGCCTGCCTTTAAGGACAGAAAAATAGGGACCAATAAGAATATTCAGAATTAGCTTAAGCTATTCCCATGGAGCGGTGTTTTACAAACTCTGACCCCTTAAAAGATATGTGAACTAAAACTGCTAGAGAAGGTGCTTTTCAAAAACTTATAAACAATTTCATTTAGCTAGCCAAGGAAAATTTAACTCCAGATATTCTATATTAAAGTATAATGACTTGATACGTAAATATAGTTCCTTATGTCTCTTTATATAGACACCTCTCATAGAACGGGCATAGAACTGGCAAATTAGGAGTGGGAAAAGCATTACTATATATAAATAAAATGATCCAGACAATAAATATGCTGTTCACTAAGCACTTATGTAATGTAATGAGAAAATATACAAATAAACAGGTAAAAAAAAATTGTCAAAGTCTCTGAGAAAGACTTGACGTGGAATAAATTCTTGCAGATGACCTGACCCAGTTTTTATTGCAAAAGATGAACCTTGCACACTTAGGTGATTTAGTAAAAGGAGTTGCATCTAGGTAGCTGGCACAAGACCAAGCCACAAGTATAAAAGCTTTTTGCAATAAAGCCGTATTTTATTTTGCTGACACCACTTCAGTTCAAGAAGGCAATTTTGATCATATTTCTTGGAAATTTATGACAATACATTCCACCCTTTTTTTTCTTTACATGCTAATAGTATATTAGCAATGTCATAACATATTTTTTAACTAATCCTTGATATCTGACCAAAACTGAGATCGAAACTTCAATTGCTAAGCCACTGGTATTTAAATGCGCCGTGCCTAATTTAACAACATTTTTGCACAGGCATTAAGTGAATTGCATGGGCATTAAGGGAATCCAGCTGCCCCCACCACTGGTTTCGCTTGTCCAAAACTGGTTGTGAAGGTCAGGAATGGTGATCATGTGACTCCAACCCGAGGATGTTGCAACTGTCATAAATACATGCCGTTTACCTATTGTAACCAAATTTTGATCCCATGATTGCAGGCACACCTGACAGTCATTAATCCTGAGGACCGGTTTGTAAATCATTTTTTTCAACTTTGCATAGGTTGTTACGCAGTTGTAACTCAAGGACTATCTAACAATATGCATTCCCTTTGTCGCTTTGTTACAGTAAAATTATAAAAAGAAATTGCCTAACATAAAGCCACACCTGGAATCCTGCATCCACTTTTGGTCACCATGTTACAAACAAGATGTTGAGACTTTGGAAAAAGTGCAAAAAGCAACTAAAAAGGTGAAAGGCCTGGAGACTAAAACGTATGAAGAATGGTTGCAGGATTTGGGTTTGGCTGGTCTAGAGAAAAGACGGATTAAAGGAGATGTGGTAGCTTTATCCCAGTATTTGAGGGGATGCTTCAAAGAGGAGGGGGTCAAGTTATTTTCCAAAGCACCTGAAGGCAATGGATGGAAACTGATGAGGGGGAGAAGCAACCTAGAACTAAGGAGAAACTTCCTAACAGGACAATTAACAATTGGAGCAGCTTGAGTTCAGAAGATGTAGGTGCTCCATCACTGGAAGCTTTTAAGAGATTGGTCAAGCACTAGTCTGAAATGGTTCATAATGGGAACCTTACTGTGCAAGCGTGCACATCCCAGCTGATTTTCAGCCTGTTTGAGGCCTTTTTTGGCCTGCCAGAGGCTTGAGGGAAGCCTTTGCAGGCCGAAAATTAGGCCCGTTTTGTCACTTCCAGTATTTCTGAAAATATATGGAGTGACAAAACGGGCCTATTTTGCGGCCTGCAAAAGCTGCAGAGGCTTCCCTCAAGCCTCTGGCAGGCCGAAAAAGACCTCAAATGTGCCAAAAATCAGCTGGGAGGCGCAGTGCAGGTAAGGGGGCAAGGGTGGAATTGCATGTGCATGTGCAGGGGGCGTGGGGGGGACCCTGCTCACATTGCCTTCTGGGTGCGCGCACACAATTTTTGGCACAGGAGCCCAAAAAGGTTAGGCACCACTGGTATAGGGTCCTGCTATGGGCAGGCTGTTGGAGTAGAAGAAACTCAAAACTCCAGTGCTATTATTCTGTTTTATGTTCTATCTTCCACTTTGGTCTCTCAAGTTACTGAGAACAGGAAGTAAATCTGAAGCTCTTCAGGACAACCAGAAATTTAAAGTGTTCTAAAAATCAACAGATCCAATTTCTACCTGGCCAGCAAAATTACTGGCACATTTTGTATCTGCTGGGCTGTTCTTGTTCCCAGGAGCCAGATGGCTTTGAGACGGATTCGAAAAGAAAATAGTTGAAGCACTCTTGGAGTGTTTGGAAAGCGGCATTCAAATACTAGCTTTTTCTTGGAAGTTATTTGGACTGGATCATTTCCAAATGTCTTTGGGAGCTCAGGTCAGGAACAGATAGTACCTTGGCACAGATAAGATCAGATCAAAGTCCGGGAAAGGCACATGGAAGCTTGCAACCAGCCTGGGATCAGTTTCCTCCAAGTTGGCCTTCTGCCACTTGGTCAGTTGCCTGATCACATTTACATTTAACTGGCAACAGCTCCAGGTATCCTTAGAGGCACCAAAAACACAAGGCTTTTCTCCTTCTGGTGCAAGACAGCTGTTCCATCAGCAGGGTGAAAAGCCCCCCCCCCCCAATTTTCTTCTTCCATTGAAGAAATGACAGAGACATGGATCTGACACTGTGTGCAAGGAAACTGTGTGTATAAATTGTGGGATGATTGGGTCTCAAATGTTGTTTCGGTATCCAAAGACCCAGGCTGTATGAACCGGATTAAAATAGGTAAGATGAGAGTCCCAGCATGGCCTTAGAAGTTCCACTTGCTTTGCAAATAATTAAGAGGTTAAAAAATGCACACTTGCAAAGAAGAGAGAGCTTTTATGATTTCATCAGTCACTCCTACAGCCGCTCTAGGGCTTAAAATAAAAAAGCCACAAAGCAGACAGAAGATATTAGAAACGCCAATCAAGCAGAACACAGCAAACTCCAAGACCAACAAACACAGACCAAGACTCCCAACCAATCAGGATGAAGAAAAAAAACCAACCTGGCACAGCAGTAGGCTAGCCCCAAATTTAAAACTGAAAGGGCTATGAAAGTCTGACTCACAGACGAACACAATACAGAAGCCTGAGGATGGCAGATGAGATTCTGCTGAAACGTTGCTACAACTTTAAAAGCACTACAATGACGTGGGATAATACCCGAAGGAAGCTGAACAGCACACATGTAAGTACCCGCGAAAACCTAAGAAAACATATAAAAATATATATATATTTATGTGTGTGTGTGTGTGTGTGTGTGTGTGTGTGTGTGTGTGTG
>BLBF01000074.1:2102529-2129597 GCA_015471245.1 Laticauda colubrina
ATCTATCTATCTATCTATCTATCTATCTATCTATCTATCTATCTATCTATTACCAATCTATCTCTATCTTTATTATCTATCTCTTTTATCTCTATCATCTCTATTTCTATTATCTATCTTTATTATCTCTATCATTTATTTCTATCACTATCTATTTCTATTATTTATCTCTATTATCTCTATTATCTCCATCTATATCTATCTCTATCTCTATTATCTATATCTATTATCTATATCTATCTATATTTCTATCTATCTATATCTATCTCACAAGTGATTAAATAATCAATGTGCTGAATTATAAATCTTCTATAATAAATAATTTTGCAATAAACCTGTAGTCCTTTTGAATTTTCTGATTTCTTAGGCCTGACAAGTCTAAATTTAACCAACTGGGTCCGCAGTCCACAGCCCTCTTCCTTTGGTCTGAGATTTTCTTCCATCTCGTTGCTTTCTAAGAACATAAGAAAGCGATCGATATATGATTCCCAGATTCCCAATCCTCCTCATCAGGATTGAAGGGTGCGGGAGGCGCGTTGTTACCGGCCATCTCTCTTGCTCGGTTTAGATCGCCGCATGCTTCGGTCTCTGCTTCTACGACGATCCCATCCACGTCGCCAGTGTTCCGTCCGGAAAGAAGCGCGTGAGACCGGGTTCCAAACAACAACTCTTTTATTTAAACTCGCTAGGCAAAGATATGGAACATGGCCCAAGCCGCGGCAGCCCTTTATATAGCGGCTTGCCTACCGGCTTGTGGCCAATAACACTTGTTTAATTCTTCCCGCCGTTTGGCGGCTCCCCGGATTGGTTCCTAGTGAACCAATCCGTAAGTGGCCTTTTCGGCCAATCAGAACGAGGGACTTGGAACCTACCAAGTTCCATACAGAACAGTCATAGTTATTAACCGTAATGACTTAATTTTTAATAATGATTCATTTCCATATTTAGATCTTCAAACTAATATAAGGGATTTTAATATGTGGATGTAAACCCTTGTTATTTGGACATTTTACAGCAAACATGAGATGTTAGTAAAAGAGCTGTGTCTGTTTTCTTGTTTTTGTAAATAATAATAATGCAAAATCCAGTCAAAGTATCTGGCTGACTTATGTGCAATGAAGTATAAATATTATTATTATTCCAAATATACATGAGTTGCATAATGAGTCAATGAACGGAAGAGAGGCAGGCAGCCAGACAGGTTTATTTAAACCAAGTTTGGTATACTGTGCAAATATAACTCTTAATGTTAACTTGTAAAATATTTCTATGGTCTTTTTAGAGTTGCCAACAGAAAGGGAGAGGGGAAAGGGGCTTGAAAGAGCAGTGCGGCAGCTTGGAAATCAAAAGTGCATTCCATAAATAGTTTTTCAAAGATAGCAACTAGGTGACTGAAGTTTCTGCCACACAAATATCTAACTGGAGAACATGATTGATGACTCTTGGCTATGGTTGTGTCTCATTGGAGAATATGAATTATGATACACCCAGAGGGGTGGGGGAAAACCAGGGTCAAGGGTGACAATGGTTTATGTGTCTCAGAGCCGGCTACACCCAGGCAGTGCCGGACATGTTAACTCCGAAGAAATCCTTTTGAAGTTTTGGAAGTTTGGCTCGAGACTCATGATTTAATTGGGGTAACTGCCAGAATCCTGACAGTTAGGTTTTTAGCAAACCTGGCTACACATGTGATGTTCTATCTCAATTAAGCTATCTTGATTTAAGAAGACCAGGGCTGGGGTGAAAACCCTGATTTCAGTGGCTTCTCCCCTTCCCTTAAATCTCAAGCAAAGGCCATGAAATGGGAATGGCTCCTTGTGGTCTATCTGCTGCTGCAGGAAAAGAAGAGGCAGGGTCAAGTGAGGAATTAGTCTGGAGTGCTTACATTGCTGAAACAATCCAAGTCCATCTCCAGTGAATTCCATTGACCTTACCTAGAACCAATTTAGTGCTGATGGTTAGTTGGCTAAATTCTTGAGTATGAGCGTGAGCAATCAATCTTAATTGGAATTTAACATGTGCATTAAACCCATACAATTCTTGAGTCTGTGACAATTTGCCACAACCAACCCGCCATCTTGCCACAAGACAACTCATTGCAGGGCAACAGTTAGACTAATATTAAAGAAATGGTGGAATAGAATCATTAATGAGCTGCGGTGGTGCAGTGGTTAGAGTGCAGTACTGCAGGTTACTTCTGCTGACTGCTGGCTGTCTGCAATTGGGCAGTTCGAATCTCACCAGGCTCAAAGTCAACTCAGCCTTCCGTCCTTCCGAGGTCGGTAAAATGAGGACCCAGATTGTTGGGGGGGTAATTGGCTGCTCTGTAAACTGCTTAGAGAGGGATGTAAAAGCACTGTGGATTGGTATATATAAGTCTAAGTGCTATTGGTATTAAAGAAAGGGTGCAAAATGAGGGACAGAATGAAATGTGAATGGCAAAAATTGAAATAATTGTATTTGTTTTAATTAATTAAACAGAATTGTTAAATTGTCCCGCGCCAAGTTGCCCATAGTGAGGGCAGCTGCAATGAGTTGGCCGCAAGGAATTGGCCATGACTAATTGTCCCATTCCCACACAATTCTTCGTGCCCGGCCCCTTTTCAGAGGCTGGACAAGCCAAGGACAAGAATACCTCCTCCTTCTGTGACCAGATGGAGCCCTAAAGCCCCTAAGAGCGACCCTCCCACTGTGACCCATGGAGCCCAGACCCCTACCCATCATGTCCAGGATGCTCTGGTGGTTTGAAATGATGACACAGGGACCTTCCATCTCGAAGTGCTCCAGACCCTTCACTTCAAACCTCAGGCCGTAGAAGTACTTGAAGGTGCGAACCACATTTTTAATTAACCTAATAATAATAATAAAAAAAAAAACAGACAAAAGTGTGTGATGAGACAACTGGCCCTCCACAGAGGTGAAACTTCACGTCGAAGATGACCTGAAGCTGTTCCTCAACAAAACCCACGTTTCCCTCCCAACTCTCTTCCCACTCGCCTGCGTGCAACAGGTATTTTCTTCGCTCATTAAACCCGAAATTCTGGCTTCTTAAAACGGTGAAACCTCTTTTGGTGAGATATTAAAGAGGGCTAGGAGCTGCATGATTTTTCCTGCTTTCAGCCTCCCAGCTGGAAAAACAAGTTCCTCTCTTTTCTGTTCTTCCAGTCACCTCCATCAACGGCTTTCTGGATGAGGCAGAAAGGTAAACTATCCTTGAAAATGACTCAGCTCTTTCAACCCTGGCTGGGCAAAGTCCCTCAGCTGCCTTCGGGGTGACTGACTGAGGCAACCTGTCACTCTTGTCTTGACCTCAAAGCGTGCTCTCTCTCTCTCTCCCTTCTCCCTTTCTATGTCTCTGTCTCTCTCTCTCTGTCTCTGTGAATGTCTCTCTGTGTGTGTCTCTCTCTGTCACTCTCTCTTTGAGTGTGTGTGTGTGTGTCTCTCTCTCTCCCCGTTTTCCTTCCATCTGAAACTTCCACTCCTGGTTTGTAAAAGCCCACATTTCCTAGACAAACTACCACACCGAGAACTCCCAGCCATTGCCCACATGGGTGAAAACCGCAGTCCCAACACTTGTCTTGGCATGGCTAAAAACCACCGAGAGCTGCTAATTAGTCCTTGACTTATCATTCCAATTGCGACTGGAATTTCCACTGTAACACTTGTTAAGTCAAGTCAGATTCCATTTTAGGATGAACTTCATGGTAAGTAAATCACGAGGTTGTTAAAAAAAATCCATCTTCCTTCATCACTGTTTCTTGTTGGAACTTGGCCAAAAAAAAGTTCACAAAATGTTGACCACAGGATGTTGCAGCCTATCACATGCATGAGCTGGCTGCCAAGTGCCCAACTTGTAATTACACCACTGTAGTGTGATGTGACAGCTTTAAGTGTAACTACAGGTTATAGATCCTTTTCTATTTTCTACTCTATTTCAAAAACAGTAATAATAAAGGATTCTATTCTTAGCACCATTGTAACTTTGAACCTTTGTTCAATGAAAGGGGGATCATTGCTAAACTACAAGTCCCAGCTTGCTTTGAAGCTGCAGCACTTCAGCACTTCCCAGGATTTTTATTTTATTTTTATTTATTTATTTATTTTTGTCAACTGCTTACAAGATAATAGATGTAAGTGAAAACATAGTTAGGAATACATGGATACATATAAGAAAAATAAAAAATAAAAGAAACAATAGGACAGGGACGGTAGGCAAATTGGTGCGCTTATACATGCCCCCCTACAGACCTCTTAGGAAAGGGGTGAGGTCAATAGTAGATTGTCTAAGGTTAAAGTTTTGGGGGTTTGTGGATGTAACAACAAAGTCAGGTAGAATATTCCAGACATTGACCATCCTATTGCTGAAGTCATATTTCCTGCAATTAAGTTTGGTGCAATTAACCTTGAGTTTGTATTTATTGTGTGCTCTTGTGTTGTTATGGTTGAAGCTGAAGTATTCATTGACAGGTAGGACATTGTAATGTATGATTTTATGTACCATACTTAGATCGGACCGAAGGTGGCTTAGTTGTAGCTTTTTTAGATCTAGAATTTCGAGTCCGGTGGCATAAGGTCTTCTGCAACGGGTAGAGGAATGGGGAACTCTTCTTGTGAAATATTTCTGGACTTTCTCAATTGTGTTAATCATATCAGATACGTAATGTGGGTTCCAGACTGATGAGCTGTATTCGAGGATTGGTCTAGCAAATGTTTTATATGCCCTAGTTAATTGTGTGATATTTCCAGAGAAAAAGCTACGTAGGATTAGGTTAACAGCTCTTAATGCCTTTTTGGCTATGTAGTGACAGTGGGCTCCAGCACTTAGATCATGAGAGATGAGTACTCCAAGGTCCTTGACAGAGTTTGGATCATCAACAAGGTCTTGACTATTCACCCTATATTTTATTTTCTGATTTATTTATTTTTTGCCAATATGTAGGACAAAGCATTTATTTGTTGAGATTTGAAATTGAAGATGAAGGCAGATGGGGTAAGGAAGGCCGCAAGAGCTGGTGGGGGCAAAACAGGAGGACGAGAGCTGTGGCGCTGTGCCAGAAGATAGAAAGCGCACTGCCTCTACTGCCCAAGGGAGGGGAAGGCGCAGATGGCACACCACCCTGAGAATCTGGATCTGACTGGCTCTCTGCAGCTGCCCCCATCTTCATGCAAATGGGGCAGAGTCCACTGCCAACGTCGGGAGCAACAAGAGCAGTGAGTAACCCTTAGGCCAGAGGTCGAGGCCAGAGGTCCAACCCATTCCTGGGATGAATGGCTAGGATTTTTTTCTCAGTGTGTGCAGAAGAGAAGTTAAGGATGGAAAGAGCAGCTCTAAATCTCTTTAGCTCAAGAGCCCAAGAGAAGGCCTTGCTTTTCTGCCAGAGAGGAAAAGGCATTTTGCAGAATCCTCTGTGGAATGATGCAGTCTGCTGGAGGGTCTTTGCACTAAGATGTTGTTTCAAAGGACTTTTTGTTCTCAATTGATTTTATTTTATTTATGTATTTATTTATTGGATTTATATTGCTGCCTATTCACCCATGGTGACTTAAGGCGGCTTACAAGGTATAAAACCACATTTAAAACAGTAAAACTAGTAAGAAGAATCAAATAAATTAATATAATTGTTGGGGTTCACCGGCAGCCTGTGCAGACGGCAGCCAAATTGGACAGTGGGGAAGAACAGGGACCAGTCTGGGAGTCTGGGGAGGACTCGAACGAGGGTCCTGCATCTGATACAGAGATGGGGCCAGGACTATCTGGGAGTGGGGTGCTACCTCTGAAGCCTCTGGAGTCTGGCAGCAGCGAGGCAGAGGAACAAGGGGAGCCTGTTCCCAATGTGCATGTGCACAGAACTGCCAGAAGGTAAGAGCAGCTGAGACAAAAGGGGCGACTCAGGAGTAAGGCTTGGAGGTGATTGCCCCTCCCCTAAGGGATAAAGGAAGTGCAAAGGTAGAGAAACCTTTGCAGGAAGCAACTTCGTTCGCTCTGTACAGATTAAACCTTGAAGCTCTGTGTGGACTTTGTTCTTCGGTCAAGATTTTACAGTTGACACTTTAGTTGTTGGCAGCAATTCAAAGGAGAGAAAAGTGGGTACTTATCTTGAGGGACTGTTTGGGACTCAATACAGGCTGGGAATGAACATAGTTCCCAGTGGTGCAATAAAACAAGTTGTTTTAACTAAGTGTGTGCTTAATTATGGTCTCAGAAAGTCTTGGTCAGAACAGTAATAAAATCATCTCCCACCCCAGCGACAGCAGATTCCACTGGGCTTCATCCCACTCAGGGTTCCCCAGGCCCACTGGCAGAACCAGGTCTTCAATGCCTTCCAGAAGAGAATCAGAGTGGGGACCATTCTGATATCTGGGGAAATGATGTTCCAGAGAGAGGGAGAAACCATGGAGAAGGCCCTTCTTATGGGTCTCACCAGGTGTATCTCCCTAGGGGATGGGACTCGCAGCATTCCCTGCCTCCCCCCAATCTGATGGGTCGGGTAGATGTGACCGGCAAGAGATTTCCTGATTCACATGACTTCAGGGAAGAAAGTGAACTGTAGATGGTTCCATAAAAGTCGATCACCACAGTGGAAAGAAGAGACAGCAAGGAAACCAGCTCTTTGTAATTCCTCTCTGGACAAAGAGAGGACCTGAGGATCACCCACAAGTGCTCCAGACCGCTACTCCTTATGAGGAGACCACAAGCAATGCTCTCCGACTGATTCAGAGTTCTGGGAGACAAAGCAGCAGCCATTTTTTTTACTCAAAACAGGGTCAGCGCCTTCAAAGGAATGCAAATGGGTTTGGATATTTCCTTTTCTAAACAGAGATTCAATCCTTCCCATGGGAAAATGCTTTTGGCTTGAATTCTCTTTTTTAAAAAATAAAAAACCGATAGGATTAAACGATGAACTTGGACATAAGAGGGAACCAGAAGGAACTAAAATATACAATTGAAGGGGAAGAAAGCTTAATTTGCTTTACTAAGACAGAATTCAGCAAACTGTTTCGTAATATTGAAGAATGTTTTTGAGCAATGGACAGAATTTTATTTTAAGAGTGTCTGTTCTAGAGAGATGTGTTTAAAAAATATTATGGAAGAGGAACAAGTTGGAACAGGCTCATCTGACAATGGATTTAAAACTGAAAGGCTACAGAGGTGGAAAAAGATGATGCACTTACAGAAGAAACCAGATGATGTCTTAACTAAAGGAGATTAAAAAGAATTTGCATACCAGGAGAGTGACCTGGATTTTCCTATGTTGGATTTACAAAAGAGGCTTCTTAAAGCTCTGAAGGATTTTCTGCACTTCCTATTTTTGTATTCTTTTTTAATTTGAATTAGCTTTTATTGTTGTAATTTTTAATATAATTTTTTTTTAATTCCTGAGGTTAAAAAATAAAGTCATAATGGCCCAAAACAACCAAGGCTTTATCTGCATTTGAGCCCTGCGGTCTTTGAGAAGCAGTTTGCACCTAACAGGTAACAGATAGTCAAGAGTTGGAAAGGACCTTGTAGGTCATCTAGTCCAACCCCCTCCCCCGGCCCAACTGGGAGATCCTACATCACTGGATAGCAAATGGCAGTCCAATCTCTTCTTGAAAGTCTCAAGTGATGATGCTCCCACAACTTCCAAAGGCAACTTCTGTTCCACGGTTTAATTGTTCTCTCACTGTCGGAAAGTTTCTCCTTATTTCCAGGTTGAATCTCTCTCCTTGTTCATTTTCCATCCATTATTCCTTGTCCCTTCTATTGGTGGTATCTTCAAAAGGGCCCCCTCCCTCACAAAAGCAGAAGGAACAGCTACCCACCAATGCCAAAAAACAACAACCCCAAATTCAGATCCCTAAATGCTAGAGAAACGTTTCTCAACCTTAACAAGTTTAGAGAGGTGAACTTCAACTCCCAGCTGGGGTATTCTGGGAGTTGAAATCCATCCATCTTAAAGATACCGAAGCCAAGAAACAATTAGACCACAGTTCCCCAACCTTTCTGGCTTTGTCAGCCATTGTGGAGGGGAGGGGATGGTTCCATGTGGGTGACAAGGAAACATGTGTGTGCATGCAGCTCCATTGGTGCAACAGGCAGGCACATGCCACTCATGCAAATGGAGCACACGCTCACCCGCCCATCACTACCATGGCCCAGTTCCAAATGGCTCAAGGGTAGCATTGATGGTGTTTACTTAGTTTGGGGAATGAAACTGTCTGCAAGGAAACAAGCTCAGAGAGCACCAAGGACCCTTCATGTCAACCCTGAGCTGCAACTATACCCCTTTAGCAATATCAGCAACTGCCTGGAGATTTTGTTTTTAAAACAGATTTAACAGATTAACAGAGTTGGAAGGGATCTTGTAGGTCATCTAGTCCAACCCCCTGCAGCATTTCTGATAGGTGGCAGTCCAGTCTCTTCTTGAAAACCTGTAGCAATGAAGCTCCCACAACTTCTGTTCCATGGGTTGATTGCTCTCCTTTCAGGAAATTCCTCCTTATTTCCAGGTTGAACCTCTCCTTGATCAGTTTCCATCCATTATTTCTTGTCTGGCCTTCAGGTGCCTTGGAGAACAGCTTGACCCCCTTCCTCCTCCTCTCTGGGGCAGCCCCTCAAGTATTGCAACACTGCTCTCCTGTCTCCCTTGGTCCTTCTCTCCACTAGACTAGCCAAGCCCAGCTCCTGCAACTATTGATGGTATGTTTTAGCCTCCAGTCCCCCTAATCATCCTGGTTGCTCTTCTCTGCACTCTTTCTAGAGTCTCAACATGTTTTTCATAGCATGGTGGCCAAAACTGGATGCAATACTCTAGGTGTGGCCTTACTAAGGCTTTATAGAACATTATTAGGACTCCCTTGATCTTGATTGTATCCCTCTGTTCATGCAATTTAGGATTGCATTGGGTTTTTTTTGCCTGCCGCTGCAAATTGTTGGCTCATATTTAATTGTTTGTCCACTAAGACTCCAAGGTCCCTCTCATGGTGACTGCTATTAAGCCTGGTTTCACCCAGTGTACTATATGTGTACTTGTGGTTTCTCTTGCCTAAGTGTAAGACTTTACTTTTCTCTGCATTGAATTTCATTATGTTAGATAGGGCCCCTGGTTTAAGTTTTTGGGACAGAACTTACTGAGCCCTTTTACAAAAGAGCCAAGCCAAAGGACTTCGCATTGGCGAAAACTGCTCCAGGTTAAAATAAGGAAATAAGGAAGTCAATGCCTTTCTTGTCCCACCCCCTCCCCAATTCCAGAGCACCTAGAGTCCAGTTTTGGTCTCCACACTATAAAAAAGATGTGGAGACTCTAGAAAGAGGGCAGAGAAGAGCAACCAGGAGGATGAGGGGACTGGAGGCTAAAACATACGATGAACGGTTGCAGGAACCGGGCCTGGCTGGTCTAGCCAATTCCAGAGCAATTATCTGGCTGCTTTTACCAATCAATGATGAAGCATCGCATTCACATTAAAGGCTCAGTGCTGTCAAGCTACCACATCACAATCCAACTAAGTGAGATATCTTCCTTCCATGACAATTGCTTCTTTCCCCACAAAATGTTTCTGGAGTTCTACAGCCAAAGAAAAGAGGAAAACCTGTCCATCAGGATTGTGGGGTGTGCCTTCCAATTTCAGCAGAGAACTCAATGCCATCCAAAGCCTTAAGAACAATAATATCAAAAGAAAGAGGGGCAGTTTTCATCAAGCGAATTATAACAAGGAAACCTAGAAACAACTCTCAAACCCAATATCAGGGGAGGCTCCATGAAAGACCCAAGAAACAAAACCTTAGACTTCCTTGTTATTGAGAAAAGGACTTTTACTGGAAATTGAAGTGGTAGCATCAGAAGAAATAAAAAATATCTGAGGCAATAGGCATGAAAATCACACATAGAAAGTTATCCCATGTTCCCACCCTCCAATAGTTCAAACTGGCCGTCCAATCTGAGATGTGTATAATGCAGGGGTCTTCAAACTTAACAGCTTTAAGACTGATGGACTTCAACTCCCAGAATTCCTCCTTCAGTCATGTGACCTCAGGAATTCTGGGAGTTGAAGTCCACAAGTCTTAAATTTGCCAAGTTTGAAGAGCCTTGGTATAATGTCATGAGAGGCATCTTCAGGTGGCGTTTCAGACATCTGGTATGCCAAGATGGTTGACCTTGACTTAGGCAGATAAGGGGCTACATCTGCACAGGAAGCAAGTAAGCATAGTCAAGGAAACATCCCAGCTTTTACATTTCACCATCTCAAGCCTCCAGCACACTTCCCACCATGAAGTCCAATTATTCTTCCCTTCCCCCGTTTCTATGGCAGCCAGAAAAACAAGCAGAAGGAGAATTCTTGGAGGCTGACACCCACATTCTGCTAACTTCAATCTTCAGATCCCACACAACGTATCTATGAACAAACTGCGTGACCGTTGAAATCATTTCCCAAGTTGGCATCTGCCTGGAAACATCCTAGTAGACCCAATTGGGCACCTTCTACCAATCCAATGTAAGAAAAATAAGGTCCTGCACTTAGATCAGAAATACCAAATGCACAGGTTTGTCCCAAAGGCACCTTTTTTTCAGGAGGCAACTGGACTTTCTGGTTTTTCTTTGAAGACGTTTCGCTTCTCATCTAAGAAGCTACTTCAACTCCGACTGGATGGTGGAGAATGGAAGGATTTATACACCTTGCAGACAAGCTGGTCATTTGCATCCTTTTAGAGGGTCATTGAAGCACTTGGTGGTTTATCTGTGTCCTTGGAGTCACCTGAGTAGCACTAATAGTTCCTGTAGTCTGCAATTTTTCCCTCTGGAAATCCCTTCCTACTCCTACACCATTCAAAGGATGTTCATCCCAAATTGTATAGCTTAAAGCAAGGGTCTTCAAACATGGCAAGTTTAAGACTTGTGGACTTCAACTCCCAGAATTCCTGAGCTAGCATGACTGGAGGAGGACTAAGTCTTAAAGCTGTCAAGTTCGAAGACCCCTGATCTATCATCTGTCTGTCTGTCTGTCTGTCTGTCTGTCTGTCTGTCTATCTATCTATCTATCTATCTATCTATCTATCTATCTATCTATCTATCTATCATCTCTCTCTCTCCACACCTACTTATTTACTTATCTATCTATCAATCTATCATCTATCTATCATCTATCACAAGGGTCTTCAAACTTGGCAAGTTTAAAACTTACGGACTTCAACTCCCAGAATTCCTGAGCTAGCATGACTGGAGAAGGAATTCTGGGAGTTGAAGTCCACCAGTCTTAAAGCTGTCAAGTTTGAAGACCCATGGCTTAAAGTCTCCATCCTCCAGGTTATGGTTGTCCCGAAGGTGATTTTTTTCAGGAGGCAAGTGGACTTTCTGTTTTTTCTCTGAAGACATTTCGCTTCTCATCCAAGAAGCTTCTTCAGCTCTGACTGAATCTTCTACCTACATCCCAAAATACAGAAATGTAACTGTCTCATTGTCTCTATCCCATTCCATTCTTGTGATAATGACTCGCCTCAGCCTTATGCCAACAGCTACCGACAAGATTCACCTAAAGGGGTGTTAAGGAAACTGGACCCCACAGGCAATCTCCCCAACAAACCCATGTGAGTTCCCATGGATGTTGAATCACTGTATATCAACATCCCACACAAGCATGGATTTCAAACTGTCCAGAATGATAGCAGTGATGTCAATACAGCATCTACTGGCATAAAACTGTGCAAAGTTAGTTCAGCATTGGCAGTTACATGTATCTGTAAGTCAATGGCCTGACCATGGGCCCATGGATGGCTCAATCTGCCAACCCCTTCTTAGCACCTAAAACGATGCATTCTTCAACTCTTATCCTCAGAATCCCTTTCCTTTTGTTGAGATTCCCCGATGGCATTTTCATCATCTGGACCCACAGAAAGGAATCATGACAACAACAGCTACCATCGGTCACCTGCACTTCTGTACCTGTCTGGGTTGGCTGTGCAACCAAACAAGACATAGACTTCAATGGAAAAAACAATGGCTATCAACCTTTCTTCCATCGAGGACCTGTATACTGCATTAGCCAAAGAGAGGGCTGTGAAAATACCGACAAACCTCTCACATCCTGGACAAAAATAGTTTCAACTCCTTCCCTCAAAATGACGCTATAGAGCATTGCAGATCAGAACAACTAGGGGACTTTTTTCCAAAATGCCATCACTCTGCTAAACAAATAATTCCCTCAACACTGTCAAACTATTTACTAAGACTGTATTGCTACCATTCTTCTCATCCTTCCTATTACCTATCTCCTTTTCTACTTATGACTAGAATCTTGCTGCTTGTATCTTACAACTTATATTGTTTGATTTAGTTTCCTAGTATGATTTGATTGCTTATTTAGTACCCTATACTATCATTAAGCCTTGTACCTAATGATTCTTGACTCTTGATGGATGTATCTTTTCTCTTACGTACACTGAGATCATATACACCAAGACAAATTCCTTGTGTGTCCAATCACACTTGGCCAATAAAGAATTCTATTCTATTCTATTCTATTCTATTCTATTCTATTCTATTTAGCTTATGATTCTTGATGAATGTATTTTTATGTACACTGAGAGCATTTGCACCAGAACAAATTCCTTGTGTGTCTAATCACACTTGGCCTATACAGAATTCTGTTCTGTTCTATTCTTTCCTTGTTCTAGTCTTTTCTGTTCTATTCCTATTTCTATTATTTCTATTCCCATCTAGATCTTTCTACACACCAAGCCTGCAACTGATGACACAATACAATGACACAATGGAAAGCCATAGGTCGCTCCCACCCAGAACACCTACCCAAACTAAAATCTGTCACCAAGCTCTACACAACCCTTGCCTATGTTCTGACCAAGCCAGGCATTTGGGGGATGAACCACCCATTCAACGTGGCCCTTCTTCTGGCTGGAGAATTCTGGGAGTTGAAGTCCACAAGTCTTAAAGTTGCCAAGCTTGGAGACCTCTGTTCCAGGGCCTTCCCCTAAACACTGCCATCTGATGGGAGCTAAGAAGCAGGATAAAGTTGAGTAAGTACATGTTATAAAAAAATGGACTTGGTGCCAGGTCTTTTTAATGTTCTAATGCAATTATCACTATGTTCTTAATATGCTTTTAATTTTTGATTGGGAGCCGCCTCAGAGCTGATTAGAAAATGGGTGGCTACATAAACATTTTCAATGAATTATGAAATAAAAATGCCTCCAGCTTCTACTTAAGCCAAGTGTTATTTCATAAGCTACAGTCAATATTGAACAATCATTCTGCACTTTTTCAGACACTACAGGGTAAAGTGCATACCTATGTAGAAAGTCAGCACCTACCCCTCTCCTAGAAGAATGGAATATTTTGAGGAATATTAAAAAAGGCAGAATATTATATTTCCCAAAGGGAGAAATGGAGAAACGTGTTTTTTTAGAGGCAGAAAGCAACCCCCATTTTTCTTAACAGCCCACAGCAGATGTCAGCACTTAAGAGATAAAGAACTTATTGAAAGAAGACAGGTATCTAGATAGCTCTATTCATAAGAAAATACCCTCACCCAAGAGCCAAAACAGGACGAAAGCCATTATGACACAATAGGAATTGCCCAACACCCTTTCAGAACGCAAGCCCTTCGCTGCATCATCTCAGAGCAGTCCAAACTTCAACCAAACTTACCTCAAACAAACTCCTAGGATTTGTACTTTGCCTATAGAGTCAGCTATGACCCCTACATGACCTGTATATGGGAGTCTGACAGCCAGTGGAATACATGTTCTTGCACAGGAACAGGAAGCTCAAGTGCAAAGCCCAAAAGAAAGTATAAACACCCCCCACTCTCAACTCCATTTTGTCCCACGAACCCATGTGATTCTCCTCATCAATAAATAGGTCCTGTTTCCAGAGGACACACATTCTGGGTTGGCTCATTCACATCACAATCAGTGAGACATGTTGATAGAAAACAACACCTTCCTCCAAAGTCCAGGGACGTTCAGCAATTCAGGAGCTGAAAGGGAGAAAGTGTCTCCAAAGCTTACAACATCCATTTCCCTCTTAAATAAACATGGCAGGAAAAAAAATCCAGGATTTCTTTTTTTTTTTTTTAATCCCATTTACCCCACAGGGATGTAGACAGAGACCTTGGCCCATAGAATTGCCAAGAATCAGATGTGACTGAATGGATGACATCATCATCACTGCAAGGGATTCTGGGCAAGTCAGTGAAGACGCTAATAGGTTAAACTTGCCCCCAGAACCCTGGAGGAGAGAGTTCAAGGTGAGACAGGTCGTCCCTCCTAAAGAAACAGGCCCTCTTCGGCTGCTCATCAGATGAAGAGAAGGACCAGGGGAGACAGGAGAGCAGACTTCCAATATTTGAGCCCCAGAGAGGAGGAGGGGGCCAAGCTATTCTCCAAGGCACCCAAAGGCCAGACAAGGAAGAATGGATGGAAACTGAGCAAGGAGAGATTCAACCTGGAAAGAAGGAGGAATTTTCTGACAGTGAGAACCATCAACCCATGGAAGAGGAGTTGCCTTCGGAAGTTGTGGGAGCTTCTTCGTTCCTGGAAGCTTTTCAAGAAGAGGACTAGACTGCCATCTGTCAGAAATGGTGTAGGGTCTCCTGCTTGGGCGGGTGGGGGGGGGTTGGACTAGATGACCTACAAGGTCCCTTCCAACTCTGTTAATCTGCTCTTATTGGATTCCAAGGCATAGGAGAAGCCACAATGCCCGACCCAAAGACAGCCAAGCAACGTTTTGTTTATTCTTCTTATATGTATCCATGTATTCATAACTATGTTTATACTTATACCTATTATCTTGTAAGCAATTGACAAATCAAACTAAATTTAAAAAAATAAAATAAAACGTCTAGTTTTTTGATGTTAGAAGACAGAAGGAAAAAAAGAGGGTGACATCAGATTTCTTCTCTCTACTTGTTGCCTCGCCTGAAAGGCATTCCAGGAATGGCATATCTACTAAGGTTTTATGCACCCAACCATCAAGTAGGCAGGAAGGTAGGGGGAGGTGGTGTAGACTGGCACAGAGAAACCATAAAGGACTTTTGTCCCAGTTAATGCCACACCTTCCAAGAAGTTGAGGTGTAAACAGTCACCTTGCCAAGAGAACAAGAGCCTTACAGTAGTTAAACATTGGGAGGAATCTGGTAATTTTCCCCAACTAACAGGTTTTAATTGTAGACTCCTTGTGGCAAACAGTTTGTTACTTTCCCTGGCCTAAATAAGAACGTTTTTTTACGTTTACGTTGGGTAACGTTTTTTTCCCATTTATACAGTATATAATACCAAGTTACTGAACAGCACTGTGACATTATATATATAAATTTATGTGTCCTGTCAAAACTTACAATACACAATACTTTCACACCCTCTTATTTATTATCAATCCAAATAAACCATGTTTCTCATACTGCATTGTATTCTTATACCCTTATATCTATTATCAGTCCAAATAAACCATGTTTCCCATACTTCATTGTATTCTGTGTCTGCTTTCCCTTTTAATTCCATAGTCAATTTATCCATTTCCATACACTCTAAAAAATTTTTGATTATTAAGCTTTCAGGTGAGATGGAGTTTTTCTTCCAGTACTGAGCATATGAAATTCTAGCTGCTTGTTAATATATGTAATATAAGATATTTTGTCTTTCTGTTATAGTTTTTTTATTATCCCTAAAAGGAATAATTCTGGGACAAAATCAATTTCTTTTAATTAGCTCTTCTAACCACATTTGAATCATTTTCCAGTATTTTTCCGCTTTAGGGCATGTCTTTCCATCTTGGTCCATCTGCTTTTTTTAAGAGTAAGGTCTTTGGCCCAGAGTTCACCATGGCCTTGAGCTTCACCAAAAAAAGGCACAAATATTTGGGGTGTTTATTAAAGTAAGTGATGAGTAGAAGGATTCCCTAGCTTCTCTCCCTCTCTCTCTTCCAGATTGGATATAAAATGAGGAAAGAGAATCTGCTTTTAAGTGTCTTTCATGGAAGGAAATGTCAAAGAAATTATCATGGCTGGAGAACTCTACACTTATAGTATTCAGTGCAGGAAGATCTCACCAATTACTCATTCAGCAATCATTTGAAATTACAACAGCGGTGGGGGGAATCTTTTAAGAGCAATGCCTGCATTTATGACCTTTGCAGTATCTTTCAGTCATATGATTACTGTTACATTCAGTCCCTGTTGTCCTCTGCCTGACTCATTTTTCTTTTTTCCCTTTGCAGAGCAGAGAAAGGGATTACAAGAGAGTAAGCAAGCACATCAGAAGAAATACTATATATCAGTGGTTTCCAGAACACACTCAAGGCTGCAGGTGTACTTTCCTGTAAACTGTCCCCTGCCCAATGAATGTAAATACAAAATTACTGTAATTATCCCAGGATTGATAAGAGCCTTCTGAAGGGCAAGGGAGTAGGGAAAAGAGCAGTACTATTAGAGTTACAAGGTTTCCCAATTAATAAACACTTCTTTTAACTACAGAGTTGCCAAACCCAATAAAAGAAAAAGGAAAAGTTCCCCTCGCACAAACATGCTAGTTGTTTCCAGCTCTACGGACCAGTGATCATCTCCATCACAAAGCCGAGGAGCCAGCGCTGTCCGAAGACGTCTCCGTGGTCATGTGGCCGGCATGACTAAACATCATGGGAAAATCACTGGATTGGAAAAGACCTGATGTGGTTCCTATCTTTTAAAAAAAAAAAAGTGGGGAAGGGGAATGGACCCAGGAAACTGCAGGCCAATCAGCCTAACATCAATACCTGGGAAGATACTGGAAAAAATAATAAAAAGGACAAATAGGCTGAAAAACAGCTTCTATCCCAGAGCACTAACTATACTAAATTCTACTGTGTAGTGCAATATTAATGCAATATCGGGTTTTCAATTCAAATGAATAGATTAGAATGTAAAGGATGTGTGTTTGTGTTTTATTTTTATGGTTACAATGTCCGCTGAAGATGGCATTGAATTTAATGTACAAGATGCAATGACAATAAAGTAAATTAAACTAAACTAAAAAATAGATCTGTGAACATTATAAAATTATAACTAGTAGCCAGCACAAGTTTGTTAAAAACTGATCATGCCAAACCAATCTTATTTCATTCTTTGACAAAGTGACTAAATTACTAAACCAGCAAAATGCTGTGGACATAGTATATACTTAAGACTGCAGCAAGGCATTTGGCAAAGTAGACCACATCCTACTTCTTGGTAAGCTAGAAAAATATGGGATAGACAGCATCACCACCAAATGGATTTGTAACTGGCTGATAACCATACTCAACAAGTAGCCTTTAATGGTAGTACATCTACATGGAAGGAAGGAAGCAGTGGGATATGACAAGGTTGTTTTAAGCCCAGTACTCTTTAATATCTTCATAAATTACTTAGATGAGGGAATAGAAGAGGAACTCAACAAATTTGCAGGTGACACTAAGCTGGCAGGAATAGCCAAGAGCCCAGAAGACAAACTCAGGATCTAAAAAGATCTTGACAGACCTGAACAATGGGCCCTATCCAACAACATTTGAAATTTAATGCAGAGAAAAGAAAGGTTTTACACCTGGGCAGGAAAAACCGAAGGTACATTTACAGATGAGGTGAAACATGGCTCAAAAACAGTCCCTGTGAGAAGAACCTTGGAGTCTTAGTGGACAATCCCTTGAATATGAGTCAGCAATATGTGGCAACAACCCAAAAAATCCAATGGAATCCTAAATTGCATTAACACAGGGATACAATCAAGATCAAAGGAGGTACTACTACCCCTGTATAAAGCCTTAGTAAGGCCGCACCTAGAACACTGTATCCACTTTTGGTCACCACACTGTAAAAAAGAGGTTGAGGCTCTAGAACAGTGATGGCGAACCTTTTTGTTGTGGCGTGCTGAAAGTGCGTGTGTCCCACAATGCAATGTACCCCACCCCCCCTGCGCATGCGCGCACAATCCCCCCCCTTAACTGCACTGTGCATGCTTCCCAGCTGATTTTCGACCCGTTTGAGGCCTTGTTCGCCCTCCTGGAGGCTCAAGGAAAGCCTCTGCAGCCTCGAGAGGCCAAAAAACATATGATGAACAGTTGCAGGAACTGGACCTGGCTAGTCTCGTGGAGCGAAGGACCAGAGGAGACAGGAGAGCATCTTCCAATATTTGAGGGGTGCCACAGAGAGGAGGAGGGGGGTCAACCTGTTTTCCAAAGCATCTGAAGGCCAGACAAGGAATAATGGGTGGAAACCGAACAAGGAGACATTCAACATGGAAATAAGGAGAAACTTTCTGACAGTGAGGACAATCAACCAGTGGAACAGAAGTTGCCTTCAGAAGTTATGGGAGCTTCATCCCTGGGAGCTTTCAAGAAGAGACTGGGCTGCCATCTCTCAGAAACACGGTGTAGGGTCTCCTGCTTGGGTGGGAGTGTTGGGGATTGGAGATGACCTATAACAGAGGTGTCAAACTCACGTCCTTACAATGTCACTTGACGTATTGGGACATTTCCCCCCTTTGTTAAACAGGGCTTGGGCATTACCAGGCATGATGCATCCAGCCCATAAGTCAGGAATTTGACAGCCCTAATCCAGAAGTTCCATTCCAACTCTGTAATTATGTATTCCGTCCTTTATTCTCGAAAATTCTTCCAACCAATGCCATGGTAGACATTCCCAAGGCTCCAGTTTAATTAAGACCATGATGTACTTTCCCACAATTAAGTTGTCCATCTTGTGCAAACATCAAAGCCAATTCAAAACATCTCAACCAGAAAAAAGGCATCACAGGTTTCAGAAACAAAGCAATTAAAAGGGATTTACTCAGAACTGGGGAAAGGTGAGAAAACGCTTTGCAACTTCCAGGGCAAAATGCGACAGATTGGATTCCTGATCCATCCTCCTAACCAGCAGGAATCCAGTCCTGCTCATCTTAAGCGGAGAAACAGAGAACCCAGATTGGCCTTGGGAGAGACAAGGGTGGGGTTTATAGCAGGGATGGAGTTAGGTGTGAGCTCCTATAAACATTTCTCCCTGTGTTTGGACATTAAAAAATGCACCTAGCTCCTTTTGTTGGTTTCAAATCATATTCTTTTTTTTTAAATTTGGGGCTGGGGGCACAGTTGGGCCTCAAGGAAGTGCCCCTCAACAGTGCCCAAGTTACAGTAATCCAAAAGTAGTTCTCCTAATCCCAATTTTGAACCTCTTTTGTTCAAATTTATTGCCATACGAGTTCTATACCTGTGCTTCGCTACAAAACTATATGATCCAGCTTAGTTTTTGGGGAGGAAAATAAGGGGGGAAATTGTGTCTCTGCCTACCAGCATCCATTGGGGATTAGCGTCCTGTCACTGTGAAAGAGAGTTGAGGGCTGTTTGAAAACTGAAGCAATATTTGCTGTGTGATCAAGGAGACAGCAAGGAGCCTGGGGGTGGCTTAGCTCAACTGTTCTGTACTAAAACTGTTTGGTGCTGTGAAACTGAAACTGAATCTCCTCTGCTTGTGTTTTGCATTTAGAAGAGTTTTCTTTTTAGGTGGGGAGGGGGAATAGAACTCCTTAGCATCAGAGCATGTTGTCAATAATAATAATAATAACAATAATCATTTTATAATTATAACTTTGGAAAAAGAAATTGTGTGTTATCCTAATTGTAATTGGAGCCGTTGGAGCAATACCTAAAGGACTGTCTCACTATTTGGAAATTCTGAATTTATCAAACTTGAATACCCTGATTCTACAAAAAACCACCCTACTTGGAATAGCTTCTATCCTCCGATGCTACCTAAACAGTTCCTAGGTCCTTGGTTAGGACTCGAGCTGTTGAGCTACCAACCAGCCCCAAAGGATGTGAATCTCACTAATGATTAAATAATAATAACAACAATAATAACTACAAACAACTACAAACTGACTACAAACAACGTCACAACGCAGTCACTCAGGTGATCCACTAGAACTTGTGTCACAACTGCCACCTGCCTGGAGTAAAGAACTGGTGGGATCATAAGCTTGAAAAAGTGGTCGAAAATGAGCATGCAAAACTACTGTGGGACTTCCAAATACAGACTGACAAAGTTCTGGAACACAATACCCCAGATATCACGATTGTGGAGAATAAAAAAGTGTGGATCGTCGACATTGCCATACCTGGTGACCGCAGAATCGACGAGAAACAACTTGAAAAAGTCACCAGATATCAGGACATGAGAATCGAACGGCAGAGACTCTGGCATCAACCAGTGCAGGTGGTTCCAGTGGTACTGGGCACACTGGGTGCTGCTGTGCCTAAAGACCTAGGCAAGCACTTGAAAACAATTGGTGCTGACCAGATCACCCTTGGTCAGCTGCAGAAGGCCACCTGACTGAGATCTGCCTGCATAATCCGCCGAGACATCACACAGTCCTAAGCGCTTGGGAAGGGTTCGACGAGTGATTTGTGGTACTAAACCCAGCATAGTGATCTCATTTGCTGTGCACACTGTCATTTTTGTGTAGAATAATAATAGTAATAAGAATAAAGGAAATATTAATACTCTGATGGTCATTTTGATAAATTCTTTCTTAGTGAGCACCTAGAAGCCAAGAGGAACACATGGACCAAAATTTCAAGTTTATAGGCTCTGGAAATTTTGTGGTGAGGCACGAGTGGCATTTCTCTTTTATACATTTCATAGGCCACCTTTTTACCAATGAGTTCAAGCCAACATACACAGTGCCTGGCTCTTTTAAAGAATTGTGATTGGGGAGGGGGGGGGAAATCCAAGGGAAGGTCTTGAACCAGGGTCTCCCCAAAGCCAATTAACCCTTTCACCACTGCATCTCAGTGGCTCTCATTAAGAATTCATTCTATAGGCTTTTGGAAGAGGTTCAGCTACGTTTGCCTTCTCTCACTTGGCAGCTACAATTCACTGAATGGCCATGAGCCATGTTGGCTGGGAACTATGGAGTAGATAGTCCAGCACCTCCTGGCTGGAGTAGAGGGTTGCCGACTGCTTAGCCAGAAAAGTTATTCTATAAATGTTTCACAATCAGCTGCATAGGAAGCATTATTTTCAAACAGTTAGGAATAATTTGTTATGAACTGTTGAAAGGGTTGGATACATTGAGATACAACGTTGTTTCCCAACCTTGACAACTCTAAACTGTCTAGATAAGAGTTCAACTCTGGGAATTGGGAGGACTTTTTAAAGTTACCAAGGGTTGAAAAAACACTGAGTTCAAGTCCTGCCCTGCAGTTTCCATTGGGGGCCTGCCTGCTCTGACCCCCCTCCAATTCCTTCCGTTTGCCCAGCCGCTGCCTTTCCGGCTTCAGGGTTTTGGAGAAACAAGCCAGGTTAACTTCCTGCTTCACAGAACCCAGGTGTGTAAACTTTATTCTGCTTCTCCTCCCCCTTTTTTGGGGGGAATCCTTGGGATTGGTGGCCTCCTGGGGGGGTGGGCCTTGTATCTTAAGGAAGACCCGGGAACAATACCTGCCACTGGCTACTCATCAGATACTATTAGCAGCCCAGAAGAGGCTAGGCAAGCAGGGAGGGCCGATGGGGTGGGAGGGGAGCACTGACAAGGTAAAGTTTTTTACAGGGGTGCCAGGCCAGACACACACTGCCCAAGGCAGGACAGGCTGCCCTGGCTGGGCCCAGATGTGCTCCAAGGACCAGGGGATCACAGCTTCTATGGGGGGGGTGGGGGTAGGGAAGAGGGGGGACACTCAGAACTTAGGCAGAACTTTTAGGAAGGCAAAACAGCACCTCCAGAGCGGCTCCCACCAGAGAAAGGGCTTCTTTCAGGCACTTCCCCTTCCAGGGCTCGGCCGGCGGCTGCGTCTTTCTGACTTGGCTTGTTACAAGCAGCGAACCAAAAGGGGGAGGGGCGTAAGAGTCCTGCGATGGGAGACCACCAGGCGATCCCACCCGGCAGAGCAAACCGAACAGGAGCCCCTTCGCGAAAGGGGAGAGAGAGAGAGAGAAAGAGAGAGAGAGAGCGCCAGGACTTCGGGATCCCGACAGCAGTGAAGGAGGGGGGGATGGGGTGGGAGACCACCAGGCGATCCCACCCAGCAGAGCAAACCGAACAGGAGCCCCTTCATGGAAGAGAGCTAACCAGGCCAGGGCAGTCCCAGCAGCAGCAAAGCAAGGGAAGGGGGGGGTGTGTGCATAAGTCAGAGTCCCCGGATGGGAGACCACCAGGCGATCCCACCCGGCAGAGCAAACCGAACAGGAGCCCCTTCGCGAAAGGGGAGAGAGAGAGAGAGAAAGAGAGAGAGAGAGCGCCAGGACTTCGGGATCCCGACAGCAGTGAAGGAGGGGGGGATGGGGTGGGAGACCACCAGGCGATCCCACCCAGCAGAGCAAACCGAACAGGAGCCCCTTCATGGAAGAGAGCTAACCAGGCCAGGGCAGTCCCAGCAGCAGCAAAGCAAGGGAAGGGGGGGGTGTGTGCATAAGTCAGAGTCCCCGGATGGGAGACCACCAGGCGATCCCACCCGGCAGAGCAAACCGAACAGGAGCCCCCTTCGCGCAAGGGGAGAGAGAGAGAGAGCGAGCGCCAGGGCTTCGGGATCCCGACAGCAGTGAAGGAGGGGCGGACGGGGCGGGAGACCACCAGGCGATCCCACCGGGCCGAGCAGGCGGGGAGGGAGCGAGCCAGGCAAGCGAGGCGGCGGCGCGCGGCTCGGGGCGATGGCGGCGCCACGTGGGCCGGCCCGTGGACTCGGGACTCACGTCAGGTTGCGGACGGTGCGGCCGCCGTTCCAGAGCAGGCAGGCGACGCTGGTGAGGGCCGAGGCGACCACGCAGAGCGCGCAGTAGCTGCCGACCTTGGCGCGGAAGCGGAGCCGCGGGCTCAGCGCCAGCAGCACCGCCAGCAGCACCGCCAGCAGCAGCAGCAGCGCCAGCGCGGCGGCCCCCATCGCGGCCGAAGCCCGAGAGGCCGAAAGCCGGAGCGCGCCCCACGCGCCGCGGGCCCGGAACTCCGAAGCGCCCGGCTGCGCCTCGCCGGAGCTCGCCAGCTCTTAAGGGGCGGCCGCCTCCCGCACACGCCCTCCCGGCCCTCCGCCCAGGGGCGGCCCCGCTCCGCCCGGACCCGAACGCCTGACCGCCGCCGCCGCGCTGCTCCGGCCGCTCCTTTGCTTTCCCGGTGAACGGAATGGGAAGGGGCCTTGTGGGTCCTCTAGACCGGCCTCCACTTCGGCACTTTCACGGGGCTTTCCAGCCGTGCGTCGGTTGCCACTCTGCTTCTCGGTGTGATTCCGTTTGTTTCATTTACTGACCGACTTACCTATTTTTCTCAAAATTGCTGACAAAGAAGACAAGGTACAAGTAAGTCACGACATAGTCACGACTTTTTTTTTTACGACCGCTTCTGTGGGCGTGGCTTATTGGGTGGGCGTGGCCTGTCGTGCGACTGGGGTGGGCGTGGCACGGTGGTCATGTGACTGGGCGGGCGTGGCCAACTCCATGTCACTCACATCAAGGGGTGCCTCACCTGGCCCCTCCCCTCCCAGCCATTCCTTGTCATCCAGCCTCAACTTATCTCGAGTTCTGTAAAAATGATCCTTTTTTGACTTTATTATCTGCTCACTACAGATGGACTTTCATGGGCCACTGAAGGGAGGAAATGGCTCACATGCTTTGCCCGAGAAGGTGACAGGCAACAGGGTTTTGAGGGGCTGCCACAAAGAAAGGGGGACCTGCAAAATGACCTCCAGCGGGCCACTAATGTGCATGTGGCTGCTCAAACGGTCAGGAACAGACGCCATGAGGCGGTATGAGGGCCTGACTTCCACAGGTGGGAGTTGTGCTTACAGCCCAACACCATGCAGGACGTTTGGCATTTGCCAGGGAACACCCAGATTGGCCCCTGGCGCCCTGTGCACTTCACAGATGAAAGCAGGTTCACATTGAGCACATGTGACAGAGATGACAAGGTCTGGAGACGCCGTGGAGAAGGTTCTGCTGCCTGCAACATCCTCCAGCACGACCAGTTTGGCAGTGGGTCAGTAATGGTGTGGGGTGGCATTTCTTTAGGGGGCCGCACAGCCCTCCATGTGCTCGCCAGAGGTAGCCTGACTGCCATTAGGTACCGAGATGAGATCCTCAGAGCCCTTGGGAGACCATATGCTGTCCCGGTTGGCCCTAATGCAAGACAGTGCTAGACCTCATGTGGCCGGAGTGTGTCAGCAGCTCCTGCAAGACGAAGGCATTGATGCTACGGACTGGCCCGCCCGTTCCCCAGACCTCTGAATCCAATTGAGCACATCTGGGACATCATGTCTCACTCCATCCACCAATGCCAGGTTGCACCACAGACTGTCCAGGAGTTGGGGGATGCTTTAGTCCAGGTGTGGAAGGAGATCCCTCAAGAGACCATCCGACACCTCATCAGGAGCATGTCCAGGCGTTGTAGGGAGGTCATAGAGGCCCGTGGAGGCAACACACACGACTGAGCCTCCTTTTGACTTGTTTTAAGGACATTACATCCAAGTTGGATCAGCCTGTCGTGTTTTTTTCCACTTTAATTTCGAGTGTAACTCCAAATCCAGACCTCCATGGGTTGCTAAATTTGATTTCCATTGATACTTTTTATGTGATTTTGTTGTCAGCACATTCAGCTATGTAATGAACAAAGTAGTTAATAAGAATATTTCATTCATTCAGATCGAGGATGTCTTATTTTTGTGTTCCCTTTATTTTTTTGAGCAGTGTATTTTCCAAAGAAGCAGAAGGCAAAACAAGAAGCGATGGATGGAAACTGAACAGAAAGAAGCAACCTAAAACTAAGGAGAAACTTCCTGACCGTGAGAACAATTAACCAGTGGAACTGCCTGTCTCCAGAAGTTCTGGGTGCTCAATCGCTGGAAGTTTTAAAGAAAAGACCAGACAGCCATTTCTCTGAAATGGTATTGAGTTCACTCCAAGGTCCCTTCTAAGTGTTATTCGGACACCTTTCCCAGGATTTCTACTCAGAGTTTGGCATCCTCAGTTTTCTTGCCTGAGCTGGGGGTTGGACTCCAAGGTCCCTTTGAACTCTTGTTAAACTCATGTGTATTTTATGCTCTGGGCTATCGACACTGAATGCACATAAACCCTGAAAAATATGTGGTAGCCCTGGGCAAAAGAAAGGCAGAAAAATCACTCTAGGTGTAGGGACAGTGTAAAATATTAACACACGATAAATAATGGAACAATTAAAAATAATAGCACAGAGTTTTATCTCTCTCTCTCTCTCTCTTCCTATTTTTTTTCTTTCTTTCTCTACTTTCTTTCTTTCTTTCTTTCTCTCTCATACACATGCACACACACAGAGAGAGAGCACTTAACAGACAAGCATTTTGGAAGCAGATCCTTTAAATTTCTCCAAAGCTTGAGTGGATTCCTTCACCCCCTCTGTTAGATCTCACTCCTTCTCACTCCAGCACTTTAACTCACAAGGAGAAAGCGATACTTGCAGTGTCCATGGGGAATCCTTGGAGAAGTTTTTTAAAGACCTGCTTCCCAAATGCATTTCTTTTATGTTGCAAAAGTGCTCCAGGGCTCGATTCACCCTCACCCCCTCTGTCAGACCGCACTCTTTCTCACTCCAGGCACTTTACTCACATGGGGAAAGTGATACTTGCAGCGTCTATGCTGTTCTTCCTTTTCCCCGGGGAGAAAGAGGATGTGGGGAATGGAAAGCTAGGAGAGCGATTGCAAGTGAGCGACCGGGCGACCGGGTTGGGGGCGTGGCCAGCCAGGGATTGCCACCGGTTCGGCGACCCATGCCAAATAACCGATACCGGTTCTCCCAAGTAGGTGCGAACCGGTTGAATACCACCTCTGCATAGTTATGAATACATGGATACATATAAGAAAAATGAAAAGAATAGGACAGGGACGGTAGGCACACCTGTGCGCTTATGCACGCCCCCAACAGGCCTCTTAGGAAAGGGGTGAGGTCACTAGTAGACAGTTTAAGGTCAAAGTTTTGGGGGTTTGGGGAAGAAACCACAGAGTCAGGTAGAGGATTCCAGACATTGACCCCTCTGTGGCTGAAGTCGTATTTAATTCAAGACCCTGTTTAGGACCCATACTTAGCAACAACCCTTAGACTTATATACCGCTTCACGGTGCTTTACAGCCCTTTCTTAACAGTTTGCAGAGTCAGCCTCTTGCCCCCCAACAACTTCATTTTACCCGCCTCAGAAGGACAGAAGGCTGAGTCAACCTGGAGACGGTCAGGATTGAACTCCAGAAAGTGGACAGAATCAGTCTGCAATGTTACATTCCAAACATTTTGCCACCAAGGAAGGAAGGAGAGAGGGAGGAAAGGAAGGAAAAAGAAGAGCAAAGCAATAGCAATAGCACTGAGACTTATATTCCACTTCACGGTGCTTTACAGCCCTCTCTAAACAGTTTACAGAGTCAGCCTCTTGCCCCCAACAATCTGGGTCCCCATTTTACAAACCTCAGAAGGACGGAAGGCTGAATCAACCTGGAGCTGGTGAGATTTCAACTGCCAAATTGCCGGCAGTCAGCAGACATAGCTTGCAGTACTGCACTCTAACCACTAGACCACCGCAGCTCTTAAATTAAATAGGGAAAATGCTAGTATAAATTCTTATAGGAATAAAGCAAACGTGGACATCCTCGACTTGGTTGAAGATCATATTTCTATTTATTTATTTAACATTCATTGGCTGCCCTACTACAATAGAGCTGAAGGGGAGCAAATGGGAAAGCCCCCTCCCCCCTCCAATTCTGCAAGATCATTTAATCATGTGAATTTTGTAAAATGCAAGCTCTCTATCAAGGTAGCAAATCAAAAGCAGAGGGGATGGACTAGATGCCCTTTGGAACCCCTCAGAAGGAAAGGCCCATCAGCTGAAGGAACCGCCTAAGTCACAGGCCGGATTTTCATTTCGGAGCGCTTGTAGGAGTAGTACTTTCCTTTCCCACTATTCCAGTTGATGCCGTCCCCAAGAGACTTGTGTTCTCCCAGCCAATATCTCGCGTTGAGGTTGGAGTTGTGGCAGCTGTGGTACCACCAGGCCCCTTTGTACCTCTCAGCGCAGTTGAACATCTTGGGGTCCTGCCGCTTGTCTTGGGTGGAGAAGGGAATGTTGTTG
>BLBF01000074.1:2160765-2199062 GCA_015471245.1 Laticauda colubrina
CCCCCCCCCCAAGAGGCGTTTTGGGTTGGTTTTTGTTTTCCCTTTTGAAGACGTTTCCCTTCTCCTCCAAGAAGCTTCCTTCAGCTCTGACTGGAGGGTGGGGAAAATGGAAGGGTCGAGACGCCTCGCGGCGCCTCCTCCTTCCCTTCCCACCAGCCGGGCAGGAGCGGAAGAAGCTTCTTGGGGGAGAAGGGAAAGGTCTTCCGAGACAAAGGCCCGCCGCGGGACCAGCCGCCGCTGCCCGGGAAGGCAGCGCGGGTCGGGGCAGGGCGGGAGGAACGGGGCGGCGCCTGCCGAGGAACCGGGGCTCCTCCGCGGGGGGGGGGGGGGGGGGGGGGGGGGGGGGGGGGGGGCGGCCTCTCGGGACGGCGGGGGCGCCTTGCCTGCTCGGAGAGCCGCGGCGGCCGGTCCCTTTCCGGGCCGAGAGAGGGTCTCTTGCCTTGGAAGGGAGGCCGTTGGCGGGGAGGGGGAGGAGGAGGAGGAGGAGGAGGAAGCAGCCGCTGCGGCGGCGAGCCGGCGGCGGAGGGAGGCCTGGGCTGCCTCGCCCCTCGCCCGCCTCCCTCCGCTTCGCCGGCTCCATCCTCGCCCGGAGCCGCGCCGGCTCCCGCCCGCCGCCCACCGGCCGCTCCTCCGCCGGGGACCGCCGGGAGCCCTTCCCGGAGCGCTGGGCCCACGGAGCCGGCGAGGACAGCCAGCATGCGGCGGCTCCGGAGGTTCGTGCAGCTGGTGGTTTTCTGCCCGTTCTCCAAAGGCCTGCAGGGGAGCCGGTGGGGGGGGGGGGAGGAGGAGGAGGAGGATAGAAGAGGAAGGAAAGGAGGAAGAGGAGGAGGATAGAAGAGCAAGAGGAGGGGAGAGGGAGGATACAAGAGAAAGAGGAGGAAGAGGAGAGGGAAGAAGGAGGAGGAAGAGGAGGAGGAGGAGGATAGAAGAGCAAGAGGAGGAAGAGGAAGGAAAGGAGGAAGAGGAGGAGAGGAAGAGGAGGGGTGGTAGAGAAGGAGGAGGAGGGGTGGAAGAGGAAGAGGAAGGAAAGGAGGAGGAGGAGGAGGAGAGGGAGGATACAAGAGAAAGAGGAGGAAGAGGAGAGGGAAGAAGGAGGAGGGGGAGGGGGAAGAGGGGAGGGAGGAAGAGGAAGAGGAGGGGTGGTAGAGAAGGAGGAGGAGGGGTGGAAGAAGAAGAGGAAGGAAAGGAGAAGGAGGAAGAAGAGGAGAGGGAGGAAGAGGAGGAAGAGGAAGAGAGGGAGGATAGAAGAGAAAGAGGAGGAAGATGAGAGGGAAGAAGGAGGAGGAAGAGGAGGAGGGGGAGGGGGAAGAGGAAGGAAAGGAGGAGGAAGAGGAGAGGAAGGATAGAAGAGAAAGAGCAGAGGGAGGAGGAAGAGGAGGAGGAGGCTGAGATGGGCACGGGGGGGGGGAGGCCCTCCGGCCGGGATCGAGAGTGGCGCCGGTGGGCATTGCTGCAAACGGGCCTGCGGGGCCGCTGCCTGGCACCTCCGGCCTTCTGCCAGTCCCGACTCTGGGATGGGCCTCGGGCCGCTTGGGGAGGCGCTGTTCTCTCCGGTCGGGTCGCACCTGGGACGAAGCCCCCGGCCCTTCTTCTTCTCCCTGCCCCCCCTTCCCCCCCCCCACTGCTGGGCTGAGCTGGGAGGCGTTGGGGGAGGCGGCCCACCTGGGCGTATTGCGGGTCTTCACGATTTCTGGGAGCCTCGCTGATTATTTGACAGTCATACATTAGATGAGACCTGCTGCGGTGCCCAGAGGCTCTTGAAGGAAGCTGTCCTCGATCTTTGCATGATGCTCTTCAATCACGGGGGTGGGGGGGTGGGGTGGGAGAGACGGACAGACGGACGGACGGACGGACGGGCCCTCTGCCTTGCTTGTTTGCAGCATCCCTCTTGACAGGAAAGAGCCTGAACTTGAATGGTTCCTGCCCCGAGATCCTCTTGTTCTTCTTCTCTACGGCTGGCTGAAGTTGGCCCCAAAACCTGAGATGGCATGAAACAAGCAAATAGGTCTTTCTTTTTGGCAGACCTCGGTGGAGAATGGCAAAAAGGCAACTCACTCAGCTCTTTTGTTCCTTTGCTGCCCGAGAAGAGGAAGTTGTAGATGCTCTGACTGGGGGTGGGGGGTGGGGGGGACGCGGACGGAGGGAGGTAGGTTGTGAAATGAAAGTCAGGACTCTCCTAAGAATGACCCGCCAAAGGCAAACCACAAAAGCAAGCAGGCGGGAGTTCAGAAGCCAACCCTGGCCATTCCATTCTTTCTCCTGGTAAAGATTTAAAAGTTGGTTTGATCCTGGGAACAGGATGGTTACATTTTGCAGGGGTCAGAAAATGGGAAAGAAACAACCCTTTCCTCCCACAAATTCGGAAAAAAAAAAAAGTGCGCTTCCTACCGGTCAGGATTTTGTGCTTGTCTGGAAATTATCTGTATTATTTTTATGAAGCAACCCCCAAGGTGAAGGAACCGTGGAGGTTTTCTAGTCGAACCTCTGCTGGTCAAGGACACCCTCTATCTCCTGGCTCTCCAACCTCTTCTTTAAAACCTCCACCGATGGAGCACCCACAGTTTCTAGAGGGAAGCTATTCCTCTGGTTAATTGTTCTGTCAGGAAGTTTCTCCGGAGCTCTGTGTTGGTTCTGGACCTCACATTAGTTCCTGTCCTGCCTTCTTGTGCTCTGGAAATAGGTTGACACCCCCCCCCCTTCTCTGTGACATGATCCCCTCAAATATTGGAAGAGTGCTGCTATCCTGTCACCCCTAGTCCTTCTCTTCGCTAGATTAGACATGCCCGATTGCCTTAATCATTCATCGTACGGTTTGGCCTCCATATTCCACATCGTCTTTGTTTCTCTTAATAGATCAACAAAGTTGGAAGGGACCTCGGAGGTCATCTAGTTCAGCCAAGCGTTTGGACCTCAGGGACCACCAAACTCATCATTTTAAATCCCGCAGACCAGAGACCCTGGGAAAATCCCCCCAAAAAAGTCTGCAGGAAAATCCCCCACCCCCGTTTTCCTACGGATCGATCGTTCTTTATTTGGGGTAGCAGGATACTATCTCCATCTCTGTTCTCAGGGGGAGAGAGAGGGAGGGAGAGACTTTCGGCTTCATGCAAGGAAAGCAGCAGAAGTTGCAGAAGTCTTTCTTTCTCTCTCCCAAACTCCGCCAGAAATGAGTCTTTGCCGCACAGCCTCTTGGAAATAGGAGGCCTTGCAGGGTCCCAAAGACTCATTTCTGGCGGAGTTTGGGGGAGAGAAAGAAAGACTTTGGCTGCTTTCCATGCGTGCAGCCAAAAGCAGAAGAAAGAAAGAAGCGGAAAGAAGCAGCCCGGTGGCCAGACCAGGCGCGTGGAGCAAGTGGGGCATGTTTCCCCCCCCCACCCTTTCCCCCATCCCCTGTGTTGTTCGCAGTGCAAATGACGCAAACCTTGTGTTCCCACAGGCTATGTGAGTGGTGCAGCCTTGTGTTCCTGCGCAGCCTTAATTGCTTTGGGGGGGACATTTCTCTGCGGACCGCCATCATTTTCTCACGGAGCGCCAGTGGTTCCCGGAACCAGTTGGTGACCACTGTTGACCACCAGTTGGTGACCACTGTTCTAGTCCAACCCCTTGCTCAAGCAGGAGACCCTAGACCATTCTGGACAAATGGCTGCAAACCTCATCTTAAAAATCTCCACTGATTCCTAATTTTAGCAGGCAGAAATGAGACTCAGAACAATCTTCAGAGGATTAGAGAGAGAGTTTGAAAAATAACAGAATGAAATCCAGGAAATCAAAAGCAAAATTCTTTGCTGAAAAGCCAACCTGGGATAGACAGGTGTTCTCAGGTGGAACATACCCCTGGCTTGACCTCACATACCTCTGTTGAGTCAGCTCGGTGGTTTGGCTCCATGAAAACCAAATGTAATTTTAGGTTGCTGCAGCAGAGGTACCATTTCCAAATTACAGGGAATAATCATTTCACTTTATTCTGCTTTAATCAGGTCCCATTGTGAATATTGCAGTTCTGGGCACTGCATTAAGGAGGATTCAAAGACACTGAGCAGGGATAGAGAAGGCAGAGAAGTCCTTTGGAAAAAAAATGAGTATAATGGCATGAACGCTCTGGAGCGCTGTCCTATCTGCCCCTGTGCAATTGGCAAACCATACAGAGGAGCATTAAATTAAGATGCTCTCTCTGGTGCAGCGGTAGAAGGTCACCAGCAGTTTTTCATTCAGTTGTTGTTTTCTGCTTATTCTGTGTTATTCTGTGAATGAATCCAGCCAGAGCGTTCCATCACAACCAAGTGGTGGGTTTCCAAATTGTTTCCCACCAGTTCTATGCATGGTTCTATGCACACATGCTGGGAGGGCTCAGAGACTGACCACTGTCAGTGCTGTTGTCAGGGTTCCAGCGATTGCCCTAATTAAATCATGAGCCTCGGTCCAAGCTTAAAAAAAAAAATCCAGAAGATTTATTCGGAGCAACATGCTGACATTAGCCTAAATGCAGCCAACTCTGGCATATGTAGTTTACAGTCCCCTGTGACCCTGTTCCCCGCCTCCCCCCTGGGTGTGTCATAAATCAGATTCTCCAATGAAGCACGTTCATGGGCTGGGTGTCATCAATCACGTTCTCCAATGAAGGATTTTGGTGGGCAGAAGATCCAGTAGCATAGCTACAATTTTTGTAAGATAAGCGTGGGGTGTGGTTTTAAATGTGGTTTTAAACTGCCGTAATGCTCTTTCAGATTCTTTCCCTCTCCCCCCATTTGTGGCAACTCAAAAACATAGGAGAAAAGCATAGGAATATTTTATGAGTTGACAGCTGGTAATCAGCTGAGCTGTTTTTTAGCTCAGCTGAGGCACGGGAATCCGCTCTGCCTTGAGAATCAGCCGAGTTAAAAATCAAGGGAATATAGGAGAGGTAATGGCGGGGGCGGGTGGGTGTAGCCAACCAGAGGTGGTATTTGCTGATTCTCTGAACTAGTCAAAATTTCTGCTACCGGTATGCCAGAACCAGTCTGAACTGGCTGAATACCACCTCTAATCACGACCCAAAGGTGAAGATGCTCCCAGTTAAACTTTTAACTGTACTTCTTAGCTTTCTTACTGGTCTTCCAGGGGATTGCTAGGCCCATCTGACTTAACTTCTGAGACTGGCCAAGGCATGCCAGGTGCCGCCATCCTCCATTGCAGCCAGGGACTTCTGGAATGGCACCTTGTAGCCGTTAGAATGTGCTGACCCCCTTTGCTTTGTTTCTCTCTTACCAGAGCCGCCTTCCTGGCATCAAAGTGAAGTACCTCTTCTTTGCCTGGCTGGGGATTTTTGTGGGCAGCTGGATGGTCTACATGCATTATTCGTCCTACTCCGAGCTCTGCCGGGGACACGTCTGCCAAGCCATCATTGTGAGTGTTTCTCTGGAGAGGGGTTCTTCCGGCCAGCAGAGAAGCAAGGATAGGGCAGCTTCCAGATGGACCACAACTGTTCTGACCCAGCTACCCAAAGACGACAAACCCTCTGTAGTTGAAGCAATTATTATTTTATTAGGAGCGCTGGCAGCCCCAGCAAAAAGTTTCTCTCTCACTGCAGGCTAATAAATCTATGTGGTAGGGAGATTAATAATTGTCTGCCACACCTGTTCGTCTCCTCCCCTGCCTTTTATCACCAGAACTAGGGTGAGGCTTTGCTAGCAGCAGTGGCTCTTCCATCCCAAGGACCTGCCCATAGATTTCCACTCCTCTCCTCAGCCTTCTGCGCATCTGCACATCAGGCACTGGACCCAGCTGTTCCTCCTCTTCCTCATCAGGCACCTCCAGACCTAGGAGCGCTTGACTCTCCATCTGAGGGCTGCCGGATGGCCCAGGCTCCTTCTCTGTCTCTCTCCGGTCTGGAGGAAAACTCTCCCAGGAACCTGCAACAGTCTTTGGCTGCAGCTGTTCCAATCCAAAATGGTGTAAGCAGAAAACTTTAAACTATAAATCCAACAAAGCAAGATAAGGTAATAAATCCGTCAGGGTGAAATAAGGAGTTCCAGAAGTGAAGTAACATGGCGGTAAATCCAACCAGTTGGGAGGATGCCAGGGACTAAGATAACAGCAGCCAACATTAGATAAACTCAACACTTGTTCCCGACAAATGCCCCTCCCAACTGGTTCTCCTTTAAACTCCTTTCCCAGGTGTGCCTTGTGAAGGGAATCAGGGCCCTTTCCTCCCCCATAAGCCATGCAATCCTCGTTACTCCCCTTCTCCATTCCTCCCTGCGTACCCTAGGATGAAGATGGGGTGGGCCTGGGTCTTCCTCTGAATTCCCTCTCCCTTGTTCTATGTCTTCCCTGCTCTGCCCAGCCTCATTTTTGCCCTTCCCCAGTTTCCTCCAGAGCCAACGGAGCCACATTCCCACTCCCTGGTGGCTGTTCATCCTTCCTCCTTGGATTCACAGGAGGGGGGGGGGGCATGGCAATTATATAAACAGGGAGCAAATTCCACTCCCTCCTAGCACTGATGATGTTATCTAGTTGGGTCATGAAATGTCTGCAAGAAAACAACCAAGCTCAGAGAGCAAGAGGGAGCTCATAGTTCAACCCTGAGCTACAGATACTATCTTCTGTTAATGGCACATGTCTCTTGGCAGACCTCTGAGTTGTACTTGCTTCACAGCTTCAGCTCAGACTGTTATTCCTGTTTTTGGAGGCTCTTCCATTCATCTGAAGAACTTTAAATTGTGTTGGAAAGGGGGCTACTAGGCTCCTCCTGCTATGTAGCCCTGTCTATTTACAGGGGCAACCCCATGTCAACATATCAAGAAAGGCTCAGGGTTTCCCTCTCTCTCTTTCAGTGTGATCAATACAGCAAAGGCATCATTTCAGGATCAACGTGCAAAGATCTTTGTGAGGACCACACCTTGGTATTTGAACACTGCTTGTCACCTTCTCCCACCCAGCAGGTAGGTCCTGGGGGATTACCCTGAGGACAAGTTCTTTGTTTAGGACAGGAGCTGGGGCATCTCTGGAAAGACCTGAAAAACTCGTTTTTTTTCAGAAAAATAACTTCAGAGAATGAAAAGAAAATGTAGTCTGGTTGACACAGAACTCTACTCCAAGATAATATCATCTTTGATTTGTAAGAGAACTCCAATTCTCTGGGTTTTGCGCGGGTCTGTGTAGTGTGGGAGCTTTCGTCATCTCTTTTCCAAGGTTACACCTGAAATCTTGCCTTTACAAAGATTGCCATGACATGACAGCTGTCTTGCAACATTTGAGGGGCTGCCATAAATAAGGCAAGGTCAACCTGTTCTCCAAGGCAGGGAAGGCAAGACAAGAAGCAACAGATGGAAACTAATCAAGGAGGGGACCAGCCTAGAAATAAAGAAGATATTTCCTGACAGTGAGAACAATTAACCAGTGGAATAGCCTGCCTCCAGAAGTTGCGGGTGCTCCATCAGTGGAGGTGTTTAGGAAGAGATTGGACAGCCATTTGTACAGAATGCTATGGGGTCTCTTGCTTGAGTAAGGGGATGGACTAGTAGACCTCCGTTGTCCCTCCCAACTCTGTGATTGTACCATTCTGTTCATTAAAAAGTTAATATTCAGGGCCTACAGCTGATGCCTAGGGATATGGTGGACATCTAGATGCTCAGAGTAACATGTCACTGATCCCTGGCTTAAATTAGACATGAAGTGGAACAGGATGAGATTTTAGGACACGCAGAAGTAAGATCGATTTGAGAGGTTTCCAAGTGGGAGGAAATCCTTACAGAGAGTCCTTGACTTTTTGCCTTCTCAGGGAAATCTCGGATCTGAAAATGAAGGGGTTTTTCTTCTTTCCAGAGCCAGGGGAACATGAACATGTGTTTGTTTTTCAAATCTGAGCTCTGGGTCCAAACTCAAGTTTTCTGGCTGAATTGAGTTCGACCACCAATTCTGAGATACGCCTTGGGCTAACTCCTCAAGGAAACTTCAGGCCTGAAAATAAAGTGGTTTTCTGCTTTCCAGAGCCAGGAAAACACTGAAAAAGGGACCTGTGACACAGATTCAAAGTCATTCAAAGCATCCCTCTCCCCATGGTCAGGTGATTGCATTTGGGGCATTCGGCAACATTTATACAGGGAAACAGTCCCATGACTGTGATTCACAGTTTTTTTTCTAGAAATGTGTGTACTTTCTGTTTTTGCAAAAACAATGCCCCATCGCGTACAATGGGTTCCATTAACAACTGCTATATTTTCTTTACAACTGGTGTGTTCATTTTAGCGATGGCCACAAAAAAAAGTCAGACATGGTCACGTGTCGACTCATTTTGCAACTGTCAGGACTTACCAACCAAAATTCCGGGCTCAAATCACGGTCGTAAGTCAAGACAATGAACATTATAAGTCTCCAGCTGCTGAGGTTAAGGTAGCTAACACAGTCCCCAGCACCATTTTTGTTGTATCTTGCAGGTCTATAGCGGCTTCTGGAAGGAGAAAGAGGTGGTTATCAAATGTGGCCTGGAAGAAGCTCTGAAGGCTGACAGCAACCCGGATGCAGATCCCAGGAGAGACGTGGTTCTCTTCAACAAGCCAACTCGGGGGACATCCATGGATGAATTCCGGGAGATGCTCCTGAATTTCTTGAAAGTGAGTGCCTCTCCATTCCAAGGAGGAGACCTTGGAGCCACCTCTCAAGGGGACGATTCACACATGCAAAGATCTATTCTAAATGTACCTTCCTGCTTTACCAGCTTGTAATGTGAGGTCCTTACAAGATGTCTTGAATTGTTCTTTGTTTTCACAGTCTGGTCTTGGAGATCAAGCCTCCCTCACCAGCTTGGTGAACCAGATTATCGCCATGGCTGACGTCAGTCAGGACGGGAAGCTTTCTCTGGCCGAAGCAAAATCCATCTGGGCCCTTCTGCAGCTGAACGACTTCCTGCTGACCTTCTCCCTGCACGAGAAAGAGCACACCCCCAGGCTCTTGGGGCACTGCGGCGATCTGTATCTCACAGAGAAGATCCACCACACCTCCCTCTACACCATGGGCTTTCCTCCTTTCCTGCAGCCGCTGCTGCCTTCTGCCGTGCTCAGAGTCGTCCACCAGTGGTTCTCACCCACCTGGCCCCGGCGAGCCAAAATCGCCATCGGACTTCTGGAATTTGTGGAGGAGATCTTCCACGGGACCTACGGCAACTTCTACATCTGCGAGGTTGGCTTCACCAACATGGGCTACAATAACAGATATGACTTCAAAATGGTGGACCTCAGGATGGTGGCCGCCGAGATGACCATCCAGAGGTTCCTTAAGGGCCGTCACTGTGAGCAAAACATGGACTGCACCTATGGGAAGGACTGCGTGGCACCGTGCGACAAGCTCATGAAACAGTGCAAGAGCGACGTGGTCCAACCCAACCTCGCCAAGGTGTGTGAGCTCCTGCTGGAGTACCTGCTCCACGGGGCCCCGAGTGACTTGAAGGAGGAACTGCAGAAGCAGCTGAAAACGTGTACCACGCTCAGTGGGCTGGCCAGTCAAATGGAGGTGCACCACTCGCTGGTGCTCAATAGCCTGAAGACCCTCTTGTGGAAGAAAATTTCCAACACCCAATATTCCTAGAGGGGCTCCGGGAAGCCTAAGGACAAGGCCAGGGTGAGGAGCGGCTCCCCTCTTCCCAACTCGGTCTAAGTCCTTCGAGCGAGGGGGAGCCACGTAGTCTCCACAGACAGACAGAACTTTGGGATGGGGAGGAATGAGAAAGAAAAGCAGTTTTTGTGGAACAGACGGGGATCTCCAGGTGAGCATAGCCAAGGGGAAGAGAGGTCAGTTGTCTATCTGATGTAAATAAATGGTGTCTCTTTCTTGTGGATTTTGCTTCAAGGACACAATGGCCGATTCTTCACTGGGGAAGCCAGTTCAAAACAGAAGGGTTGGATATCCTTTGTGGGATCCATGCTGCCAACTCCTCAGGTTGGCTTCAAACAGCTCGTTTTGTAACGTATGGATTTCAGTTCCTTTAGTTAACTGGAATGCAACGCATTGCATCAGCCCCCAAAATAAGGCTGAATCCAACGATCAGGTTAAGGGTATTGTGTGATGAAGCCAAAGGCAGAGTTTTGTCTCACTGAGCATCATTTCTTGCTGTGAACTGAAAAATTAAAAGATTCCTTAGCTTCAGGAGACAGGCTCACTTTCAGCTCATTAGCAGTCCATTCACCAGGCCCTAAATAGTACAACCTGGTGTATGGTATCCATTGTTGACAAGAGACCACTTTCAGAGCTTAGATTAACTAGATCATCTAGTCCAACCCCCTGCCCAAGCAGGAGACCCCACACCATTGCTGACCGATGGCAGTCCAGTCTCTTCTTGAAAGCTTCCAAAGATGAAGCTCCCGCAACCTCCAAAGGCAACTTCTGTTCCATGGGTGGATTGCTCTTCAGTGTTCAGTGTCCTTATTTCCAGGTTAAATCTCTCGTTCAATTGCCATCCATTATTCCTTGTCTGACCTTCAGGTGCTTTGGAAAATAGCTTGAAACCCCCCCCCCCTCTGTGACAGCCCCTCAAACACTGGAAGGCTGCTACCTTGTCTCCCCTGGTCCTTCTCTTCCCTAGACTAGCCAGGCCCGGTCCCTGCAACCATTTGCCCCCAGTCCCCTCATCATCCTGGTTGCTCTTTTCTGCATTTTTTGTAGAGTCTCAACCTCTTTTTTATAGTGTGGTGACCAAAACTGAATGCAGGACTATAGGTGTGGCCTTACGAAGGCTTATAGAGTGGTATTAGTACTCTATTAGTATTCAAAACCAGCTGAATACCACCATCTCGTCCTCGGTATCCCTCCCAATCCTTTGATGAGGATTCTAGGGCTCTCCTCCATCCCTGAAGGATTGCGCTTAAACTCCTTTTGTGACTGCACCTGGAATGGTGCCAGCTGTTAAAATCAGGTGTTCAGACCTGCTCAGCTCACTTCCCCCCACAAGGGTGCACATTATGCAGGCTGTTGTGGGCAAAATAGGAAGAGGAAGGAGCGCAGGACAGCTAGTCCTCAATTTACAATGGTTCCTTTAGTGACCAAAGTTACAGCAGCACTGAAAAGTGGCTTGTGATCCTTTTTCCACACTTAATGACCACTGTAGCACTCCCATGGTCATGTGGCCAAAATTCAGGTGCTTGGCCATTGGTTTACATTTATGACTTTCGCAATATCCCAGGTTTCTTTTGCCACCTTTTGACAAGTAAAAGCCAGTAGGGAAGCTAGATTCACAAATGGTAGCAAAGAAGTTCATAAAGTGGGGCAAAACTTGTTTCACTTAGTAACATGTTTCACTTAGTAACATAAATTTTAAGCTCAGCTGTGGCCGTACATTTTGAGGACTGCCTGTAGTATGTATGTTCGCTGGCTTGAATTAGTTATAAATTAATGAAGGAGGGATAAAAACCTAATAAACCAACCAACCATTGGGGGATGAGTTTGTCCAGACTCTTGGAAAATTCCTTGCTTACAGCCAAAAGGCATTTTAGGGACAAAGGAGGGACAAGCTGTTGTTGGGAGGTGCCTGCTCTCCCCCTTTTCAGGGACTGAGTTGTCCAGGCCCTGGCAGCCTGTGCTGAGCACAGAAAAATGCGGCATCCCTATTTCCATCCTGGGGAGCAGGGGCAGTCAGCACCATGTGAGCCAGCCACATTCATGGAAGCCATTGCAAACCCCACCCCTCCTCTTAAACCCTCCCACTACCTAGAAAGAAGCCCAGGTAGGAGCAGCACTGGGCAGAATCAAAATTTGCAGGAATCATTGTAAACAAAAGAGGCCATTCTGGTTTGAGAAAAACGTTTATTTGCAACTTCTTCATAATCCTATTTCTGTTCCATTTTGCATTGGCCAGCTTTCACTAGAACACTGGATTTAATTCCATAATTTATATTTGAAGGACAATAAACCCAAGCCGGGGGAGTAAGGGATAGATCTGCCACTGTTTCCCTTCCGGGCGGTTTTTAAAGCTGCACCTGGAGGATTCAATATTTGCAATACACCTGGAGACACTTCTATCTTCAGACAACTATGCTGCTCCGTGTCGGTAATCACTGGCATTCCCTTAGCGAAAATTAGAAGTTATGTGGTCAATACCCCCAATCCCATTGGAGGCCCCACATCTCTTCCCCACTCTTGAGATAACTTATGTGCATTTAATGACCTGCACATTCGATTAACAAATGCACTGGGGAAAGCAGGGAGTGATCACATTCATTTAATGTGATTCAAACAAATGAATGTGTTACTAATGTAATTGGCAGGCTCTATTACATTCTTAACTTGAGGATTACCTGAATACCCTCCACTACGCTCAGCTGACAAAGGAGCTTAAAAAACACAAACCAAACCAGCACTCTCAAGGAGGCTCAGAACCTGGTTCACTCAAAATCACATTTCCCAAGCGATTATTCTCCGAAAGTGCATATGGAGGCTGGAGAAAAGAACACAGGTGACCCAAAGAGATGCTGAATTGGAGCATCCCTGAAGTGAAACTGAAGAGGAAGGTCCCTGAAGGAAGAATGGAGCCAGACTCCTTGGAAACCTCTCAGAACTAAATCTCATCTTGTTCCCGTCAATTGCGTCCATGATGCTGCTGGACAGAAGGAACATCAAATAAATTTCATAATAATTTATAATAAAAGTGTTACATTTCAATAAAATCAACCCTGTCCCAAAGGAATGCTGACCTCCATCTGCTTGGTTGGGAGTTGGACGTCATGGCCTCTCAGCTCCTTTATAAAGTTCAGGACAAAACACCATTTTGGCCAATGACTAGAAAAATACAGTCATGTTACATAATGTACATGGCTTGAACAGAATTATATATAAGTATGTCTAAAGTCATCAATGAAGCAAGGTAAAATAAAGGAGCAATGAGATACAAGAATAAACTAAAACATTAAATGCTTCAGCTGAGTATACACTGTTAACTTTTCATCAAATATTTCTTCCTTCCAGACTTAATAAAATGGAAGGATTTTTGTGGCAGACTTAAGACCAATCATCGCAACCATAAAACCACTCTGCAAAGATGTAAAATAACCTGTTTGGAGGCTTTTCTTCAGAGAAGTACATAGAAATAGAGGCAAATTTATAAGAGGCATATATAAACATAGGCAGCAAATGTATAACTTTTAAGACTTGTGAACTTCAACTTCCAAAATTCTCCAGGCAGCATCACTGGCTGATGAGTTCTGGAAGTTGAAATCCAGAGTTCTTAAGAAGTTTCCCAGGTTGGACTTTAATACCTGCCTCGCCAGCATGGGTTGGAACAGTCCCAAGTTTTTGACTTGCTGAACTGAGGAAGACCCAAAGAGAATAACTATTCAAATTGATTTTCCATATTCAAATTCAATAATTTTCTACTTCATTAACCCCCCTTAAGATGCTCAGAAAATGTTTGTGACCAAGAAAGAATAAAAATTTCAAATCAACAGATGAAAGTATTTTTTAAAAAAAAGATTCTGGAAGGGGGAAAGTGCTTAATTCAACTTTCCGTCTTAAAGAAAGCAAAATGCAAATTTTGTCCAGTTGTTAGCATCCAAATTCATTTGAACACTTTCAATCTTACCTTTCAGAGCTCATTCTAAACATGTGTTGAAGAGCCAGCATCATGTCCCTATAAACAAAGTGGCTTAGTTAATTTCACTGTGCCAATGATTCAACAAAAACATGCTTTTCAAAAATCCCTAACATCGTGTATGAACAAAAACCTGATACTCTTTTTAAGGTTGACCTGCATTTTCTAAAGTTAAGAGCAGCGAAGTATTAGAAATGGCAGTGTTCTCATTCATCTGAGAAAAAGCTGAATTTAGCACCCTCAGATAGTTTACAAACTTAGTCCTCTTCCTTTCCTCGTATCCAATCCAGACTTAAATAATATCAGCCACTAGAACCCCCTCAAAAGATGAAAAGAAAATTGCAGTTTTGTCAGGCTAGTAATCATTCTGAGTGCTCACCCATCAAAGCACTGAGCGTAGACCTAGCCTGCTTCTCTGTGCCACCTACTGACACAAGCACAGCACAGAAGCCATGCCTGCAACGCCTGTAGGGGCAGCCCCGAATCCAGGGAATCCCTTTTGAGAACAGGACACCTGTAGCTGCCTCCCTTACAGTCATTTTGCACATTTGCAGGTGACACTGACTCTGCTCTTTTAAAATCTGAGTTTTGCTACAAAGCCCCACCAGCTCCATATCCTGTGAGCTGGTCTTACAAGGCACTGCCAAGGCCAGAGGTCTCCAAACTTGGCAACTTTTAAGACTTGTGGACTTCAATTCCCAGAATTCTCCAGCCAGCTGGAGAATTCTAGGAGTTGAAGTCCACAAATCTTAAAGTTGCCAAGTTTGGAGACCTCTGGCCAAGGCCCTGCTGCTGCTTCCTCTTTTCTAACTGGTTACTTCTGAAAAGCTGGTTAGCTGAAACAACTGCAGGTGCAAGCCCTGAATGAGAGGCAAGGATCTCCCAGGAAATCAACTCACCTCTGATCAGGTGGAGGCTTCTTCGCTCCAATCCTGCAACAGAATGAGGGAGAAAAAAAGTGAGTCCAAACCAGCCACTCACACCCACAACTGCTTATAATCCAAGTGGGGCTTCATGGCACAAACACTTGGAGAAGCTTAATTGCACCTGAAGGCCAGACAGGAAACAATGGATGGCAAACTTATCAAGGAGAAATTCAAATTAGAACTAAGGAGACATTTTCTAATGCCTTCCCTTTGGAAGAGCTTTATAGCTCCTGTAGCCTTAAGAAAGTTCAAAACATTCTCAAGGATCCATCTCATCCTAGGGACCTTTTTTGAACTATTACCATCTGGCAGACTGTACAGGATAATAACAAAAACAAGGACAGATAGGCTGAAAAACAGTTTCTTATCCCAGGGCAATAAAACTCTATTGAATTCTACTGCATTGTGCAATATTAATGCAGTATCAGGCGTTTTCAATTCAACGTATAGAACGTGAAGGATGTGTGTGAGTGTTTGTTTTCATCGTCATAATGTCCACTTAAGATGGTATTTAATTTCGTGGTACAAAGAACAATGACAATAAAGTAAAGTAAACTTAAAGAATGAGAATAACCAACCAGTGGAACAGCTTGGCTTGAGAAGTTGTGGGTGCTCCATCCCGGAGGTCTTGGAAGAAAAGACCGGACAGCCATTTGTTCAGAATGGTGTCGGTCTCTCCTGCTTGAGCAGGGGGGGTTAGGCTAGACGACCTCCAAGGTCCCTTCCAACTCCGTTGTTCTGAAGATGTCGCCGCCAATTCTGACAAAAGTCAAGCAGAAGCAGGAGGGAAATGAGGTGAGCATGAAGCAAAGGGGCTGCTTCAGAAGTCGTTCCCCCACCTCCCCCCATTTAAAGTGACAATGAAGCCCCCCCCCCTACATCTAACTCCCTTAACTCCGAAGGCAATCGAGACCGTTTCTAGCTCCCTTTTGGGGGGCTGGAGGTAGCGGGCCCCATCTTCCCCGGCCGGCTGGGGACGATGGTAGTTGCAGTTCACACCCTGCCGACACCAGCCCGGCACCGTCAGCAGCGGCCTCCGAACGGCGAAGCAGGTTCAAAGGAAAGCGAATTGTACCAGCAACAGCTCGACCTGCCGCTCCTCCCGAACCCAGCAAGAAATGGCCGAACACACGTGGTCTTCGCCTTATATAGAGGGAGGAAGTGGGCGGAGCCCCCAAGGAGCGCCCGCGCACAGAGGATCGACGGGAAGCCTCGAGGAACAAAAAACAAAACAAAAAAGGCTCTTGTTTCGCCAGCTTTTTTTTTTTTTTAACTATATTGCCTATCCTGGGCAAAAAGCTTTCCCGGAGAGTGAAATTCAGAAAGAAACACCTAATTAATGGAGATGTCAGATGTGGACCTTTTGTAGAAATTAGATTTTATTACTGATTTACAATTCAAAGACAACGCAACTCGGAAAAACAAAACCTGCCTTGGATATTTCAAGGATACTCCGGGTTTTCTAACACTTTGAATGTTCAGCCCAATGCTGTCAAAAGTTTGCTCCTGTAGTTAAATTTTCAATTAATGTACACAGCTGCTCCGACGAAAGGGGAAAAATAACCTGTGGGTGAGGTCAGGCTCTATTAGTGTCATAATTCAATGACTACCTGCATTATATACTTTTTTTTTTGGGGGGGGGGGGATATGGCTCCATCCAACAAATTAAAGTGAAATTTGCCCTCCAGGGAATTAGCAAAGCAAAAGGGCCTCATTGAGGGTCTCAGTGGTTGCAGGCAGCCACAAGGTCTCCACGACACCCTCTTTTCAGCTCTATTCTGATTCTATTCTTGAAAAGAGCTGGAAGGGACCTTGGAGGTCTTCTAGTCCAGCCCCCTGGTCAAGCAGAAACTCTGTATCATTGCAGATAAATGACTATCTAGATTTTCCTTAAAAACCTCCAGTGATGGAGCACCCACAATTTCTAAAGGCAAAGCTTTTCCACCGGTTAACTGTCCTCACTATTAAGAGTTTTGCTGCGATTCCAGGTCGCTTCTCTCCTTGGTTAGTTTCCATCGTTTCTTGTCCTGCCCTCTGGTGCTTTGGAGAATAATATAATAATTTAATAACTCCTGAATTGGCATTTTGACCGCCAAGATACATCTACTACCAAGCTGTGATATGTAAACCAATGAACTAGTGAAACCAAAATACTGTCCAGACAATTTATTCCTTCAAGTTGCCAATTCTTGTGCACCTGGTGCATTTTGATTGCCAGTGACATTTATAATTTAAAAAACAAGCAACTCAAAAGAGAGAAGACTGAAGTGGAAAGGCAACGCCTAGAACAGGAGGGTGGGGGAACCTTTGGGCCTCCTAATGATGAACTACAGGCCCCAGCATCCCAAAGAGCTAATGGGAAGAGAGGCTGTGATCGGCAAATCTCTGCTTTCCCAACCTTGTAGCAGAGACAGGCTAAGAAATGGAAGGTTCAGTGTCATGCCCTCGTCGGAATCTGATTCCGAGGGAGAGGCTGAGCAGCTGACAGGGAGCATGAGTGTGAGGTAGAACAAGGCAGAGGGAATTCAGAGGAAGACCCAGGCCCACCCCCTCTTCATCCTAGGGCACGCAGGGAGCAACAGAGAAGGGAGCAATGTGAGTTGCGTGGCTTTCAGGGGGGGAAAGGGCCCTGATTCCCTTCATTCGCTGTAGCTGTTTAAGAAGGGAGGTTGCGCACAGCAACTTATTGGAAGCAAATGGTGAGTTATCTGTTATTGTCAAGGCTTATCTGAGTTCCTGGTGTTTTCCCAACTTTATGTGTTTTGCTGGCCTTTCAAGTCTGCAATTCCTTATCCTACCCTGTCAAGTTAATTTCTGCAGCATGGTTTGTGTAGATTTTTATTTACAGTTTATATGTACTTTGTTTTCGGACTGAATTTCCTCCACTTAAAGACTGTTCTTGGGAAAGTTTTTTTCTCCAGCCAAAGGTAACCTGGACATTGGGGACAAAGTTGGAGGTATTAAAGGGATTCTTCTTACTTATGTGACTGTGTTGCCTTTGTGCCATGCCCCGGGTTATCACATTCAGTCCAGCAGGTATGTAGAGTCAACAAGCCCCAGTGTGTTCCCAATCCTAGCTTGAGGAGTTGGAATGCCCATTCTCCTCCACCCTAGGAACTGGGCATCAGAGGGGCCCCCGTGGGCCTGGCAGACTTCTTCTGCAGCCGGAATAATGCCTCCAGGTGCCTCCTCTTTTCCTTGGCCCTCAGGATGGTGGTCTTGAAGAGCGACAGGTAGAGGTGGATGGCTGAGGGGCTGTCGTCATTCCCCGGGATGGGGTAGGTGATGAGGGAGGGGTTGCTATTGGTGTCTACCACAGCCACGGTGGGGATGCTCATCTTGGCCGCGTCCCGGATGGCCAGGTGAGGCTCGAAGACGTTGTTGAAAGTGGTGAGGAAGATCAGGAGGTCCGGCAGTCGGACGCCGACGCTGTACTGGATGGGGGCATTAGTCAGCAAGCCGCCCTGCCAGTAGCGGGTGTGGGCGTACTCCCCGCACTCCTTCGCCACGGTCTCCACCCGGTGGGATGTTTGACGGTGGCGGCTGACAAAGAGGATGATGCCTTTGCGGAAGGCGACGTGGGCCGTGAAATTGAGGGCCAGCTGGAGGTGCTGCACCGTCTGCTCCAGGTCAATGATGTCATGCTCCAGGCGGGAGCCGAAGAGATACGGCACCATGTATCTGCAGAGGGAACAAAAAGCTGGTCTGAAGCCATCCCCAAGCCAGATAAAGCAATAGCAATAGCACTTAGACTTATATACTGCTTCACAGTGGTTTTACAGCCCTGTCAAAGTGGTTTACAGAGTTGGCCTCTTGCCCCCAACAATCTGGGTCCTCCTTTTACCCACCTCAGAAGGATGGAGATGGAGTCAACCCTGAATTAGTTGGAACCAGTGGAATCCCACCCCTGATTAGAAGTAGTATAGCTATATAAACAGTAGCATATTCCCCAAGAATGTGCAAATCTCACTCTTGAACAAGATAGTATTGTGCTGTGTAATCTTCTATGTAGAGATTCCCAGTTAACCAAATAGTGCTTCACTGAATTAGCCAGTTTCTCTATTCACACAACAATGACTGAAACCGATAACATCTCAGTCCCCAAAATATCCAACTACAATTTATCTTAGTGAGTGGGGTGGGAAGGAAGTCAAACATACCTACCCATCAAGTTACATGCTGAAAGTCCCAAACTGAATCTCAGGAAAATAGTTTCTAGTTGGAAAGGCAGGGAAGCTGTGTGAGCAATGCTTAGCTCCAAAGCTCTGACCCAAAGGCTGGATTCAAACAACATGCCAGTCTAGGCCACAGTAGGCGGCAACCATGGTTGTAGGAATGCAGGTACAAAATCTGCATGCCATCTGGGTTCATTTCTTTGGGCCTAACCAAAACATGGCAATCCAGGCTGAGGCTCTGTGTGAGCCTAGTCAGTGATTTTGCTCTGTCATGGTTTTCAAGTCCTGTGAGAACTGACCTGTGGCGGCTGCTCTTCTTGTGGCCAAGGTGGACTCGAGCGTCGAAGAGCTCCTGGAGAGAAAAGAGCTCCTGCAGATTGAAGAAGTCTGCATGCTTTAATGGCTCCCGCAGAAGCTTCTCCTCAATATCTACAATAGGAACAGAATAACAGTATCGTATCATATAACATGAATAGAATAGAATAGGAATAAAATAACAGAAGAGAAGAGAATAGGGAATGGGAATAATAGATATATAATAATAGAATAGAATAAGAATAGTATAGTATAGAATAACAGAAGAGAATAGAACAAAAGAGAAAAACAGAATAGAATAGAAAGTAGGAATAACTTTATTGTCACTCTGAATGTCCACTCATCGGCATACAATAAAATGAATTTCATTGCATACAGCTCTCAAAGGGTCACCATCTACATAAGCTACATAAACATGACAAAATAAATCCATAAATATGCATATACCCACATATGTGACACAGAGAAACAACAGTCTACTTTGGATGCATACATGTACATCTGCAAGAGAAAACCAAGAACAGCTCCAAGGAGAAACACCCACTAGAATCAGGCCTCAGTTTCCCCACAGGCAAGCACTCCAGTTTCCTTCCCCTACACCTTGCTCCAGGATTCTCTGCTGCTTTCCTCACGGTTTTGAGCGCCCAGACCTAGACTTACCATCCTGTGGCTGGCTCGCTGCTGCAACCGAGAGGGTCCCGTGATGCCTCAGGAGGCCGGATGTAGATCTCACGGTTCCACACCTGCTGGGCTGAAGAAGGGCTGCTATGTGGAAGAGAGAGGGGTGAAAGGGGTGAGCTCCCAGGAAGCAGGGGAATCCAATCAATCATAGGAATGGTGTGCGTGGGGGGGGGGGGGGTACCAGTCTCTCAACCTCACAACTGTAGGGATTCTTGAAGTTGCCATTCTGCAGCCTCCATGTCTTCTCTTTGCCTGCTTTAAAATGCTGGGTTTCACGCTAGCTGGGCATTCTGGGAATTGGAGTCCAGCATCTTAAAGTGGGCTGGGGGAAGAGACAGGCCGCCTGAGCAAGTAGAGGTAGACCTCGACGTACAACAGCTCATTTAGGACCATTCAAAGCCACCACCTCACTGAAAGGTGTGACTCGTTGACTGTTTTTCACGCTTACGACCCTTGCAGCATCCCCAGTCACGCGATCAAAATATCGGCAGCTTTGCAACTGGCATGTACTTATGACGGTTGCAGTCCTGTGGTCCCCTTTTGCGACCTTCTGGCAAGTCAAGTCAATGGGGGGGGGAATTCACTTCACAACCGTGGCAAGAAAGGTCGCAAAACGGGGCGAAGCTCACTTAATGCCTCATTCAGCAACAGAAATTTGGGGCTCCATTGGGGTCGTATGGTGAGGCCTGCCTACATACGCCAGGAAAGCCAGCACCAGAGACCCGCGACTCGCCCGGCTTGCGGGCCCGCACCCCGCTCGACGCCGAAGCCGCGTCTCCCCCTCCGGGCCAAAGGCCAGAGCCCCGTCTCAGCGCAACCCCGCCACCATCCCCGCCGAATGCGATTCCTCCTCCACCTGTCCGCCAGAGAAGCCTGGAGGCCGCCATGTTGGGCTGGGGCGCAGGCGCAGTTTCCTCTCCTTCGCGCGCACGCCAGGATCCGAGGGGGGGGGGGAAACGAGGCGGAGTGGCTCCGCCCGCCTCATGGCTCCGCCCACGCAGCCATGGCCGACGTCCGCTGGTCTCGCCCAGGCGTCGCTAGGCAACCTCGCGGGTTCGAGTCCCGGACGGCCGAAGTGTCGTACCCCTCGGTTGGCACTTGGAGGGGAGAGCGAGGCAGGGTTGGGGGCGTCCCATTGCTTTTGTCGAGGTGTGCTTTGGGCAGGCTGCCTCTGGGGGTGGGGGCTGTCGCCCTCTTGCCCCCTCCCCCCTCTCACCAACCTGGAAAAGCGAAATGTTTCTTTTTAAAAAAGGCCTCGACGAAAGAATGGGCTGCCTCATTTTTTTGTTTCAGATTGCAAACTTATAGGGGTTCCCCAACATCAAATGGAGAGAGATTCTGCCCAGTTTGGGATCTTGGAGTTTTCAGGCACGCTTCAGGTTCAAGGAAAGGTGCATTAAAAATCGCCTTTTAAAATGCTAATTGTGAAGCCTAAAATATAGGGGGAAGCAACGGGAAGCAAAGCCACAGAATGAGACAGAGCAAGGAGAACTAAATCTGACCGATTTAAATGGGATTACTGTATATATAGTGTCCTATAGTTCATGCAGTTATTCCATTCACCGTTGGCCCTGTTGAAAATTACAATTTGCAAGCGACTGGGAAATACTGATAAAAGAAAATATTTGTAGCTTGGGGTTGAACAGTGGGGCCCTCTGAGCTTAGTTGTTTTCTTGCAGTCTTTCATGACCTTTCATAGGGTGGGGGTGGAAGGTTGGACTAGATCAAGGATCTCCAATTTTGGCAACTTTAAGACTTGTGGACTTCAACTCCCAGAGTTCCTCAGCCAGCAAAGGTAGCTTCAACTCCTAGAATTAGCTTTGCTGGCTGAGGAACTCTGGGAGTTGAAGTCCACAAGTCTTAAAAGTTGCCAAGGTTGGAGACCCCTGGACTAGATGACTGAGAAGGTGACTTCCAACTCTATTAATTTGTTACAACCCAACTAGGGAACATCATCAGTGCTGCAACCCGGATGATGTTACACAGTTTGGTTAATGAAATGTCTGCAAGAAAATAAGCTCAGAGAGCAAGCACCAAGAGCTTTGGGAAGTTTTAGGGCTGGGGGTTGGGGATAAGACTTCTGGGCTTTGGGTTGTGCAAAGAAAAGGAGCCAGGAGGGAAGAGGGGGGACCCAGTCCTGGAAACGAGGCTGTCCTGGAATTCCTGGGGGAAACAGCTCAATTTTGCTGAGAACACAAGGACAATTTTCCCCCCATGCCATCACTCCGCGAAATAATTCCCACAACCCTGTCAAACTCTCTAGAAAGGCAGTATTACCATCATTATTCTCATCTTCTCCTTATCTTCTTACGACTAAAACGACTTGTTGCTTGTATCTTGTTACGACTTACTGCTTGTATCTTATGACTTGTTGCTTGTATCTTACGATTTATATTGTTTCCTTAGCATTCTAGTATGATTTATGTCGATTGCTTATTTAGTATCCATGACTATTACTAAATGTATCTAATGTTTTATGATGAATGTATTTTACAATGACTATGATAATAAACTATCACCATTGTTTTATGTACACTGAGAACTTAGGCACTGGAGACAAATTCCTAGTGTATGTGCTTGGCCAATAAAAAATTGGCCAATTTTATTGGCCAATAAAAAATTCAATTCTATTATTCCTATTATTTCTTTTCTTTTCTTTTCTTTTCTTTTCTTTTCTTTTCTTTTCTTTTCTTTTCTTTTCTTTTCTATCTTCTCTTCCAAATTTTCTTCTATTTCTCTTCTATTTTCTCTCATCTTTCTCTTCTCTTCTCTTTCTCTTCTCTTCTCTTTCTCTTCTCTCTTCACTCTCCTCTCTTCTCTTTCTTTTCTCTTTTCTTCTCTTTTCTTCTCTTTTCTTCTCTTCCCTTCCCTTCTCTTCTACTATTCTTCTCACTTTTAGGTCTCCTGCGATGGATTCATTCCTGCTCATCAAACAGGGGTGGGGTGGGGGTGGGGGGGTTTCAGCGCCCTTTGTCAAGTCGGAAGAAAGGGGGATTTGGTCTGCCACACTCCCCATCCCCCTATCAAGTGCAAAGCTGATGCATGGAAGTTGCTGTTCCTTTAAAACACATCAGATGCCTAGAGCAGTTTCCTAGCAACCTGGGCTTGGTTTCCACGCCAAAGCAAGGGGTGGGTACTGGGTTGGTCCTCCACTGGGCTCTTCTCTTCCCTCGGACAGAGGGGCTTTGCTCTGAGCGACCCCCGCCCGCCCAGCAGTTCCTATGGCCGAGGAGCCCGATCCTGAAGTTGCCACTGCCGCCTTACGAAGTGCGGAGGAAAGTTGCTCAGCCCAGAGAACCAGCGATCAATATCGGGTGAGCCAAGAATTACCTGCCCGGTTCAACCATCCGGGATGGTTTCGGGGTTACAGGTGAGTGGAGCCCATTGGAGCACCAGATTAGAGAAGCAGGTGGAACTGGCAAGTTTGGAGGAGGGTTTGAGACCCATCTTGGTGGCAGAAGGGGCTTCTTGGTCCGGTTCAGCCCACATGGGCACAAAGCTGCCAACCTGATGGGCCAAAGGGCAGAGTCCTGGCAGAGTGAGGGAAGGGGGTTGGTTGGGTGTTGGCTGAGTGTGATTTGGAAACCCAGCCACTGTTGTTTGTAAAAACACCTGTACAGGTTAGCAAACCCTAGTTGACAGGAGCCCCCCTAGTCTTCCTGCAGTGGATGAGGCTGGGAAAGTTTATTGATTGTATTTTTTATAAGTTAAATGTATATCCCACCCCTCTTGCTGTTATGCAGCTCTGGGCAACTTACAATCCAGCCAAACAACATTATGAAATATTTGAAAAGTAAACATAACTTTAATCTAAAATCAATCAATCTGGACCTATTCTGTTTAGGAGGAGTGGTTTAAGAGGCAAGGTGTATAAGAACTGGCTTGCAAAGTGCTTGCAGGTTCAGACAAGGCTAACATGGTCTGCCTGTTGAAGGATTAAGTATGTATGAACACAATCCTTGATGGTGAAACTTGTTCCTTTGAGGGGAAAAAAAAGACTTTTTCTGAAGAAGAAAAAAGGAAAGTGGGCAGTGATTTGTTTCTGAAATAAAAAAGAGCAGAATAACAGTGTTGGAAGGGAACTTGTAGGTCATCTCATCCAATCCTACCTAAGCAGGAGACCCTACTACACCATTTTTGACAGATGATAGGCCAGTCTCTTATTTAAAGTAGAGAAGAGAGAAGAGGAGATGCTGAATGCTTAACCACCTGAAATCATTTAGAAATAGAATCATGGGGCTGGAAGGGACCTCAGAGTTCTTCTAGTTTAACCCCAAGGAAGGAGACCTTGTACCATCCCAGACAAATAGTTGAAAAAATCTCCAGTGTTGGGGCACCTACAACTTCTAGAGGCAAGTCATTCTACAGATTAATTGTTCTCCCTATCAGGAAATTTCTCCTTAGTTCTAGATAGTTACTCCCTTAAAATTAGTAAAGTATTAAGAAAGAATCCTACTGGCTGAGGTGGTTGTTGTCATTTCAGAGTGAAAGAGCGCAACCCATTGTTTAGGACGACCAACATGGATTATGGAGCAAAGGCACCAACAGTGCACGAGATGCCGGTCAGTGTTGAGATCTGAATATTATGGGGGCTGGTTGCTGATTGGTTCTGTGAGGAAATAAACTGGCTTTTAATGCATTTGCTTAGCATCAGAGGTGGTATTCAGCAGGTTCTGAGGTAGTGGAAATTTTGAGTAGTTCAGAGAATCGGAAAATCCCACCTCTGACTGGCCCTGCCACCATCTTTTCTCTGCCTCCTGAATCCCAGGTGATCTGGGATCCCAGTTGGGTCTTCTTTGGTTGCCCTGCACAGGTGAACAGAGCTGGAAAGCAGGATAGTGGGGTGAGGAGGGAAGGGGGATTTTACACTGTCCTTCTCCTGCTACACCCACCAAGCCACACCACACCTACCAAGCTACACCCCCAAACTGGTAGTAAAAACAATTGATTCCCACCACTGCTTAGCATGGCATGGGATGTGAATGCAAGCGGGTTCCTACAGTTGCAGGTACACCTCAAATTCCCTAGTCTTCTTTCAGCTTAATTTAATGTTATTTGGCCATAGTTCCCCACCCCCTGGTGTAGAGGAATATAGCTTCAATACTGAGGAGGAACTTGGTGGCCCTTGAATTAATTCTGACACAATGTTGGCTAGGCTGAGTGGATTACCATCTCTTGTTCAGTCTTTTTTTAAAAAAATAAAGTTTTATTTGGGTTTTCACACACAAAATACAAGTAAAACATCTTTTTTGAAAATAGCATGGTCCCGGGTTGAATTTCTTTATACAGACACAAAACTCAATTTCATGCTCCTTTTTGTATTCTATTCCATATCTTATACTATTTTACATTTTCTATATTGTTTTTCCCCTCTTTTAATTTTCTCAATTTTGATTATCTCATCTCAATTAAAATCATTATATTTATACTTTTGTCTGTTCTGTTTCAATTTCATGTTATCTTTTCCCATTAAACAAATTTTCTCCTGTAGTTGGAGTATGACACCTTTATATCTTTTAATTACATCCATTAAACTCTCATTTAAACTTCAATATAAATAAACTTAAGTTTATGGCCTTCAATATAATACATAATACATAACTTCCAATCAAATTCTGCTTGGTACATTCTTATAACACACACTATATTCTTTTAAAAAAAGAAAGATTGTAAATATATGTAAGTATAACCCCTCATTCCATTCCAGTTCAGTTCTATCATTAATAATCATTAAAATCTTAACATCTTTAACACTTTTCAATTAAATATCATACTTCCTTAAAACACATATAATCTCCACCATTAATTTTTCCCTTATTTCTCTTCACATGTTTTATAAATCATTAAATATACCTTTTGTTACATTTATTTGACAAGCATTTCACTGAATTACAATAGCTATTTTATCAGTCATTTTAACCATACATTGTTTCATATTTTCTAAAATTATTTGTGCTTCTAATATAACCGTACTATCTTATGTACCTTTGCAGAATCCCTTTTTCCATTAAGTTTTCACCCATCATCTCTAAATAGGCCCTGTTTCTCTATATTTTGCTTCTGTCCTTTATAACGTCTTTTCCTTTCTTTCTTCCCTCTCATCTTCTCCCTCCCCTTTTACCCCCTTGTCTCTCTAATTCTAATTCTCTCTTCTGCATTTCCCTCTTCTGTTGCTTTCTGATTTTATAGTTATTTTTCACTCTATTTTTGGGGGGAGTTGTTTTTCCCAATCTTAAACTTTCCATTCTCTGTCCCCCCTTTCCTTCCCTCCCCCATCGAAGATTACTTGTTCATTAAAGATGACTTCTTCTTTGTTGCAATCTTCTTGTTCTGCAGGCATTTCTTGTTGTTTCTCTTAATTCCAAATCTCAATTTCTAAAAACTGAAATACGAAGCCAAAAGAACCTCTCCCTTCTTGTGCATCTTCTTTGTACTTTTTAAGTTCCATTTTCAGTTCTTCTAAAAGTGGAGCCATTTTAAACAGTTTTAAACAACCACCCGATTGATTTTAGTCATTCAAAACAATAACCAAGAATCCAGAAATCATCAAGTAATCCAGATAGTCCCGAGCTATATCTTCTTATTTCTTTTTCGACTTTCTCTTCCTGGGGTTTTTGTTGCGATATTTCAGTTAGAATGTATCTTTTGGAAGTCTTGTTGAGATTTTGCTGTAAATTCTTTTTTTAATTCCAGGCAGTCTCCTCCCTTCCAGATCCTACCCTTTTATTCTTTTTCTCTCCTTTCCTGTTTTCAAAAGCTTTTAATTATCCAGAAATCTTTATCATTCCTTTGACTTTTTATTTTCAGCATTAAATGCCTATTGATGTCAAAATGGATTTTTTTTCCAATTTCTCGCTTAACTCTCTTAGCTGTCAGTATAGGAAAAGGAGAAAACCAAATATTTTCTCTTTTCTCTCTCCTTTGCAGCTTAAAAATCTTCTTTGGGAACAATGTTATTGTTTTTTAACAGTTTAAATTCCAGGGTACCTTATTTGTTGCTTTTGCTGTTTGACCCGGTCAACCAAAACTTTCTCTTCTTATCTTCCTCCTGCACATTCTTTTCCAGTCGAGTCCTTCCTTGTAGTGGCCATATCTGACCACTGCTGCAGCTGCCTTTGGGAAAGGGAGTAATGGCCAGCTGGGGAGGAGAGATGCGGCTCTCCTCAACCCTGCTGGCAGTCTCCCCCCTCTTCACCACCTCTACGGGGTGGCTTAGCCCCAAAACCAGCCGGCTCGGGGCACTCCAGCGGCGAGCATGGATCAAAGCCTCACAGAGATGAGGTTTCGGTCTGTCGCTGAAGAAGCTCAAACCAGAAGTCCCTTGTTCAGTCTTGACATCTGTTTCTAAGCATCTGGAAGGGGATTGGTCCCCTTCCTCAGAGATCTCCATTTCATCTCCAGTAAAACACACTGGGTTGAGGGGCAGTAGCCAGCCAAAGTCCTCCAGGGGTGTTGTGGTCTGTCAGCCGCTGGCCCCTCCAGCAGCTGAATGAGAAGAGGAGGATGTGTGGGAGTCATTATCAGCATTAGGGCAACCTGAGAGCTCCCAGGAGAAAGAGGGAATGGAGCTGGCAGAGATAGAGACAAAGGCAGAGCCTGGGCTGTCTGTCAGCCCTCAGATGGAGAGGTCTGGAGGTGGCTGATGGTCTGGAGGTCTGGAGGTGGCTGATGAGGAAGAGGAGGAACAGTTGGGTCCAGTGCCTGACACGCAGATGCGCAGAAGGCAGAGGAGAGGAGAGCAGTGGAAATCTATGGGCTGGTCCTTGGAAGAGCCACCACTGTTAGTGAAGCCACCCCCCACTCTGGGGATAAAAGGCAGGGCAGAGATGAATAGGTGTGGCAGACGACTATTCATCTTCTGGCTGGACAAACTTGTTAGCCTGCGAGAGAAACTTTTTGCTGGGGCTGCCGATACTCCTCATAAAGGAATTTTTTGAGTTTACGTCAGTTTGTCATGTTTGGGGAGGTGGGTCAGAACAAGGGGGCTCCTGTGGTTGGAAATGTACATCTTGATCTCCCAATCTAGCTAACCTCCCACTTACTCCATCTGGATTCTTTCAAGTTAGGCTCAACCCTCCCAAACTGGGGACTAATCAGCCTATGAACACAAGGTCTTAACACCTGGCTGGCTCTCCAGCTGACCCTTTGGGAATTCTGGCATCTACCATGAGGCCGACATGATTGTTATAATGCTCCAGATGATTTTGGATGGCCTATTTTCTGAGGAGTAAAGGTTTCCCTCATGTTTTTGACTTCTCGCAGACCAGTTTCCATGTCAGCCCACATGCCTTCTCTGACCGTCTCATCATGTTCGGCATGTACAGGAACTATGGCATCAACACCGCCATGGAAAAAAGCTACGTGACTGGTCCTGACAACTTCATCACTTTCCTGGATACCCTCAACTTCCACCCGAGTTATCGAATTAAAGGACCCTCCCTTTCGGAGTAAGGGACACCGGGAGGCTTCCAAGCTTTTTATTGTTCCAACAGCCAGATTAAAAAATGATTCCTTGAAATGTTTGTAATGCGCCCCCCCCCCCTTCCTTGGAAATTTTTTAGTTTTACAAAGGTGACTTGCACCAGAGACTGCAGAACACTCTGAAGGGATCCTAGCTTGCATCTTGCAAAAGCAGTCTTAGCCTCTTTCTTAATACGATGAATGTGTTAAGAGCATTGGGTGCCATAAAAAATATTTTGGAATGACCATGTCTTTGTGCCCGGTTTCAAAATTAGGACAAGATCTATTTTGCCAAAGATGCCACATTTGTCCCACAGCAGCCACAGCAACTGATAGAAAAAAAATATTTGTAGCTCACGGTTGAACTGTGGGGTCCTAGATGCCCTCTGAACTTGGTGGTTTTCTTGCAGGCATTTCATTGTCCGTCTAGCACTGAAGATGTTACCTAGTTTGGTAATGAGATGCCTTTAAGAAAACCACCAGGCTTGGAGAGCACTAAGGAAGGAATGCAGTAGGAACAGTTCTGAAAATTTCCCCAGGGGCTCTGCCAATCATTGAGATGAATCAACCAGAGCTCTAACTATGCTCAAGGCAGTTTCCTAATTTTGTGGCGGCTGCTTTTGCTGGGCTGAGGACTGTCTCGCTTTTTGAATGATGTTCCAGGGCCTACAATCCAAAAAGAAGTGAGTTGGGGGGAAATCTGGATCTGATAATTCAGTACATTGACCATGGGATGTGCAGTGCTTCACATATGAAGCCGAATAGGCATGCTGGGACTTGTTAGGCGGACACATGACCCCTGCTTGCAATTTGTTAAACCCCCAGGAAAAGATGCAGCTGCTCTAATGGTGGGCGGAAGCTATCTGGGGAGCTTTTGGTGGCTCTCAAATGGAGGGCGTGTGGGGACACTCACAACATTTAAGAACACCTTGAGGCAACCTGTCAGTAAACCAGGACTCAGATGCGTGTTTTTCTGGAGCCAGGTTAGCACACAAGGAGCACCCACAACTTCTGAAGGCAAGCTGTTCCGCTGGTTAACTGTCCTGTTAAGATACTTCTCCTTAATTCCAGGTTGCTTCTTCTCTCCTTGATTCGTTTCCATCGTTTCTTGTCTTGCCTTCTGGTGCTTTGGAAATCTAAGCTGACCTCCTGCTTCATTGTGGCAGCCCCTCAAATACTGGAATACTTCTATCATGTCACCCTTAGTTCTTCTAGGGGTGACAGCTTGTCTCCTGGGGTTGTGGATGCTCCATCGCTGGAGGTTTTCCAAGACAAGATTGGAAAACCATTTAATCAGAATAGTAGAGAGGGATGGTTTAAGACTAGAGCAGGAGATTGGACTAGATCACCTCCCGGGTCTCTTCCAGCTCTGTGTCTCGATGTTCTATGAAAAGGCATATTTGAAAAGGAGTTAAGCTCCACACTGGTCAAGCTCAACAAGACAGGGTGGTACAGATTTGCACTAAGAGCTCTTAATCACAGCATTTTCATTTGCGCAATGGCCTTAATATCCATTTATCTGTCTAATGTCAAACCTGAAACAGTGTCACCAACCTTGCCTAAGCATCGGTTTCTCTTAAGTGAAAAATAAGGGTAGAAATAACCATGCATATATGTGTGACCCTTTAACCACCAAAATTAAGGGAAGTGTCAGCGTTCAATGTCAAGGCTATGGAAGCAAGTGGCAAAAAAGCCCCAATAGCTGGCGTATTCCACAAATGGTTGTTATGCCAACTACCGCGTAGTGCAGCAGCTTTGATAAAAGGTTGTTACAGGCAATGCCAGTGAAAGAGCTGTAGATTCAAGAACATGGCAAAAATGTCCTATCTCCACTTTTTGGTGACTCAGCTATTGTGGCTTTGCCAACCCTGAATTGAGGCAATGTAGATTTGTTAAACAAATGACAGTTAGCAAAACTGTAAGACTGAACTCTTTCGACAGGGTGCTAGTTTAATGCCAAGATACATTCTTACAGAATCAATCTTCAATTCCCATAAAAATTACTATTTTCCTCTCTGTGTTTGGACCAAAGAGAATTTCACCCATGTCTTTCCAAGTGAGTCCTGATGCAAAAACCATGTTTTTGGAAGATTCTTTCCTTCTTTGGAATCCTGTCCAGATTCCCTAAAGGAGAGAAGAGCCTATGAGAATTGCAGGGAGTGCTAATGTGCCAGGTGCACCAGAACAAGCAAAACAAAAATGTACATAGAATTCTGAAGTGGAAAGGACCCAACCAGCAACTTAGCACAGATTTCAAATTCAGTGGCCATCCAGCCACAGCCTGAAAAAATAGAATTCCTGAATCTTCTTTGGAACATAGACCGTCGAAAAATAAGCCTGGGATTCCTCTTCAAAATATGTGACAGAAAAGTAAAAACAGGGTTTGGATCAAAGTCCATGATCTGAACTCAATTTATTAAATCTTATAAATGTATGAATGTACATCATTTCTTATATACAAAACAAGGTTTCTTAATTTAAAAAGTGCATGTTCAATCAAAGAGCATTGAAACTACAAGCTACAAAGTATTGAAATTCAACAGGAAGTGAACACAGAAGGCTCCAACAAAGATCCCCCATCCCCAAGAATGACAGTGAAAGGAATGTTCAGTCGGGTTTATCCAAAGAAGAAACAGATTCACTGGACAGAACACAGGACTTCAATCCTATAAAAGCAGCATGGACAGGAAAAACAGTGCTACTAGAAAAAAATCAGGTTCAATTTCAGTTTGGAATTAAGGCTGCTCTTTTAGCTCCAGCTACCCTTCAGTGATCAAGCTAAGAAATAACCTGAAAGGTGTTTTTTTTTTTAAGAATCTGAAAGAAAAAGGGGGCTTCCAGTCTTGGCATTATCCCTTTCCTTTGGCATTATTGAGGATGCTGGTTATTTTGAACTGAAGGAAGTTTCCAGAACAGAAAAGGGGCTTCTATGTGATTCTTTTAAAAAAATCTGTTTGACTTTCAGTTATAAAAACACATTTTTTTAAAAAAAACTTGTTTTTACAAGTGGCCCATTCGTATTAACTGTTCTGCCTCTTTTGTAACATTTTCTCCACTGCTGATAACTGCTTTAAGAGGGTAAGAGAGGACTTCAATTCGAGCATTCCTTTTCTATCCCACCCGATGGTCTTTTGTTCAACTGGCTCCCATAATATTCTTGTCTCTCCAAATCTTGCAAGCTGGGGCCAGGAAGGCTGCAGGGAAGAGACCTGGAAAGCTTACTACAAAATGGCCTGAAAACACAGTGACTGTATTCCTCTGCTATGAAAATCCACAGTAACCAGTTAAGCATGCTGTATAAATTATCATATAAAGATTTCCTTCCAGCATTGCCCTTTTTGTATTTTTTTTTTAAAAAGCATCTTTATCAAAAGGCAAAATAAAAGCTGGATAGGTGTACTGTAATTGGAGATGTATTTTTTTTTAAGTGTGGGCATCATGGATAGTCACTACCTCTATAGTCACTGCCTCTCCTTTCAGTTTCAGGTTCTCTAAAATATCACTTTGGTTGCTTTGCCATCCTGACTGTGTTCTCTAACACAGATGAATCTCTGTGACAAGAGGTATTTATTTTCATAGGCATACATTGCTCACCACAAAGGGATGATCTGAGCTCTTAATGCAACAGGAACCTGGATCACTCTTTGTATATTTTATCTTCCAACACGGATATTAAGTTTTGAGTGAGAAGCGTTAAGTTAGAACATAGTTTTCAGTTTAGTTGCCTTTTAGAATGCCAACCCTGTAAAACAAAGAAGTTAAGAACTGGAATCCTTTGTTTTCAGGAGACAATGAGTACATTCCCCCATTGGCCCAACTCTGCAGAACCTCCTTCTAGAAGCTCCTGGGCTTGCTCCTCAGCTGTGCTACCTTGGCTGATCCCCTTTCCTTTCAAGGATAAATCACAAGGGCCTTCGGGAACCTCACATTCTGCCCAACTGGGGCTGTACTCCAGGGATTTCCCTCTCCTAACGGGGACTTCAACACTTGTTGCCCCTGGGCTAATCGTGGTCTCTTCTATGCCAGGCCTTTGCAAAGGAAGGCTTTGGCTGGCATCTCTTTCGTTGCTTTCCACACAATTGTGTTTGACCAGGTTCACCACTTCAGTGGTTAGGGTGATCTCTTGGGTGTTGCCATCCCTTTCCTGCCTGCAGAAATGCAAACTTCCTGCCTGGAACCTGGGACCCTGATCTGCTTCTCCTACCTCTGCCTCAGTCCTGGAGCTCACAATCTCTTTGGATAGAGACCCCTCCCCAAACAAATTATCTGCCAGGGCCCCTCCATACTTGTGGAGCAAAGGAAGGTTGATGTCCTGTGGTCTTTTGCCTAAAAGCTCAGATTTCTTCTTATTCTCACCACCTTTGAGACCTGGTAGAAATTTGCTAGACATTTTCAATTCCGGTGAGCACCACCTTTTGAAAGAGGGCGCAGCCTTAAAATAATTTTGCCATTTACAACGCTCCTCAGCTTTGCCCTTCCCAGATGAGAGGGTCCTTTGATCTAGCCTGTCCTGCCAAATGTCCTTTCTTTGGACTGCAGCTCTTCTTACAGGCAGTTCCATCTCCTTTGGGTCTGCACCTGGTGGGTTTTCCACTGGAGCCTGGCTGCCTGTATCTTCCATGAATGATCTGGCTTGTTCACTGGGGCGAGATGCATTTCCTTCGCTCTCTCCTGCGCATCTCCGGTGGCTGCTCACCTCAGAGCCTAGTGGGGCCAACCTGCCCACCTTCTGACCCTCTTTCTCTGAGGCAGGGCTTCCTTGCCTGAGTAGTTGCCACTCTGCTTTCAACAGACTCCCCTGGGGCTTATCAGCTCCCAAAGTCCCAGCAACTCCAGTGGCATCTGGTAACCCCCCTATCCTGGTTGAGGCTTTCGCCTTTTCAGCCAAGAACTTTTGGATTTCTTCTTCAATGCTATCATCACTGTCTAAGGAACTGCTATCATCCATCAAGGATGTCACAGCCCACAGACATGGGCGGGCCTTGGTGGCCTGTTGGATTTCCGTTCCAGAAACTGGTTTGGTCTGATATTCCTTTTTACATTCAGGTTCAAACTCTATGGTACTTTTCAGTCTTCTCAGAGGCCCCTTCTTTACATTCCCCTCTCTAATGTATCTCCTGGAACCTACAAGACACTTTTTTAACAAGGTGGGAGCTTGGGACTGGCTGTCTCTCTCGTTCTTACGAAAAATACGCATTTCAGCATCATCAAATGGGTCTTTCTTTTTGCAGTGAGTTCTTTGGTCTTTGGATTTCTTCTTTAGTTTCCGTTTGGAGCTTAGGAGATCTTTGATAGCTGTATCCAAATCCTCATCACTATCAAATGAGCTGCTTTTATCATCTGCCCCATGTTTCTGTAGATCCTGTGTTCTACTTTCTAACAGACTTCCAGAATCATGAGGTGTGTGAGAGCATGGGACACTGATAGAATCAATAGAGGCTCGAGTACCTTTTGGATATGTAACCATTTTTCCAGTTCTTTCATTTTTCAGTTGGGTCACAGAGGATATTGGAAGATTCTTATCTAAATAGTCCACCTCTGAGATCAATTGTGCATCTTCATTCTGCGGGACTATTTCATGTTTCCTCTTAAGTGTTTTTTTGTGAGTCAGTGGCAGTTTTAGGCATTTGGGGAATGTTCTCTTGGAACTCTGAGTCTGCTCCCTGGACTGCCCCAATGACAGAGGCACTTGGAAAGTGGATTTTGCTATCAAATGCTTGGTCCTTGCTTTGACAGCCAAGAAAGCTCTTATCTCCCGCTCAATGCTATCATCACTGTCCACAATATTGTTGTCGCTTTCATACTGGGAAGGGAGCACATTCTGCGAAGAAAAGGAAGGGCTTGTTGAGAATAGTTTATGATCACTTATTGTTGGAAGAGGCAAAATAGTTTTGGAGATATCAAGTATGGCTTCTGCACACATCAATTCGGCAGCCGTGTCTGCTCGACACGAGGCCTGAAATGTCACTGCGCATTTGGCAAAACTATTTTCTGGAGGAGAGTATCTTCTGCTTTTCCCTAGATTACCAGGCGTGCCGGGCCTGTTTGTCGCTGCTGCCTTTGTGCTGGCATCCTTCTTCTTGCAGCGCTGAGCTTTCGGAGTGATTTCTGGCAAGGCACTTGGAGGCATATTCTCTGTCTTGTTGGGGCTGAACCCTTCCTTCTGCAAAGAAATGCAGCCTGCTCTGGACTCTGCAGCTTTCTTCACCTTCTCAAGCTGATAACGCTGAATTGCTTCTTCGATCCCATCGTCACTGCTCGAATCAGATAAATCTGTACATTCGACTCTTTCCTCTCTCTCAGCGTTGCGGAGTATCGGCCTTTTCCTACTTTTTTTGTTTTCTTCCAGAAAGGAGGAATCATGAACTGTTGGAGTTGAAAAGCCTGTTTGCCTTTCTGTTTTGCATACTGCAGACTCTTCTCTGGTTTTCAACTTCAGGCATGTAGCTGTGCTGATGCTTTGTAGTCCAGGATGCTGTTTTGAGAAGTACGCCTTGCCTTTTTGCCTTAAAGAACTTTGATTCCCTCTGTTTATGCTGCCTTTCTGACTGAGGGCTAACTTCCCTTCAAGCTCTTCTTTCTGCTGAAATGGCTTATTCCTCCTCGTGATCTTCTTGCTTGCTTGCTGTTTCTTTTTCTTTAAGAATTGTTCAATCTCGGACTTTATGCTCTGTTCAAAAGAGTCATCACTACTCACACTACAAGGGGAGGAAGCCCACTGGACAACATTATCTTCGACATGACCAGGAATGACATACGGCTGGGCCAAGTTGACTGGACCATAACCAGCAGGAAATAAATGACAAGTGGCATCGTATGAAGGAAATTTCTGTTGGACTGGATGACCTTCATCCTTACTAGGCAAACTCTTTGTGCTATTAGGTAGTGGGGGAAGGTTCTGGCCCTTGTTTCGCAGATACTCTTGAATGGCTTCCTCTATATCTCTATCAACAGAATCATCACTATCAGAATTCAAGGCAAGAGGTCCAAACTCTGTGCTCTCTTCCATGTCCATTCCATCAGAGTCTGTGGGATAGCTATGAAGGGTATAGTTAATATGCTCCTGTAGCAGCTGGTCATTCCTCCTAAATTTGTGTCCTCTATCCTTTGCTGCCTTCTGTTTCTTCTGTACGATGCAGCCATATTTGCTGCTGGCACCCAGGGGGACTTCTTCACTTTGAAGATTGCTTATGATCATCTGGACTTTAGCATTGACAGCTGTTCTAGCCAGGTCTTCTTCAGATTCTGAGAAACAGGCCGGATACCTGCAATTCCTTGACTGAGGAAAGGGCTCCCATTTTCTTGGAATGGCCACCAAAGGAGAAGTATTCATGAGAAACATCCTCTCAGGTAACGTGAAGGCTAGAAAATGTATTGTGTGTCAGGCAAACCATTCCTCCATTCTAGTAAAAATATAAAAAAAATGTGGATAAAGCAGCTATAGAAGCACAAATATTTCCTGAGTATTTTTAGGATAAGAGTACTTGCTTTAGATTTTCTCTTAACATGAACTTTGCATTATTTAATCTGAAGTAGCAAGACTAAATTAAAACAATCATTTATGGGAGTTTCTTTGATCAATTACATAATTTTAATTTTCTTCTGCTTCTCTGGGTTTATTCTGGAAGAAGTTATATTAAAATAAAAACATGTAAATAATAATAATTAAGTAGCACCATAAAGTTTTTCCTATCAAATGTGAAATCTTTAGTACGTGCTTCTTTTAATTAATACAGTTCCAATTAATACCTGTTTATTGAGAAATTTTATAACCTTGTAGCATAGTAATTATATCTTATTAATCTTTCACAACCACAGCCACACACAAATAAAAAGAGGAAAAGAAATCTTTGATTTTGCTCCTAGGAGGCAACTACAATCTGCTGAACTGATCAAAAACTGCCTCAGCATTTATCCAGTTTATATTATGGGCAAATAGTCCAACTCAGATAAAATGTCAAACAGGGAAATGCCTGGAGACTAAACAAAAATAATAAAAAGGAAATATAAAAATGATGGGACTGATAAAAGAGGAGTTGAAAGAGATATCAAAACTCTATAAAAATCAGTACAAACACATAGATGATGGCAATGAAATTAGGAATTAACCCAGTGCCTGGGGAGCTTTCCCTGAACATTTAGTTCTTAAAGTGAATAGACAAGAGGTGTATAAAACTGTGCCAAAGAGAACATGGATAGAAATTTCCCTGTGTTTATTTTAGAAAATTTATATTGTCCTCTATTCGCACATGGGGACTCAAAGCGGCTTACACAAATATACCTAAGCCAGGGTTTATCCAGTGAAGCTAAATGGTTACTGGAAAAATATTGTGTCTCAATAGACACAATCCAGAAAGCTACTCCTATGCTTGCAATTAAAACTTTTTGGGGGACTGGTGTTGCAGATTGTCCTAAGCCAGAGTTTGTTTTAATCACAGTTTGTGATCCAACTGGCTGTGTCACCGATAGCAGCGCAGATGATACAGGCGTACAACAGCCAACACGTTGCTACTAAACCCTGGGATCTGATCAGAGGTGTCATTCCTGTTCAATTCACATTCGACCTTGGCATGATGCATTTATTTCTTTCCTAGGTTGGCACATGGGTTCAACCTTCAGCAAATACCACTAAGGGATAACTCACTCTTTGCCACCAAGACCAAAGTTATTTCTAATGGGAAACAAAACTGATCAATGCTGTCAGGCTGGGTCTTTGGGCATTGGGAAACCCCTATGCAAAAATTCTGGGCCTCCTGGCCGCCCATGCTGTGCCCACTCACAAAATGGTTGCCTGGCTGGTGGTAGAAGCCAACTCTGCCTCCCCATAGCCCACAGCACAAAGACACTCTTGCAAAGCACTTAAGACTAGAGATGGGTGTGTTGTGGTTACATTTTTATATGTATGTTTGTATGTGTGTGTGTATATATATATTATAGATATATATATAGAAATGGATATATATATATATATATAGATATACACTCACACACAGATACTAATGTCCTTGTATGCATGCCAAGGTGGCAACCTACCTTCCTTGCCCCTTTATTTCAACTAAAATCACCTTGTAGCACAGGTGAGCGAGAGCCGCTTCCCCCCCACCTGCGAACGAGACCCAGCTCCGCAAAGGTCCTCCTCAGCTTTCCCCCGTTTCGAAAATTTCCGAGCCGCCTCCCCCGGGCCACCTCAACCGCCTGCCCGGCCCTCCCTGCAGCACACTGAGGCCGGGAGGCGCCGCACTGGCTCGGCCCCGAAGCCGGTCCCTCTTCCCACACAGCCGGCGGGGCCTTTCCCCTCTCCCCCCACCGAGGGCGCCACCTTGGGGGCCCGGCCCGCCATGGCGACCGCGGTTTCTCGGCCGGGCCTCCTGCTCACCTGCCGGGCCGCGATGGCGCCTCACGGGATCCGCCGCCACCTCCGCGAGGACAGGCGCCGCCCGCGGGGAGGGAGGCAGGGCAGGCAGCGGGCGGGCGGGGGCGGGACCCGGCGGCCATCGGCCCGGCCTAGTCTCCCGGCTGGCCTTGTGGACCTCCCCCCCTCCCCGTCTCTATCCTTCCTTCCCCTTCGTTTCTCTTCTCCTCCTCCGTCATTCCTTCCTTCCCCTCCCCTCCTGGGGTTTCTCCTACTCTCCCTCCTTCTTTTCCCAATCTGCATTCATCCACCAGGCCGCTATGGCGCCCTTGCTTTCCCAGGGGTCTTGTTTTATTTCCTTCAAACTAGGTAACATCAGTGCTGGAAGGGAGTTTCTTTTTTATATGGAAGTGACTCGCCTTCCTCGGATATAAAATGAGAGCAAGCCCTGCTGCCTTCTAACCCTGATGACGTTCCCTAGTTGGGCCATGAAACGTCTGCAAGGAAAACCACCCAGCTCAGGCAGCACCAAGAACCCCACAGTTCAAATCGCCAAGCCGGTGGGGATCCTATTTATCCCCCCCTCCCCTCTAGAACTGATGATGTTACCTAGTTGGGTCATGAAATGTCTGTATAGAAAACAACTAAGCTCAGGCAGCACCAAGGCCCAGTCACTTCAACCCTGAGCTATAAATATATTCTTCTGTTTTGTTTCTGACTTGTTGGACTCAAGGTTGATGTGGATTTGAGAATTGATAGCATGATGAACCTTGAATCGTTCATTTAGTAAATCATAGTTAGCAAACCAAGACTAGCAGTAGATAAATTATTTCCTG
>BLBF01000074.1:2247550-2318706 GCA_015471245.1 Laticauda colubrina
AGAAAGAAAGAAAGAAAGAAAGAAAGAAAGAAAGAAAGAAAGAAAGAGAAAAATTTATGTAAATCCCCCTCACTCTAAGAAGAGGAAAACAAGTGAAACCACTTCTGAAAAAATTGCCAAGAAAACTAGGGACTTGTACATTGATTTCAGATTGTAAATTACCTGGTTGTCTTTCCCATGGAAACAAAAAGTGTGTTGGAAGGTTTACTTAATGCAGATTAAATATAAATATTCATCAGTGCCATGGAGACCATTATCCCCATGTTGGCGGTCACTACTATCTCCTTGGAAAGCATTTGGGGAGAGTCCAGAGTTTTGCCTGGCCTTTGTGTCCACTTGTGGGAATGACGTCCAGTCCAATTGGAAGGGACAAAGACATGGGTGAAACCAGGCTCAACTCCAAATCTGATTCACTTTCATTTCATTCCTCTTGGATTCCATCATTAGCCTCCACACACTAATAGTTATCCTCAGAATTGCAGAATAGAGAAGGAAGAATTCCTTCAATCCTTCCAGATTAAGAACTGCCGTTGGAGAAATCTCCTGGAGGGAAGTGAAGGCATTTGCAAAGTTCTTGTCATGGCCCCGTTGGAGCCTGGGTCTGAGGAGGAAGACGAGACAGAGCCAGGATGATGGAGGAGGATCGTGCAAGGGGGACCCCCCCCCTTCCCTTACTCCCCTTGCACGATCCTCCTCTATTGGCCCTGGCGCTATTTCATCCTCCTCCTTGGATCCAGGCTCCAACGGGGCCATGACAGTTCTCAAGGGCTTCTCAGGGGCACCTGGTCAAGTCTTCATACTCTTCCTGTTGCCTCCAGTTGTCTCCCTTGAGCCTTTTCCTGCCCACAGCAATCTCCCCCCTGCCTTCCCGAGGCGACCAGTGTCCCTTCCATGACTTGCCAAGATGTAACATTGTGGCTTTGTCGGCAGGCCTGGCCGCTTACTTTATCCCGCCCGTCTTCGGCTCTCTGGAGCATTTGGCGTAAATCACAGGCGGTGTTCACCAGCTCCTGCTGCTCCTTCAGCACCCGCCTCCACTCGGCCTCGAGAGCTTGAAGGGGGACCCCATCCTTCTCGGAGCTGCCATTCTTGGTGACCTAGAAGAGAGGAAAGGCACAAAATAGGCACCCCTTCGCATTTCCCCCACCCTTTGCAAGCCATGGTGGCGGAGTGGTCAAAATGCAGTACTGCAGGCTACTTCTGCTGACTGCCTGGTGCCTGCAATTTGGCAGTTCGAATCTCACCAGGCTAAAAGTTGACTCAGCCTTCCAGCCTTCTGAGGTGGGTAAAATGAGGACCCAGATTGTTAGGGGCAAGAGGCTGATACTTGGGGAGGGCTGTAAAGCACTGTGAAGTGGGATATAAGTTTAAGCACTATTGCTATTGTACTGACTTCCTCTCTCCCACATCTGCCTTCCTCCTTCACTTTGGGAGACAACATATTGCCTGGGAGGGATGAGCTGGTTTTCCTGCCTCTTGCAAGGAGTGGGATGATCAAGGATGGTGAAGGTTTTGGTCTTGGTGTATCAACAGTTCAGGAAATGCATAATTTTACTTTGCAGGTGCATAGCTCATACATATAGGCACACACACACACACACACAAACACTAGCACTTAATAGGAAGGAAGGAAGGAAGAGCAATAGCACTTACATCGTGATGACCAAAACTGGATGCAATGGCAATAGCTATTATACAGCTATTGCTGTTGGTATATAGGCTTATATACCACTTCACAGTGCTTTAAGCCCTTCTTAATCTGTTTACAGAGCCAGCCTCTCTTGCCCCCAACAGTCTGGGTCCTCATTTTACGCACGTCGAAAGGATGGAAGACAGAGTCAACCTTGAGCCTGGTGAGATTTCAATCTGCTAAACTGCTGACAGCTGGCAAGTCAGCAGAAACAGCCTGCAGGACTACACTCTAACCACTGTGCCACCGTGGCTCCTTATCGGTCAAAGGGATCAGAATTTTTGGGATATTTAATCAGGTACTCTGTTATAAGCTGATTCCATGAGTCTCTCTAATGGGGGCAAATTAATAATAAACAGCCAACCTGTTTGCTGAGATCCCTTTCAGTGAATCCTTCCTTTTTGCAAAACCTGTCAAACTTAAGTTCAAGAACTTAAGACTTTCCCGCAGAGTCCCCATCAAAATCTGCATCCCGATGATACGTTTGATCTGCAGTTTTGTCCAAGGGGCCCCATATGTTTGCAGCCCCCCCCCCATTCCATCCCATTCTGCCGATCGCTCCCGCTTTCCTGAGCCAAAAGAGACCTGCAGTGTGGTCTCCAGCTCCTTGTTCTTGGCCAACAACAGGTCCTTCTCCCGCTGGATTTCCCACACCGCCTCGTGGCTGGGCCGCTGCTCCATGGCTTGCTTCAGGTTTAGTGTGTGCTTCCGTTCCAGGCTGCAGTGATCTTCAGCCTTTGTCAGGCTGTGCCGAAGGCAATCGATCTTGGGGGGGGCAGGAAAGGAGGACATTATCATACAAGGGGGGCAGGGGAGATCCATTCCTGCATGCGGCCTGGTTTTTTTTTTTTTTAACAGTTTATATATTTTCACAAAACATATATAAGTGCTTAGTGAATGGTGTATTGACTGGATCAATTTATTTTTATACAATAATACTCTTCCCACTCCTAATTTCTTCCTCTGCTGTCCAACCAAGTCCCATGTTCGAAAATACTCTGTGTCTTCTTTTTCTTTTCTTTTTAATGTCAATCTGTCCATTTCTGCACCATCTAGTTTTTATTTTAATTACAACATCTTCTGTAGGCATCTCCTAATTTTTCCAGTACTATACATAAACAATTCTTGCTGCTGTCAAAGCATGTAATATTAAATATAGATTCCCTTTATCAGGGATTTTCAGGTATTATGCCTAGTAAGAATATTTCTGGCTTATAATCTATGTGTTGTTTTTAACATTTTCTCCAACCATGTATGTATTTTTCTCCAATACTTCTTTGTTTTTATACATGTCCACTACATATGATAATACCTCCTTGGTGTCTGTTTATATTTCCAGCATTTGGCAGGCATACTTTTAAACATCTTTGCCAGTGGTAAATGCCACCTATAGAACATTTTATATAAATTTTCCTTATATGTAGTTGCCATTGTCAACTTACAATTTCTTTCTCAAAGCTTTTGCCATTCAACTAAATCTATAGTATATCCAAAGTTCTTTGCCCGTATTATTGTGGTTTCCTTTACCTGTTCCTCTTCCATTTTTAAGCTTAACAAGAAGTTATATATTTCCTTTTATCAATTTTTCATCTACTCCTAGCATTATTTGGTCAAATATTGTAGGTTCATTGTAAAAACCATAATCCTTAGTGTCTTTCTCATATCTCAATTTTATTTGCATATGTGGCCACCATGATAAGTCTTCACCTTGATTCCGCAGAGCTTGTTGGGTTTTAAGGCATGTGGCCTGCTGTTAACCCCCAATACAGCCTGCAAGGTGGGGTTCCCAAGATCAGAATGGGACAACCACAACTGCAAGCCAACATGTTGTAAGATGACATGACCAACTCACCCATGGGACAACTTGCTGCAGCACTATTTAACAATTTGATTAAATTATTTAAAATAATTGAAAAAAAAAACCCAAAATGTTAATTTTTGCCCTGCACATTTGATTGGCACCATCCTTTCTTTAATTATTCTGTTATATAAAAGGACAACGGTCATTTAAAAGAAGAATAATTATCATTATCATTGAGGACCCATATACTACCCGAGCCAAAAAGAGGGTTGACTCCCTCCCACCCAAGATAAGATAAACCACAAAGAACAGTCCAACTGGTGAAAATAACCAAACTCGTGGAAACGTGGGGCCAGGTTTTAAATCAGCCTGACTAAATGGGTCATATAAACACAGGTCATGGTGTATACCAACTCATGGAAGAGCTGGTATCGGAATTCAGGTATTCCCAGCTTAAATTCATCTCAATCCTAATACCCCATCAGGGATGGGGCTGCTGGGGGTTTGCAGGGGTTCGGAGAGCCCCTAGCTAAGATTCTGTGCAGTTTGGAGAACCCCCAAATCCCACTCCTGGCTGGCCCCGTCCACCCCTCCCCTCCCAGGTCCCCACAGGGCCCATTTCGGATGCAGGTAAGTGCAGGGCGCGCATGGAGGCTTGGGGAGGGTGCAAAACGGGCCTCCTAGAAGTTCAGGAAGGCCGTAAATTGGCCCATTTCCAGCTTCCAGAGAGCCTCCGGAGCCCAAGAAGGCTGTTTTCACCCTCTTGGAGGCTCAAGGAAAGCCTCCGGAACCCGGGGAGGGAGCTCCGCCCTCCCACCTCCGTGGTGCAGGAGGCTGACTAGGCCACACCCACCATGGCCACGCCCATCCAGCCACCGGGCAGTGAACCCATTGCTAAAATTTTTGAAGCCCACCCCTGCACCCCATCCCTGGCCTGTTCTGTTGCCCCTTGCCCAAAAGGAAGCAAGGAATACCTCCAGCTGTAGGTCTCGGTTCTTCATCAGGGCCACATTCTTCTCCTCACTTTGCTTGGCATAGTTCATGGCCATCTTGTAGTTCTCCTCTCGGCACAGCATCAGTTCCTTGCTGAGGGAATCCCTCTCCTCCTTCACCTTGTGTGCCCGCTCCTGGTACTTGCGCAGGACGCTGTCCCTCACCCTCATTTCCTTGATGGTGTCCTCTTTGGTGCTGAGGGTCATGTTCAGCTCCTGGACCTTCTGCCTCTCTTCTCGGACGGCTGCCTGCAGCTTTGAGACCTCGCTCATCAGCACTTCCATCAGGCCGGACTCTCCCGCCGTGTCTGCAGAGGAGAGCAACCCTAGTGGGTGAGAGCAAGGCAGGGACCCGAAAAGCATGACAGAAAGCAACACTAAGGTGTTCCCCAGGTTTCAGTACTTTGCCAGATGCCTCCCATTGTTGAAGTCTTGACTGTCAAGCTTCAAAAGACATTTTTGCTATTGCAACGAATTATCATTTCTCAGCTTGCTAACACACCATAAGGGAGGGAGGGAGGGGGGGAAAGGGTACAAATAAAGTAAGAAAATTCCAGGCATCACGATGGGAACCAGGGACACTTCAGCAGTGTTTGCCAGAACTTTACCAGACGTTCCCATAACAATATGAAGAAACTCCATTGGACAATGTAGAAGGGGGAGGGAAAGGGCACATAGAAAGTTCCAGGCATCAAGATGGGAACCAAGTACATTTTAGCAGGTATTTGCCAGAACTTTACCAGGCATTCCCAAAACATTACCAAGAAACTCCACTGGACAATGTGACTTGGTTTCATAGGGGGAGGAAGAACCTGAACTTGAACTATGTGGGTTTTGCTTTCATTCTGTGCCAAAATGATGTACTCAATAAAGTTTTGCATGAAGAGATTGGATCATCTCCTTTGTGCTTGCTAGATTGGGTCCATCAATCAGAACCTTGACATTGACTTCAGCTGACCAAAGATGGAACTATGATGTCATCAGAAGACCTCAAGAGAGCTACCGGAGCAAACTATTACCTATTATCATGGAGAAGACTCGGGTGGGGTCATTGCCTGTTATTTTCTTGTAGAGATGCGGGTAGTACAACTCCAGGCTCTCCAGGAAAGCCACAAAGCCCTTTTTGCCCGTCCTCTGGAGGAGATCTAGGAGCAGCCCTGCAAAGATGGACAGACCACAAACTCTTTAAAATCTCAACTTCTGGTGGTTGGATTCAGTGGTCCAAATCATTCCTGCATTTCTAATCTTTTGCCTTTCTTTAAATGCCTAAAGATAACAAAGAAGTTCCAGAGAGGCTCTTTGAAGCCCAGTTATAAATAACAACAAAAAATAATAATAACAATAACAAAAATTAAATAAAATAGAAATAGAAGGGTCCCTTTTGGTCATCTAGTCCAACCCCCTCCCCAAGCAGGAGATTTGATGTGACAATCAGTTCTCAAGAAACAGATTTCTCCATAGCTTCCTACCAGATAAATATGAAGCCTATCAGATACGAAGTACAACTTTATCTTGGGTCAATTTCAAATTTCTAGTAAAGTGTGAAATTACCAACTATTACTTTCTGTCAACCTGATAAAAAAGCTCTCCCAATTGCAATTCTGCATTTTGAAATGCAAAACTCAAAATGATCAGAACAAAGGAGGAGTCAAGGGTTTTGCATCAAAACTTCCAATTTTAGCAACAGATATTAACGAAGATAAGCATCCGTCATTAAGGCCATCCCTCTGAAGTTGATGATTTTAACACCAAACAGAAAATACTTTCTGATGTTGGCTTGACTCATTTTAATATTATTCAGAGTATTGCAGCATAAATTCAGGGCCAGAAAAGTAAACACAGATGGCTGATGCTTCATTTAACTTCTTTATAAACATATAAAGTGAATTTTATAATACCAGTCGTGGATTTCTCCAACATGGAGCAAACTCAAACAGAAGCAGACATGTTACAGGTTCAGAGCAGAACAGCAGCAACTCAGGAGCTCAGAAACAGACGACCATTTCACTTTCGTTCAGCAGGCAAGTAAGCAAGTTAGTTTCTCTTTCACTTTTGTGCTGAGCACAGAACAGAGACAAACTATGCCCAGATTCTCCCTTTAAGTTTCAGCCCTCAATTCAGCTCTCATGTATGGTTTCATATATTCAGGAAACTATACAAAGGCAGGAAGAAATCTTCCTGAATGGGCCAAAGGTTTCAGCCAAGGGGATTGCAACCAAGGTCAATTTTGAGGAGGAGAATTTTGGACAGGATGAAAGGGAAAAGAGGCAGAAGACTTTATGGTCCCTGTCAGATTCTCCCCATGAAGAGAGAAGGATGGAAGGTCAGATTAGATTGCCTCGCTCCTTTTGCTTCTGGTTCTGAAAAAGGGTGTCAGCTAAAACTCCATCTTGGAAGCTTTTTGTTTGATGTCTATGGAGATTCTCAGTCATCCAGATCTTGGTTGTTCCAAAGGTGCTTTTTTCAAGAGGCAAATGGACTTTCTGTTTTTTCTTTGAAGAGATTTTGCTTCTTGTTCAAGAAGCTTCTTCAGTTCTCACTGGATACTGGGAAATGGAAGGATTTATACTCCTTGCAGACAGCTGGTCATTTGCATCCTTTTAGAGGGTTGTTGAGGCCACCTGGAGGCTTATCTGTGTCCTTAGGCTCACCTGAGTGGTGCTCCTGGTTCCTGTAGTCTTCAATTTTTTTCCTCTGGAAGTCCATTCCTACTCCTACAACCCAGGGGTGGGATTCAACTGGTGCTACTACCGGTTCGGTAATTACATCTTTGGTAATTCGGTAATTATTGAAGCGAAACGTCTTCAAAAGAAAAAAACAAGAAAGTCCAGTTGCCTCTTGAAAAAAAGCACCTTTGGGACAACCATGACCTGGAGGATGGAAAATGTCTACAGACTTTTAGCTATGCAATTTTGTAGGAACATCCTTGGAATGGTGTGGGAGGAGGAATGGATTTCCAGAGAGAAAAATTGAAGACTACAGGAACATTTGCACGACTCAGGTGACCCTGAGGACATAGATAAACCTCCAAGTGGCCTCAATGACCCTCTAAAAAGATGCAAATGACCAGCTGTCTACAAGGAGTATAAATCCTTCCATTCCCCCACTATCCTGTGAGAGCTGAAGAAACTTCTTGAATGAGAAGCGAGACATCTTCAAAGAAAAATCAGCAAGTCCAATTGCCTCCTGAGAAAGCACCTTTGGGACATTCTTGCCTGATATGGTAAACTCAGATTTCTTGTAAATCCAGAAAATCAGCGGGTACCTGTTTTCCTTTTCCGGAGTACAAGGCTGGGATCATTCAGGACCTGCTCCTCGTCATCATGGTTGATGACTCGGCATTGCCGGAGGTACGGTGTTATTCTGGAAGGGTCGATCACCGAAATCAGCTTCACACGGAAACTTTCCAGGTTGTTCCAACAAGTGTCACCATCCTCATCTTCTGGATCTGACATGGTGGAGGCCGAAAAGCTGAGGCTGGAATCAGGATCTTCTCAGAAAATGCAGGAGGGAGATGTCTCCAATTGGGAAGCAAATGGGACGTTAGCAGAATTATAGCTTCTTCATTGATACTTGTTTTTCCTCCCTCCCTCCCTCCTTCACTCCTTCCCTGTCTCCTCTTTCTTCCTTCTTTTCCTTCCTTCAGCCATTCCTCATGTTCATAAATGATCTGTTAACAAAATACTCTTAATTTGAAATAAGCAATCCAACACTTCCATTTTTCTGTCCTTTCCTTCCACTCTCCTTCTTTCTCTCCCTCCTTTCCCTCCCACCATCCCTTCTTCCCCTTTCTTCCTCCTTCTTTCCTCCCTCTTTTCTTTCTTTCCTTTCCTTCCTTCCTCACTCCCTCCTTCTTTCCCCAAGTTGCCTCTGACATCATTACATCTCTCTCTCTCTCACCCTTTGTGTGTTTGTGTATGCGTGCATGTTTATCCAGAGTGTGTTAGGACATCAGCTGTACTTCCTGTGAATAATCAAATTTGGGTTTGCAATAATCTAATCTCTAGACCCTCTAATATAATAAATAGAACAGCCAAAAATCCTGCCATAGGTGACCAGTGTTGTTCTTGGCATTAGCACAGGTATAACTAAGATTGGTAACTGATCTACTTATTTCTCAGATTTATAAAGCTGCCCTTCTGGCCAGAAGCATTCAACAATCCAAAAAAACTAATATTTTTAATGAAGGAGTTAAGGAATTTTAGAGTTAAGGAGGAATTTCCTAAGAGTGAGTACAATTAACCAATGGAACAGCTTGCCTTCAGAAACTGTGGGCACTGCATCATTGGGGGCTTTTAAGAAGAGACTACAGTAGACAGTCACTTATCTGAAATGGCATAGGTTCTCCTGCTTGAGCAGGAGGCTGGACTAGAAGACCTCCAGGGTCCCTTCCAGCTCTATTCTAGTATAAAAGCAATTATTCTAACTAAACACAGTCACTGAAAAAATGTAGAGATTTGCTGTTAAAATTTAAAAACATTAAAACATTAAAATACACAAACCACAAATACAGAGAGGAATATCCAGACACTGCCAACAATAGGAGAATCACTAAATCGTCATCGCTCCCCTAGGATCTTTAAGCCTGGGGACATAACCAGGTTTTGAGGGACTTCCTGAACATTAACCAGGATGGAGCTCTGTTCCATTTTAGGAGAATGTCCCATTAGATGGGTACTTGGCAGAGAACATGGCCCACCTTCTGGAACCCATCAATTGTAGTCATCTCACAGATGGAACCCATCGTATTCTCTCTCTGCTGGAATTAATGGGAGATGATGAAATGGTTGCTGGCTAGGAAGAAGGGCTGTGAAGGTTAAACTTTGACTTGACCCTTGAAGTTTCCAGATATTCTTCCAAGGCAGCTGTCAAACCCAGAAATCAGGAAACCCAGACAGTCTAAAAGAATGTAAGGCTTTATTGCAAGCTTAAACTCTCCACAAGAATTACAAAGCAAATTGGTGGTAAATAAGGTAGAGTGAACTTAGGTACTTTGTGGGTGCCAAGGGACTTGAACAGAGGTGGTATTCAGCAGGTTCTGACAGGTTCTGGAGAACCGGTAGCAGAAATTTTGAGTAGTTGGGAGAATTGACCAATACCACCTCTGACCGGCCCCTCCAACCCCATCTATTCTCTGCCTCCCATTGAGTCCCAAGCCACACCCACAGAGCCAGTAGTAAAAAAAATTTTTGAATCCCGTCATTGGACTTGAGGCTGATGACATGTTTGACTCCTCCCTCAGGCTTAGCCTGCTCATCTCCGACAGCAGCCTCATGTAGAATGCATTACAGTCATCCAGTCTGGAACTAAGTAGACATTCCCAGTCTAGGCAGAGGTACAACTGGTGCATAACATGAAGCTGTGCTAAGGCCTTCCGAGTCACGACTGCCACTTGATTTCGGATTGGAGATTAGATGAATCTCCCCAACAGAGGGAATAGAAAGTGGATGGAAAGAAAGTTTCCACAGCCTGACAAAAATGCTCCTTCGGACACCCATTTTCCAGGCTGAGTCACTGAGAAGAACCCTGCACTCTGAGTTGGGAAGGGAAGTCCCGGTTTCTTCAGCCTGATTTCTCCCTCACAGTTTCTCTGACTCATTTTCTCAGTGAGTAACTGGCATTGTGATCACCCAAGAAAGCGATTCCTTTGTGTCTCACAGACATTTGGTCCCTAAATCTCAACTTTCCTTTTGAAGAAATCCCTTCATCCAGGGGTGACATTCTACCAGTTCACATCTATTTGCTAGAACCGGTTGTTAACATTCTAAGCAGTTGGGAGAACTGGTTGTTAGAGGAAATTCCTGGCCTAATCCTGTAAGGGAGGCAGGAAGGAAACATTCTGGTGTTGCTTACAGAAACTGCCTCTCCGTTAACTCTTATTACATTTTTGGCAGGACGAGATTTCCTGTCTCAGGAACTTCTCTGGAGTTTTTTTCCTCCTTTGCTGTTACTTTGCTTGTGCGGAGTGGTCATTCAAAGTTACCATGGCACTGAAAAAAGTGACTTATGACCATTTTTCACATTTACGACTGTTGCAGCATCCTCACAGTCATGAGAGGCCAGGTGAGGAGATGCGCGCCTCGATGTGAGTGATGTTGAGTTGGCCACACCCATCCAGTAACATGACCACCAAGCCATGTCCACCCAGTCACATGACCACCAAGTCACGCCCACCACCTAAGCCACGCCCACAGAATCGGTTATTAAAAATTTTGAATCCCACTCCTGGATTCAACCGGTGTTAGTCCTGGTTTGGTGACTGCACGCTGTGCACACGTGTAAAAAGCCTTAAGCTGTGCCTCCCAGACAGCTGAAAAGTGCTGTGCACATGGGTGCGCAGCATTTGAAAAGCCACTTTTGCCCGGCTTTTTCAACCTTAGCTGTGCCATGCGAAGCAGCTGAGGTTGAAAAAGCAGGAAATAAAGGACAGGTAAGAGCCCAGGCAGGCGGGTCAAACAGTAGCAGACACAGAACTGGTTCAGTGTCTGCTGCTCTTCAGAGCTACCGGTTCTACAGAGCCAGGGAGAACTGGTAGCATCCCACCCCTGGCTCCATCCCTCTGTCTCTTAAAGCAGGCCTCTCACACGCTGCAGCCAGATGGCCAGAATGCCTGCATTTTGGCTGTCGTGTATACCACCATGCACCATTAGTTGCATAGGCAATCCGATGTGGTTTGGGATGGGAGTCCATAAATATGCCACTTCCTTCAATAATTGAGAGCTAGAGAATATATCTAGTGAAATAATATGTCCTCACTCTTCGGAAGTTTCTCCTTAATACCACGTTGCTTCTCTCATTGCTTAATTTCCAGCCATTGTTTCTTGCCTTGCCCTCTGGTGCTTTGGAAAAAAATTAAACTGTGCCATTGGAATTAAGCAAAGAGAAAACTTTGTACTGGATGAGGTTGCCTAGTTGGGTCTACAAGCAAACAACCAAGCTGAGAGAGCAATAAGGAATCCACAAGGAAAAAAAAATGACAAAATGAACAAATAATGTTTAAAGGGAGGGTGCATTTTGCTGCTGCTTCCTGATATTTAGGCCACCAGGCGAGCTCTGACTCCAGGGCACTTAACTGGCAAGTCCCTGACATTTTTTGGCAAAATATGTCAGATGGTCTTTCCCTTGACCCAAACTCCCCCAGTGGCTGCTCTGCTTCAGCCAGCTCAGGAAAAAAAATAAAGATTATTTGCTGGCTTTAAGCTCACTCCTCTCAAACTGTACTTAGTCTTTCCTCATGTTTACGACCAGGAACTGATTCACGACAAGCTGATGTCGTAATGGTTCAGCTTCTGAATTTCTACATTTCATGGGCACCGTTCCAATTTATATTTTCAAACAGAAAAAGCTGTTCTCTTGAAATGTTCTTCTTGTCTTGCTCAACATCCTGTTTGGCCTTTATGGAAAGGAGGCCCTGAAATCATTCTGAAAGAGGCAAACAGGGAAGTGGACCTTTTTCCAGAAGACCACCCAAAACTTGGGAGGACTGGACTGTCTCCAGTGGTAGGGAAGTGTTGTCCCCAAAACTGGGCTCTTGCTTGCTTGGTGTCGAAGCCGATACTGGACACAAGGTGCGATACAATATACTTTTATTTTGGTACCAAGCTAAGGATCACGGCTCAAAAGCTAACCAAAGGACCTTGATGAGAATCTTACAGCAATTTTTGTAGTCAAGGGGTGGTTGCATTCAGCCCTTTGCCCTTCCCCTAATAATGCATGCATAACAGATAATATTGATTGGTCATTTGGATCTCAGCCCCCTACATAGCTAAATGTCACCTGCATTTCACCCCAGACCACGGGTATCTTGCAAAGTGTCCTAGTTTCATGTGCCAGCTATGTGGTTTTGGGGGCTTTTCTTATAAGCAAGCTATTCTTGTTCCTGATATCCTGGCTAGTGGTTTAAGGTGCTAAGTTCTGCCTTAAGAATGTGCACTTCCAACCCCTTTCCTATTGCAGAGCAGCTCAAGGTAGCTCCCCCAATCCCCGCGACCCCCTTCCTTCCACAGAGAAAAGTAAAATCAGTTTTAACTTTGTCTGAGGCAGCACCCCCCACTCCTGCGACCCCCCACCCTCCTTCTGTAGAAAGAGAGAAGACAGGAAGGAGCAAGGCTGCTTAAGGCACAGAAACGAAGACAAGAGAAAATGTTTTTATCAGAAATTCATATTCTTAACTCTCGTGTCCATTCCATCCATACCTGGGCCCATATGACTCTTCCTCTGACCCCCCAGGGCCTCCTCTGTACATACATCCCATCATCTGATCCTTCAGAAGGATATGATCCTGGGAGTTATTTGGGAAGGGGGCAGAGAGCTGGGCCAAGATGGGGGACCAGGATGGAGGCATTATAAAATAAGGCTGAGGGGAAGAGAGAAGATCAACCACTCTCAGAATGCAAGATCTCAAAAGGTGATTTAAGGGGGATGGACCACAGAAGATGCAGGATAAGGAAGAGATGTAACAGCATGCTTGCCTCAAGTGTGGGTGGGATTCAAAAGTCATCAGAGCAGTCTGACAGGCAACCAGTATGATGCTGGAGTTGTCTGTGGCCAGCGAGGCTCAGCCCTGCATGTCCTAATTATTTCAGTGCATGATTTGATTAGATGCGTTACCTGGCCATAACCAAATGCTGCTCAGGGACTCACCAGATCCCCCATTGTTAACAAGCATCCTTGATGTAACATTACTCTTTTCAAAATGGGAGTTTGATCAATGCCAGTCAGCAATCATGAAAATAATAAAAAGCAATACATAAGAGGCAATAAATAAGTAAAAAAGAGTTTATGATCATAACCGAAATGCTGGATCTCTTGGGAGATGTTCAGTCATCCAAGGCAACCCAAATTGTTTTCAAAATAACTTAGTTCTGAGATGGATAAAAATGCTAATAAGGAGTCAGGCTGATCGTATCTCAGTGAAAAAAGTCACCCATGGGGCAGGGAAGAAGCCTCAGAGAAGGTCTGTGGCCATTAGGCGGAGGAAGTAGGTTGTCTTTGGACTTTCCTGCTTAACAGTTGGGCTCTGCTGGTCTCCCCCCTCCCAAAAAAAAAAAAATCTCTTCATAGACAACCAGGGACATCTCCATAGCTCCAGCACCTTCCATCTGCTGGAATCTGGTTGCCTTCCTAGCTCTTGCTTCATTGATCCAGCAGAACTTTTATTTCATATATTTTTGCCTGAGAGTTCTTTCGGTGTTGAAATCATATGACCTCCCTGCCATCACCTCCAACAAGAGGACATTCCAATCCATTCCCCGCTCCCCAAATGCTTTGCATTTTTAGCTTCCAGACAAGGATTTCAGCTCCTAATGCTAATCTCCACAGTTTCTTCACTCCTAATCCCCACTCCTCTGTCCTCCAAAGGCAGGACAGAAGGGAAAGGTACATCCACCACAGGCGCTCCAATGGCTTACTCACCTGTCTGGTTGATTCTGATATGGCAGATTCAGGCACAAATAACTTAACTCCCAACCTCTCCCACCAATGCTCCAAGTTCTCTTACAAGAGCTGTTCCAACCAGAAAAATTTCCATCTTCCCCAGAGATCTAAAGATGTCATCCATTCCTACTTCAGTGGGCCAATGGATCCCCTATTCAGCATCCAGAGAGCCCATGTCAGCAGAGGTGCTCTCCTTCTCTCCCTCTCAACACCCCAGGGAAAACACTCCTGCTTTGCCCAGGAAACCAATTACACCCACCTAAGCAGGAGCTTGCAAAGCAGCAGTCCTGACTGACCTGACCAGGGTTCCAGATTCACAGCTCCTGGTTCCTTCCAAGCTGCCGGATCAAAGGAAGAAGCTGACTTTCCATGAGGCATCGGGCAGGAAGGAACAGGAAGGGGTGACAACTCCCAGCCGGTGAAAGTTGTCTGAAGAATGAGAGAGAGAGAGAGAGAGAGAGAGAAGAGGAAGTGCAAAGACAGATGAGGAGTCTTGGATGAGAAGTGAAAGCTCTACTTCTCCAACTAAAGAAAAAACATAATCCAGTTGCCTTTGGAGGTGGGGGGGAAAACCCCACCTTTGAGACAACCATAACTTGGATGTCTGAGAATCTCTGTAGACATGCAAGGACTGATGATTTATGTTCTCTTTATGTTCATGGCTGCATTCCCACTCATCCCAGCAATACTATTGCTAAATTTGCAGATGATACAACAGTGGTGGAACTCATCTCCGAAGGAGATGAGTCTACCTACTGAGATGAGGTGGACCGGTTGTTTTCATGGTGTGGAGACAATAACTTGGTCCTCAACACCAAGAAGACCAAGGAGCTGATAGTGGACTATAGAAGGAACAAATCAGACTTCCAGCCCTTGCTTAGCAAGGGAGACTGAGTGGAGCAAGTGGCCAGTGTTAAGTTTCTGGGTGTTACCCTAAAAGAGGACCTGACCTGGGGGGCCCACATTGCAGCTCTGGTCAAAAGGGCCCAGCAGAGATTTTACTACCTGAGGCTTCTCAAGAAACAACAACTGAATGAAAAACTGCTGGTGACCTTCTACCGCTGCACCATAGAGAATATCTGAACTTACTGCACCTCTGTATGGTTTGCCAATTGCATAGGGGCAGATAGGAAAGCGCTCCAGAGGGTTAAGGTCATTGCCCCTCAGAGGATCCCGGCTTGCCCTCTCCCCTCTTTGGAAGAGCTTTAGAGCTCCCACTCCCTTAAGAAAACATTCTCAAAGATTCTCTTAAGAATTCTCTTAAGAAAACAATCAAAACATTCTCAAAGATCCATCTCATCCTGGGAACCCTTTTTCTGCATTATTACCATCTGACAGTCGGTACAGGACAATAAAAACAAGGACAAATAGGCTGAAAAACAGCTTCTATCCCAGGGTAGTAACTCAATTGAATTTTATTGTAGAGTGCAATATTAATGCAGTATCAGGGGTTTTCAGTTCAAATGTATAGAATGTGAAGGATGTGTGTTTGTGTTTTATTTTCATCGTTTTCTTATGTATGATGTACACTGAAGATGGCATTTAATTTTGTTGTACGGGGTGCAATGACGACAATAATAATAATAATAATAATAATAATAATAATAATAATAATAATAATAATAATAATAGTAATAGAAGAAAAAAGTGTGGATTGTCGACATTGCCATACCTGGTGACCGCAGAATCGACGAGAAACAACTTGAAAAAGTCACCAGATATCAGGGCTTGAAAATAGAACTGCAGAGACTCTGGCATCAACCAGTGCAGGTGGTTCCAGTGGTACTGGGCACACTGGGTGCTGCTGTGCCTAAAGACCTAGGCAAGCACTTGAAAACAATTGGTGCTGACCAGATCACCCTTGGTCAGCTGCAGAAGGCCACCTGACTGAGATCTGCCTGCATAATCCGCCGAGACATCACACAGTCCTAAGCGCTTGGGAAGGGTTCGACGAGTGATTTGTGGTACTAAACCCAGCATAGTGATCTCATTTGCTGTGCACACTGTCATTTTTGTGTAGAATAATAATAATAATAAATAATATAATAACAAAATAATAATAGAGAATGACGCCTTCCACAATGCAGGGGCAAGATTAAATAGCAGTGGTTCCTGAGAGGCTGTTTGAGATGGGTTCCAAGGCTGCCATTACCTCTCCATAGAGATGTCACTCTGGCAGCCTTTTCAAGGTGCCAACATCAAAATCCTTTACCAAGCCATTTCCCCCCAGTTCTGCCCCCACCCCCCCGGCTCCCACAGCCGACAGCATCTCTTCCTCCACAGCGGTGCTCAACTTTTGAACCATGGGTCCAGTGTTGGCTCCGTCTTTCAGTCCCAGAAAGTACCCACCTTCCACCCACTCTGCTTGGGGTCTCACCACAGCCCCATGGCTTCAGGGCTGCTCCTCATATGCAGCTTGCACTAATCCCAGAGAGCAGAAGGGACCATGTTGGCTTTGTCTTCTGACCCAGACAAAGAACCTGAAAAGCTGCTCTTGCTCATCAGACCCTCCTAACCGTCAGGTTGCTTAAAGCAGCTTTAGAAAATCGAGGTTCTTCACATAATACAGTCCAAGGGGAGAAGGCAGTGTGGAACAAGAGGGATCTCCCCCCAGTTTTATTCCCTCGGCCCGACATTTAAAGGTGCTGTGTTAAAGCAAAATTTGTGACCCTGAAAATTCCCAGTGGATGGGGAACTCTTCAGTCAGAAGTAGCAGGGAGCATCTCCTGTCGCCGAAAACAGTTCCCCGCTCATTTTGTGGTGTCTTCCCTGTCCTACCAGATTGTTGCCATTTTCAGAAAATAAGATTGGAAAATGAAGATTTGCAAAGCAATTTAGGAATAATGAACGAGGGATGGATGGATCAGCAGAGTGGGCCAAAGATGCCTTCTTAGCGGGGAGAAAAAGCTGGAGTGAAATTTTTCATTTGGAAGTCCGAGGGGGTTCAGGAAACGATTGCAAGTCAAGAGGCCCCGAATGGGAAGCCAGGAAGGTGCCCCCCCCGCCCCCTTCCCCTCGGAGGACAGTGGGCCACCTGGAGATGCCCCAAAAAGTGTCCCACAAAAGGGAGAATCCGGCAAGGAGAGACACGACCCAGGAGGGTTTTAGCATTGGCGGGCGGCCAGGAGTCAGGAGGCCTCCAGAAATTGCAGTCGCATTTCTTCTAACAGACGGAAGGATGGCGCCACTCGCGGCTTCTTCGAGGCCGGACCCTCGCCCGCCCGCCCGCCCGCCCGCCCTTCCTTCCTTCCTTCCAGCCGGGAGGGAAAGCCGCTCGGCATGCCAGGCGGCCCGGAGCAGCGGGGCTGGGGCTGCTGGCGGCCCCCCCCCCCATCCTCCCCTGAGGGGGAAAGGGGGCCACCCGGAGATGCCCACGCGGCTGCAGGCTCCCGGGGCCGGGGAGGCAGAAAGCGGGGCTGCGGCACACGCAAGCCGAGGCCCGCGGGGGGAACCTCCGTCTCTTCCCCTCCATTGCGGCCCCTTTGGGAAGCCCCCACTCGGCCCCCGTCCCTCCCCGACCCCACGCCGCCAAGCCCGGGCAGAGGGGAAGGGGGCGCGGGGGCGGAGCCAAGCGAGGGGAGGAACCCAGACGGGAGGAAAGCCAGGAGGGGAGAGGGCGGGGCCACGAGGCCGCCCGCCAATGGGATGGCGTAGAAGCCGCCCGACGCAGCAGGAAAATCTCTTTTTTCCCCCCGACTTCCGCAACCGGACGAAGAGAGCAGAGGCGGCTCAGCGCCAGAAAGCGGAAGAGGCGGAGCTTGACGGAAAGGGGACGGAGGCCGGTAAGGACTTTTTTTCGATTCATGTGCGCATGCGGCCGGATGCAGGTGGGGCGCGTGGAACGCCGGGAGTCGCAGTCCTGAAGGGTCCCTCCGGAGAAAGGAGGGAGGGAATGGGCGGCGTCCGAGGCCGAGTTTGTCATGGGGACGCTGGGAGGGAGGCCCGTGAGAGGGGGAGGCTTCGGCCTGGGCCTCCCCTGCGGGGAAAGGGGCGCGGCAGTGACCGTTTTCTCTTTCTCCCCCGCAGGAGGACAGAGGAGCTCGGCGGGGGAAGGAAGTAGAGAGGAGGAGGAGGAGGAGAGCAGCCCCGCGGAGCAGCCCTTCCCGGCGCGGCTTGCCCGGGGGACAGCGGAGAAAGGGCGGGAGGCCCCGGGACTCCAGGAGGGATGAGCCCAGGGAGACCCCGGGAAAGGCGGCTGCCCGGAGGGCGATGCGGGGAGAAGGAAACGGGCGGAGACCCGGAGACGGTCCTGGAGGAGGGCGGAGAGTCCTTCGAAAGACCCGGGAATCCCCAGAGGATCCAGGAGGAAAGAAAGGAATATCAGTGCCCGGAATGTGAAAAATCCTTCAAGACAAATTCACATCTTAAAAGCCATCTAAGCATCCACACAGCAGAGAAGAAATACGAATGTCCGGAATGTGAAAAATCCTTCAGAAGGAACGACCATCTTCAAAGGCATCTAAGGATCCACTCGGGAGAGAAGCCTCATAAGTGCCTGGAGTGTGGAAAGTGCTTCCCTCAGACAGGAAACCTTTATATACATCAAAGGATCCACACAGGAGAAAAACCTCACAAATGCCTGGAGTGTGGAAAGAGCTTCAGTCAGACCAGCAGCCTTTATAGACATGAAGGGATCCACTCAGGAGAGAAACCTCACAAATGCCTAGAATGTGGAAAGAGCTTCAGTCAGTTGGGAAACCTTTATCGACATCAATGGATGCATTCGGGAGAGAAACCATACAAGTGCCAGGAGTGTGGAAAAAGATTCAATTTGAAGCAATACCTTTATAAACATCAAAGGATCCACTCTGGAGAGAAACCAAATCAATGCTTGGAGGGCAGAGAGTCCTTCGGAAGACTCTGGAATCCCCAACAAATCCAGAAGAGAGGGAGGATTCACAAATGTCCAGAATGCCAAAAATCCTTCAAAAGAAACGACCATCTTCAAAGGCATCTAAGAATCCACTCAGGAGAGAAACCTTATACATGCCTGGAATGTGGAAAGAGCTTCAGTCAGAGGAGTCACCTTCATGTACATCAAATGATCCACTGGAGAGAGAAACCGAATAAATGCCTGGAGGGTAGAGAGTCCTTTGGACAACCCAAGAATCCCCAAAGGATCCATGAGGGAGAAAAGAAACATCAATGCCCGGAATGTGAAAAATCATTCAAAAGAAATAGAGAACTTCAAAGGCATTTAAGGATCCACTCAGGAGAGAAACCTTATAAATGCTTTGAGTGTGGAAAGAACTTCCGTGACAGGAGCACCCATGATAAACATCAAAGAATCCACAGAGGAGAAAAACCTTATAAATGCTTTGAGTGTGGAAAGAGCTTCACTCAGACGGGCAACCTTTATACACATCAAAGAATCCACACAGGAGAAAAACCTCATCAATGCCTGGAGTGTGGAAAGAATTTTGGAGATAGCAGCACTCTTTATAGACATCAAAGGATCCACACAGGAGAAAAACCTCATCAATGCCTGGAGTGTGGAAAAAGCTTCCATCAAAGGGGACATCTTTATAGACATCAAAGGATCCATTCAGGAGAGAAACCTTATAAGTGCCTGGAGTGTGGAAAGAGCTTCAGTCATAGCTGCAGCCTTTTTAGACATCAAAGAATCCACTCGGAATAAATGCCTGGAGGGAGGGAGGTCCTTCCGAAGACCTGGGAATCCCCAAAGGTTCCATGAGGGAGAAAATAAATATCAACGCCCGGAATGTGAAAAATCCTTTAAAAGAGATAGAGAACTTCAAAGACATCTCTGGGTTCACTCGAGAGAAAAGGAATACAATTGACCAGAAAGTAAAAAATCCTTCAAAAATAATGGAAATCTGGAAAACTATCTAAAGATCCACTTAGGAGAGAAACAATTTAAATGCTAGGAGTGTGGAATGAGCTTCAATTATAGGAGCAGCTTTAATAGATATCTAAAGATCCACTCAGGAGAAAAAATGTAATAAATGCCTGGAGGGTGGAAAGTGCTTCGGTCAGAAAAGCAGCCTTTATTAGACATCAAAGACTCAATTTACAAAAAACCTATCAATGCGAGGAATGTGAAAAATCCCTTTAAAAAATGGATATTTTGAAAACTAAGCATCTCAGGAAGGAAACCATATAAATGTCTGGAATGTGGAAAGAGGTTCAGTCTGAGGGGAAACCTTCATAGACATCAAAGACTCCATTTACAAAAACCATAGGAATGCAGGGAATGTGAAAAATCCTTCAAAACAATTCAAATCCTTGAAAAACATCTTAAGAATCCACAAACTGTGTATATGCCTGGAGCATGGAAAGAACTTCAGTCAAAGGAGAAATCTTGATAACCAGCAAAGAATCCACACAGGAGAAAAACCCTACAAATGCCTTGAGTGTGGAAAGAGCTTTACTGAGGGTGCAAACCTCCATGAACATCAAAGAATCCACGCAGGAGAAAAACCACATAAATGCCTGCAGTGTGGAAAGAGCTTCAGGCGGAGAGGGCAGCTTGACTGACATCAAAGAATCCATTCAGGAGAAAAACCACATCAATGCCAGGAGAGTGGAAAGAGCTTTATCAGAGTAGTAGCCTCCATCAACACTAAATTTTCACGTGGGAGAAAAATGATAAACATGACTGAGTATGATAACACCTTCAGTCACAGTGTGTATCTCAGGAATAGAATTATGTATTCAATTTAGCCAAGTGAATAGACACACTAGGAATTTGTCTCAAATGCATAAACTCTCAGTGTATATACAAAACAGAATAATGATATTCATAATAATTATACCAATAAGAGGCTTGAGTAAAGAAGATAAGGGTAAATAATAACTACCAAATAAGGGACTTTCTCAAGCTGAATAATAAAGGACTTTTTCAATCGTACATGCTAGATGTTTCAAGTGGCTGAAATTGCACCTTTTCACAAGAGACGTGACTCATGATGCCATTTCCCATGTGAACCTTTTAATCCAATGCTAATTTCAGTGGTTATGCTTAATATTATGGGATGTTACTGTCCATGTCTATGATGTAACTGTAAGTGAGCAGGATTATTTCTTCCACGCAATCAACTCTTGTTTTGTACTTTTTCCTACTGTATGGAGTATAATAATTGGTCGTCCCATTAAAGTGGCCATCCCATTTGGTACCTAATTGAAGCGAGTGTTCCATGATTGAATCTAAGGTTAATTTGGCCTTTATTGTTGTGGGTGTAAAAGAGGTTCTCCCTGTCATTGTTTGATATAATCTGTATTGTTTTTCCAAATGAATCTCCAAACGTCTGAAACTCTTGTCAGTTGGATTCCCTGAATGGTCCCCCTTTAGCAGAAACTGCTAAAAGACGTTCTATTCTCAAAAGCCAGCAAAGCTTTATGAGATGTGAGCCATATTCTAAAAAGGCCTCAACCCCTTTAGCCTTAAAACACCTGGCTTTTCCCCAAGCGCTGGGAGATCAGAGAATGAGAAGTTGGCATGGATTAGCACCCAGCTTTTTTGTTTTTTATTTTCAATGTTTTATTTTTAATGTGTTGGATAGTTTTTAAAAGGGCTTTTTGGGAGCTGCAGTGAGTTGACTGAAAGTGTTCTGACCCAACCCTGTTGCCAACAAGAAAATCTCAAGCAAACATAGCTTTAATCTACAAATAAACGTCTTTGTGGGTAAAAGATGGCTTGCAGCCAATTAGTCCAACCAGAAAAGTCTTGACAGAATTCTTCAAATAAGCTGGAGTCTCTACACACAATGCTGAGACCGTAGAATGTTTTTGCTTTCTGCAAAAGCAAAAACCTTTTGAAACCAGGTTTATATTCCCTTGAGGGAGGGGCATCCTTACTCCTGAGTCGCTGTCCAGCTGTTCTACGAATCATCCTGCATTCATGCACACTTGGCACAGGTTCCTGGGGAGCCTCCTCGTCACTGCTGTCAGCCCCCACAATCCCTGAAGGCAGCAGTCCCCTCCCTGATGGTCCCAACCCCTCATCCGAGTCCTCGCTCCCCTCCACTGTCCACACCTGCTGCCGGCTAACCACAATAGAAAGATGGGCAGTTAGAAGAATGTTTTAAATGAATAAGACTCATCAGGAACCCGTTTTCTCTCCCACTAGGTGCAGAAATGAGGTCTTTCCCAATTGTCAGGATAGTCAAGGTCCGCCCGTTACTATGCGTTCTGTTCATCCGCTAAATGATTTAGCAAAAAGTTCCTCTAGTTCCTCTGGGTAGTGCAGAGTATACACCTATGGCAATGTCATTCCAGTTTCCTTTCATATTAACACAAATGCATTCAAGGAAGATTCAAGGAAGAGCTACAAATAGTCTCCTTTATCTTGTTGGATATATTCTCTGTCTCATTTGTAGAAATAAATGAAGGATTCTAATAAATATATTCGCTTTATGGATTCTATCACTCTCTTTTTTCCTGGTTTCCCCACAAGAACCATGTGAGCTGAGTTGGACTGAGACAGAGTCAATGGCTCAAGGTCAGTGGGCTTTTGTGCCTAAGGTGTATTAGAATTCAGCATCTCTGCCTTTCCAGCCTGATCCCTTAACTACTAGACCAAATCGGCGGTCTTTTGGGTAGATCTCTTCAGGAAATGCATTGCATGGCCCTCATACAAAGAGGCCTCGTGCTGCTGCCCTGAAAGTGGGGACCATTTTGAGAGCAGCTGCATTGGATTGCAGCCATTCCAAAATGGCAGCTGCTTCCGGGACAGACTTCTACTATATAGGGAAGCTGAGGGCCAAAGCAGCTGCTCTCCTCGCTCGTCCTCTCTCTGGGGATCTGGAAATCATATTCAGGAAGGAGAGCAGCTCCATTGCCCCTTGGACTTCCTGGAGGTGGCATGGTGCCATTCTGGAAGCGGGGAATTCCCTAATCAAGCAAACAATCAGGCATATATAAACAAAAAACCCCACACTTGCTAGCAGAAATGATGTTCAGGAATCATCATCTTGATGATTGATCATCCTCCTCTTTTAGCAACCTCGCAATCCCTTGCAGAGTGGAGTCTGGGCAACTGAATGCAGCTGAGGGTTTACTGGCTGGATGCCCTTCCGGTCACCAATGTGGAGTTTGTACTGAAGCCAAAGAAGGTGAAGTGAGGACTGCAATATTGGAGATCTCCAATTCTTTTCTGAGGGGTGTAGTAGAGTATGCTGACTGAATTCTGAAACATGGTATAGTAAGGGAGAATGGTGCGGTGGCCAAAGGCGGTACTCTTGCCTCACATGCAGGAGGCTGTGAGTTCAGTCCTAGGTAGAGGCAGACATTCCCCTCTCTGCATAATGAGAATATCTGCTGAAAAAAACAACAACTCCATATTGGTGATAGGAAGGGCATCTGGCCAGGAAACACTCAGCTCCATTCAGTTGCCCGGACTGCATCCTGCAAGGGATTACGGGGTCATGAAAAGAAGATGAAGAGACAGTAATGAAAATAAAGCCACGGAAGGTAGGTAACCAGAGGCCGAGGTTTATACCGAGGCCAAAGAAGGTGGGGTGAGGATTGCAGTTCCAGAATTTCCAGCTGTTGTGTCCTGAAGTTCAGGTAATAAAAGCAGCATTGAGGGAGGTGGAACAAGCATGCAAGTCAAAACAGGTAAGGGAAACAGTAAGAGAATCCACCCTGAATATATACAAAACATCTGGCTGAGGAATTCTGGGAGTTGAAGTCCACAAGTCATAAAGGGGCCACAGTTACACCCCCCCCCTCTGCCTCAATGGAACTACATGGCGGGGAACGAGGCAGTGGGGTACCCTAAGCCAGGGGTCTCCAGCCTCTTTAAGCCTGGGGGGGCTTCAACTCCCAGAATTCCCCAGCCGGCTTCAAGGGCCCAAGGTTGGAGGCCCCCGGCCTAAAGTTCTGATTGGGCCCACTCCTCTTCCATGATCATCTTCGTGAGCGATTGAGGCGAGGGGTTAGAAGGGGAACTCATCGAATCGGCAGGTGGCGGCGTGCTGCGAGACACGACCAGCACTTTGAAGAAACGGGCTCGAAATTCGGGAGGTGGGCGGATGGAAAGCCTGGGCCCAAACGCAAACTCAGCGCCGGGAAAGACGAGCGACTCTTCCTGTTTAGTAGCTCTCTGGTCCGGAAGGCGTGGCGCCGAGCCCGCCCCCCCCTTCCCGGAAGTCCGCCTCTCTGGCGGCGGCGGCGGAGGAGGAGGAGGAGGAGGAGGACGGGGGAGTCGCTCGGCCGTCTCCCGCGGCCCATGGCCGGGCACAGTGCTCTCCCGGCCGGCGCGGCCGCCGCCGTCCTGGGGGAAAGCGGTGAGCCTCCCTCGGCAGGCCTTGCCGGTAAGGAGGCCTTCTGGAGACCTGGCCTCTGAGCACGTGCAGAGTGTCTTCTGCCCGGTCTCTGTGTGTGTGTGTGTGTGTGTGTGTGTGAGTCCTTCCGGATGCTGTGCGTCTTTGCTGACCAGGCTGGGGATGATGGTTCCTGGGAGGGGCGGGGGGCTGGCCTGGAGGAGAACTCTCAGAGAGGACTTCAGGCCCCATGCTGCCCACCCAGGGGTCGTCGGGACCGGTGGTGGTTCAACAAGGAAGGGAGTGTGGGCGTGGGGTGCAATTCCCATTTTCTGCAGCAGAGCCGAGGAAGAAAGTACTCCTGAGCACGTGCAAAGTGTTTTCACTTGCATTTTTATTTTTTTATTTTTAGTTAATTATATTCCTAGTGCATAATAAGCATCGTATTGTCTGAGTATTCAGTTTGCTTAACAATACAGATTACATTTTTAATCTCCACCCCGTTTTCTTCCAACCTTTGACAAAACAGCTTTACGCGTTTGATAATATTCTGTATCTTCTTTCTGTTTAATTCTTAATGTAGGTCTGCCCACTTCTGCACGCTTTTAATTTTTTTCTTAATTATTTCTTCATCACATGGTGTTTCTTGGTTTTTTTTTCTCAGCGTTGTGCAAAGACAAATACAGTCCTCGCTGCGGTCAAGATGTGCAATATTAAAGCCATGCTTTTCTTACCAAGTTTACCCGATATTATACCTAATAAAAGTAATTCAGGTTTGAAATCTACATGCTTTCCTATCATCTTTTCTAGCCATTTATGTATTTATACTCTTTTGGTTTGGTTTGGTTTTTTTTGGCTTCAAGCACAAGTCCACCACATATGATACTATGTGCCTGTTTTATTTTTTATTTTTTTACCAGCTCAATACCTGTGCTTCGCTACGAAACTTATGTGATCAGGCTTAGATTTGGGGGAGGAAAATAAAGGGAGGAATTTGTCCTCTGCCCACCAGCTTCCATTGGTATTCATCTGGCTAGTGTCCTGTCAGTGTGCGAGAGAGTTGAGGGCTGTTTGGAAACTGAAACATTATTTGCTGTGTGAGCAAGGAAGAGACAGCAAGGAGCCTGGGCGTGGCTTAGCTCAACTGTTCTGTACTAATGCTGCTTGGTGCTCTGAAACTGGAACTCAAACTCCTCTGCTTGTGTTTTGCATTTGGAAAAGATTTCTCTTCAGATGGGGAGGGGGAGTAGAACGCCTTAGTATCAGAGCATGTTAATAATAATAATAGAGGAAATACTCTAAATGCTCTGATGGTCATTTTGAAAAATCCTTTCTTAGTGAGCACCTAGAAGCCAAGAGGAACATAAGGACCAAATTTCAAGTTTGTAGACTTTACGGTTCTGGAGATTTTGTGATGATGTGTGAGGGGTATTTCGCATATATATATATACACACACACACACACATATATATATATATATTTGTTTTTTAAAGTTTTCGCGGGAACTTACATGAATGCAGTTCAGCTTCCTTCGGGTATTTTCCCACGTCATTGTAGTGACGAACTTAACACAGAATATTACGCACTCAATACAGAAGCCTGATGATGGCAGATGAGATTCTGCTGAAACGTTGCTACAACTTTAAAAGCACAACTACAATGATGTGGGAGAATACCTGAAGGAAGCTGAACAGCACACACACACACACACACACACACACACATTCATACATATTTGTATTTGTATTTTCAGAAGAGGAGGTGGTATTTTCCAGCCTCGGCTTCTAAGAACCGATACTGGCAAGCCTTGTGTGGGGAGAGGGGTGATTTAGAGCAGGGGTCTCCAACCTTGGCAACTTTAAGACTTGTGGACTTCAACTCCCAGAATTCTGGGAGTCAAAGTCCACAAGTCTTCAAGCTGCCAAGGTTGGAGGCCCCTGGTTTAGAGGGTCTCCCTGTCCTTTTCACTTGTTTTCTTACCTGTTGCAGGTGGGCCGCCTGGCAACCTCGGGGAAGGAGCCAACCCTTTTTCCTTTAAGGCCTTCGTGAGGAGTCAGGAGCAGAAGGCATCCACAGCCTCCTATGTGGGCACCAAGAACGGCAGCCCCGAGGTGAGGGGGAAAGTGGGGGGAAGGTTGGGTTTTTGGGAGGAGCCAGGAAAAGAGGGGGGAACTGGGCTTTTTCCTTTCCAGGAAAACCTCCCTCATCCTGAAACTGCCTCCCTCAAAATGATTCAGCTGGGCAAAAAAAAAAGCAGGAACATTTTTGCTGGAAGTCTAGAGTCAGTTATGAATTTGGGGAAGAGGACCTGCAGGGGAGGTTTTGGATACTGATCAATTAATGCAGAACTAATCAATGCAAAATGGATTCCTAGAGGGAAAAAGCTGGCAGGGCCCAATTGCCTGCCTGTGGCTGCCGTAGAAGGGCAAGAGAGAAATCTTTTTTAAAAAAAACCACAGCATCACAATATGAATAACAGCCATTTCCTCTGTTGAATAAGGGGCTTTTGACAAGCAGCAGTTTAGAATAGAATAGAGCTGGAAGGGACCTTGGAGGTCTTCTAGTCCAGCCCCCTGGTCAAGCAGTTCTTCATAAGGAGTTGGGGGAACCCCAAGATATTGGGGCAGCTTGAAATAAAGCTTATCTGAGGATAAGCAGCCATATGCACATTTGTGGCCCGCTGAAGATCATTTTGCAGGGCTCTGGCAGGGCTCCTCCTGTCCCTCCTTGCACAAAGGCAGAGGTAGCGGTTCTGATGCTGGGTTGTTGCCCTCCTACGGCCTCCTCCACGTCTCCTGATGTACTGGCCTGTCTCCTGGTAGCGCCTCCATGCTCTGGACACTCCACTGACAGACACAGCAAACCTTCTTGCCACAGCTTGCATTGATGTGCCATCCTGGATGAGCTGCACTCCCTGAGCCACTTGTGTGGGTTGTAGACTCCGTCTCATGCTACTACTAGAGTGAAAGCACCACCAGCATTCAGAAGTGACCAAACCATCAGCCAGAAAGCCTAGGAACTGCAGAACCATCCTTTATTGGGGATGTCTTGCTAACTGCCTCTGCTCTCCCCCTGTTGTCTATTCCATTTGCACAACAGCATGTGAAATTGATTGTCAATCAGTGTTGCCACCTAAGTGGACAGTTTGATTTCACAGAAGTGTGATTGACTTACATTGTGTTGTTTAACACCCTTTAAAGTGTTCCCTTTATTTTTTTGAGCAGTGTAGATTGAACAAGTAAATTCATCCGTGCTGTAGTAGCTGAACTTTGCTTGAACAGAATTTTTTTTAACAACATGGCTTCTCTGTTTGTGAGGTTGCAAAAATGGTGGGGACAGTGCAATTTCCTCATCTTTTCCTTACCAATTTTTCTTCAAGAATGACAAAGAGCATTTGGAAATTGCTCTTAAAAAAGGAGAAATGTGAGGGAAAGAAAACATTCTCATGAAGGGAGAGGTGTCATTTTCTACAGGCAGTGCTTGACTTACAACAGTTCATTTAGTGTTCTGACCCACGCCCTTTTCCAAAAAATCAAAACACAATTAAAAAAGAACAGAAACCTTGTAATGCTTCTGCAAAATAATTAGCTGTGATAAGCACAAGCCTTGCCAAATTGTGCAAGAGACTTGCCAAAAGATAACAGACAAGAAGCAATTTGCAAAATAAGAATTTTCAAATACAAACTCAGGATACTGGAATGTCCATAAAGCTGGAGTTTCAAAACGTCTTTGCCTTCTGCAAAGAAGGCTAGCTGGCTTTTATCTTCTTTTTTTTTTTTTTTTTAAAGTTTTTATTAATTTTCTACAAACAAACAAACATACAAAACATTAAAAACATCTACTCTCATATATACTTCCGGTGTATCGGTTGGTTCATCAGTTTTGTGCATTCATTTTATAGTGTCAATTACAATTATATTGCATAACCACTCATATTGTCAATCCATATTCTAATATTACTAAAGAAAAAAATAAAAAAAATTTTTTTTTTCTGACTATACTTTTAATCATTCATGCTTTGCGAGATAACAATACTTCAAACAATTTGTCGTATAATCATAACAAATCAATCCTAAAAAACTCTTCATATATATAATATTAATGCTCTATTATTGTATTTTATCATCTAACCATTGATAAAAAAAACCCCAAATTGCATAAAATTGTTTATCTTCTTGTTCTCTAATTTCAAATGTCAATCTACTCATCTCAGCACATTCCAATATTTTCTTAATAATTTCTTCCTGCAATGGTATTTTCTCATTCTTCCAGTTTTTAGCAAATACAATCCTAGCCGCCGTTAATACATTTACAATCAAATATTTCAAGTCTTTATTATATATATCAGGTAAAATTCCCAATAAAAAGATCTCTGGCTTCAAGTCTATGTGTTTCTTTGTCATTTTTTCCAACCACATGTGAATTTTAGTCCAATATTTTCTAGCATTCTCACAAGTCCACCACATATGATAGTATGAGCCAGGTATCTGATGACATTTCCAACATTTTTCAGATTTATTCTTGAACATTCTTGCTATTCTTGTCGGGGGAAGGTGCCACCTGTAAAACATCTTATACAAGTTTTCTTTATATGCTATTGACATTGTCATTTTATAATTTTGAGACCACAATTTTTGCCATTGTTCTAAATCAATTCCATATCCAAAATTCTTCCCCCATGCAATCATAGTTTCTTTAACTTGTTCTTCCTCTAGCTTAATTCCCAATAAATAACCATATAACTTTTTAATCACTTTCTCATCAGTACCCATCAATATCTTATCTAAATCAGTCTGTTTATCATAGAATCCTTCCGTTTTAAAATCTTCAAGATATCTTGAGTGTATTTGCGCATATGAAAACCAATTCATCCTTATACCTTGTTCCTCTAAATTTTGGATCGTTTTAAGTCCACCCTTTTCATCCAACAGTTCCCCATATCTAACTGTTTGTTCCTTTTTATAGATCATAGGATAGGAAAATGCTTCAATAGTCGATAACCAAATTGGAATTTTCAAATAACATTGTTTTTTTATCTTCTCCCAATTTAACCACAAAGACTCCCGTATATAATGTCTTCTGAAATACCCCTGTGTTTTAGTTCCCTTGTACCATAAAAAAGCATGCCAGCCCAACAGTAAATCATGTCCTTCTAATGTCAACAATCTATGTTTTCTTAATGTTATCCATTCTTTGACCCACATCAAACTTGCAGCTTGATAATACAATTCCCAATTAGGCAGGCCAAAACCTCCTCTATTTCTAGCATCTTGCAAAAGTTTTAACTTTATTCTCGCTTTTTTACCTTGCCATATAAACTTCAACATAGTTTTATTTAAATCTTCAAAATAGTCTTTTCCAAGTCTAATTGGTATTGTTTGAAAGAGAAATAAAATTCTAGGTAAAATATTCATCTTAATTGTTGAAATTCTCCCTATTAATGACAATTGTAAATTTTCCCATTTCTTCAAATCTGTAATTATCTGTTGTTTAAGTTTAATATAATTATTCTCTTTTAATGTGCTACATCTTGCTGTCAAATATATCCCCAGATACTTAACCTTGTTTGTAATTTGAATTTTCAAAAGATCTGTCAGTTCTTCTCTTTGTCTCAACAACATATTTTTTGTCAAAATCTTTGTTTTATCTTTATTTATTTTCAAGCCAGCCATCTCACCATATGTCTCTACCTTTTCCAATAATTTTGGAGCGGTTTCTAACGGGTCTTCCAGAATAAAAGCTAAATCGTCAGCAAAAGCTTGTAGTTTAAATTCTTCCTTTTTAATTTTCATTCCTTTTATATTTTTGTCATCTCTAATATTTCTATTCAACACTTCCAAAGTTAATACGAATAACAAAGGAGATAGGGGACATCCTTGTCTTCTTGAAGGAGGGGCCATTAGCTTGCAGCCTTACTCCTGAGTCGCCTGTGCTGTTGTAGCTGCTCTTTCCTGTGAGCAGCCCTGCGCACATGTGCACTTGACACAGGCTCCTCGGGAACCTCCTCATTGCTGCTGCCAGCCCCCACAATCTCTGAAGGCAGCAGTCCACTCCCTAATGGCCCTGGTCTCTCATCTGAGTCCTCGCTTTCCTCAGCCATCCACACCTGCTGCCAGCTAACCACAACATAAGGTGACCATTCAAAGTTACAGTGGTACTGAAAAATGTGACTTGTGACTATTTTTCACACTTTATGACCATTGCAGCATCCCCATGGTCATGTGACGTACATTCGGAGGCTTGACAACTGGTTCATATTTGTGATGGTTGTACTGTCCCGTGGTACGTGATCACCTTTCGCGACCATCTGAGAAACAAAGTCAGTGGAGAAATCAGATTCATGTAACAACCATGTTACTAGTTTAACACGGTTATATTAGTGCGGTGATTCACTGAACAAATGTGGCAAGAAAAATCATAAAATGGGTCGAAAAACATTTCTCACTTAGCAACAAACTCTGGGCTCAATTGGGGTCATAAGTCAAGGACTGCCTGTCCTGGCTCAGGTGACACAAGTGGCCATGAAGGCGCCTTGGTCTTCAGCCTCTTGGCTTCCCTCACATTCTTTGAAGACCTCCGACACCCTTCCTTATTGTCCACAAATGAGCAGTTATGGCTCTTGAGGTTTTTTTTTAAAGCTGTAGCTTCTGCTAGGCCAGGGATCGGCAACCTGAAACAAGAAGAGCCATTTGGACCCATTTTCCACAGAAAAGAAAACACCGGGAGCCACAAAGCCCCTTTGACATCTACAATGAAGATAACACTACATATATCATTTTTTTACCTTTATGCTATATATAAAAAACTTATAATGTATTGCATTTATGAAATCCATAAACTGCTATAGAGAAAACATTTTTTTAATTCTGCATGCAAAAAAAGATTTTGAACACTGGGAAAAAACAAACTCTGGTTTGAAGGTTACTTTCAAATAAAATAATCAATGTCTGTTTGGGTTGTTCTCGTATTTATGAAATAAAAAGCAAAACCTAAATTATCCACCTGCAGCAAACTAAAAATGCCTACTCCTGCACAGCGCCTACACATCGGGGCTGTAAGATGTCCAAAAGCTCAATAAGTGGCGAGCTGGCGGGTGTCACACATTGGTGGTTGTGACACATATTTTGAGCGATGGAGCCGCAGCAGAAAGAGCCACATGCAGCTCCAGAGCACTCTGTGCTAGTTTGGTGCAGAAAGGCCTTTTGGCCTCAGCATAGGAAAGGCGTGAGATGGTCAAAATCCCAAATGTTGTCAAATCATAAAATATTTCTTTTTAGAGTTGCCAACAGAAAGGGAGGGGGAGCAGTGCGGCAGCTTGTAACCTGAAAGTGCATTCCATAAATGTTTTCAAAGATAGTTTCTAGGTGACTGGAGTTTGTGCCGCACAAAATTCTAACTGGAGAGTATGATTGATGGCTCTGGGCTATGGATGTGTCCCAATGGAGAATATGAACTACAATACACCCAGGGGGTGGGGGGAAAACCAGGGTCAAGGGTGACAAGGAATGATGTGTCTCAGAGACAGCTACACCCAGGCAATGCTGGACCTTTTAACTCCCAATAAATCCTTTTGAAGTTTTGGAAGTTTGGCTCGAGACTCATGATTTAATTGGGGTGACTGCCGGAGCCCTGACAAATGTTTTGATTCACTTGCAGGGACCATTGGGGCCCTGCCTCCTGCTGGATGAGAGCTCCTTCTTGGCCAAGTCGTTGGGGTTGAACGAGGATTTGCAAGAGCCATTTTTTGCAGACCCAACTGCCTTGGACTCCTTGCTGCAAGATGACGAGGATGACTGGAGCGGCTCGTATCAGCCCTCAGCCGTCGAAGAAGCCCACTTTGTCAGAGCCTCCAGTGTCTCGCTCAGCAGCAGCCCTTTAGACTCTTTCTATTGCAATGTCTCGGACCTCCAGACCTCCCCAGAGCAGCCGGGAAGAAATGACCACGTCTCCTGTAGCTGTCTTGGGAAAGGGGACCAGAGCTCGTCTAGTGATCAGATGTCCCCAGAAGATGGTTTCTGCCGACTGTTGCAGCTGCATTACCAAGAAGTGAGTGTTGATGTCTCTCTTGGGAAGCTGTTCTCCCTCATGGCTTCCCCAAGACAAGAAAGCTAGATTCCGAGCAAATGTAATTTTGCTGCATATATATCCCACCTTTCTTCCTCTGATGTAACATGTATAGTATTCTCCCCTTCACCTCCACAGCAACAATTTGATGAAGTAGGTTGAGCTATCAGGGTGTGATTAATAGAAAGAAACCCTCAGCCCTATAGGGTAGGCCAGATTTAAGAAGTCAATGCCATATAGGCCTAAAATTACAGACAGCCTCGGTGGCACAGTAGTTAGAGTGCCAGTACTGCAAGCTACTTCTGCCAGCTGCTTGCGATTTGGCAGATTGAATCTCACCAGCTCAAGGTTGACTCATCCTTCCCAGGTGGGTAAAATGAGGATCCAGATTTTTGTGGGCAATTGGATGACTCTAAAGTGCTTAGGGAAAGCTGTAAAGCACTATAAAGCGGTATATAAGTCTTAAGTGCTATTGCTATTAGAATGGCTGTAATATCAGAATTTTGCAGGCCTGAATGTGCTTCCTCTTCTCACTTCATCTTCCTGTGTACTAAGGAGGGGCTTGTCAGGTGTTTTCTCAAGTTACTGTTCTACCCCGGACTGGGGTTTCTTTTATCTGATCATTGATAGCAGCTCTTTCCCCCTGTCCTTCAAGGCCATTTTTTATTCCCTCTGAGATCCCCAGTGAGTTAAAGCTGAAATTGAACCTGTCTGCCCAGACCAGTACTTTAACCATAACACGAGTCTGAATAAGTAATTTTATTTTATTTATTGGCTTCCTATCTCGCCATGGGGCTACTCTAGGTGGCTTATAACAAAAATGAAGTGGAAAAGAGTGTAAACAAAGCAACTAAAATAATAGAATAGTTAAATAAACAAAAAGAAAACACATTAAATCTCCTAAGTGTCCATTGGGTTCCCTGGCTGACCAGTACCAATTTTCTGGATTGGAGACCCATCAGTTTTGTCTGATTAAAAAGTAAAAACAACATGCCAGTATTTTGTTCAAAGCTATGCTGCAAAAATGGCCATTCTGTGAGAGTGCCATTTGTTTGCCTAGGTTTGCTAGCTAAGGCTTGCTAGGCATTTTGTGAGAAGCACACAGATTTGGCCGCTTGCAAGGAGAGGATTCTCCTTGTGGATCCCAGCCAAAGACCAGAGTTCTGTGACACAGGAAATGATAAGTAGCCGAAAAGTTGAACATATCTTGAACATACCTTGTTGCCCATCCACTTTTTGAACAGTTCCTTCCCAGAATTCCCAAATCCTTCAGTGTCTGAATCTTTCCCTCTTTTACGTAGCTGAAAGAAGAAAATTCCAAGTTAAGAAGAATACTAAGCCAAACTCAAGCTGTTGCTGAATCTCAGGCAGAAAGGTGCGTATAAAGAAAAACAAATCTTTAATTGATTAGTTCTGTGACTTGAACCCCCTGAATCAAGAGAGAAAGTACATTTAATCTTGAGAAATAAAACATGGAGACTGATAGCACTCTAAAAATATGAAGGTTTGTCAAAATGAAGATGACCTGGTCCTTCCAGAGTGTAGGTTACAAAACAGTTACACAAAAGCAGGTTTGTTGAACGTTAGAAACGTTTCTACAGTTCAAGCAAGGAGGTGTTGGGCTCTCCCTCATTGGATGCCCTGCTGCAGAGATAAGCCATAATGTCAAATCGTTAATTCTTCTTTATAAGACTAAAAGGGAAGCATAATGATTGTGGGTGCCTTCTTTTGGATTCCTTGCTGAACAGGGGGTAGGACTGAATGGCCCAATCCAATGCTGTAATGCTAAAATTTGTTTATATAAATCAGGGGTCTTCAAACTTGACAAGCTTTAAAACTTGTGGACTTCAACTCCTAGAATTCCTCCCCCAGTCATGTTAGCTCAGGAACTCTGGGAGTTGAAGTCCACAAGTCTTAAATTTGCCAAGTTTGAAGAGCCTTGCTATAAATTATCCTCCTCTCGTTCGGGGGACATAAACTTCCAAGTTCCAACAAGGTAGCAGAAAGGTTTACTTAACATATGGGGTTAGCAAGCCTGCTTTAAAAGTCATCCTGGCTTATCTCGTGCTCCCGGAAACAGTGGAGGGTAGAACCCGAGACTTAAAAGCTATGGGGTAGGGGCTCAAGGTGTGGACTCATTCCTTCTCTCAACCAGAATAAGGCACCTGGAAAGGACTTTAGAGAAGAGCAAATGGAAAGAGGAGAAGGAGGCTCGCGAGTTGGAGGCCATGGTGCAGCAAGTGGAAGAGAATCTGCAGTTAATGACGGTGGGTCTGGGGGGGCTGTGGGAACCAGCCCTCTCCCGTGAATGACTCTGCATCGGGGTAATGTGGTAGCTGAGCCCGTCTCGTTCGGGGGCTCTGAGGGGCATGAGTGCTTTTCTCATCCTTCTGACAGAATAGGCTAGCATAGCTGGCTGGAGAATTCTGGGAGTTAAAAGTCCACACGTCTTAAAGTTGCCAAGTTTGGAGACCTCTGGAATAGGTGGTGGGATGGTCTTTGTGTGCCCCTATTTACCTGTGTGGTGGTCCTTCTCTCCCGGTATTAAGAACTATGGATTGTGTTTGCCCATAGCTCCCCAAATATACCTTCCTCTGCTTTCTGTTCCAGAAACGGGCCGTGAAAGCCGAAAACAGTGTCATTAAGTTGAAGCAGGAAAACACGCACCTTCAGGTACAGAGTGAGGCCTCACACCAAAGGGGTGGATAGAAAAATTCTGAAGGAGCTTGAGGAATTAAAATAGAGGTGGCCCTTACCACTGAATTTGGAAATGGAAATTTGGTCGTAAGTCAAGCCTCCTACGTGACTGGAAGTGTTTTTCGAACTTTTGTTGTTGTTGTGGAAGTTGTTAAGTGAACTCTGCCTTTCATTGAACACCGTGGTCCTTCAGTGAATCTCTTTGTTCAAATGGCATTTTGTGCTGGAAAAGTGGCAAAAAACCATCACGAATCGGAGTTCACTGCAACTGGTTGTAAAGTCAATGGGTTGCAAGGCCCCTGGCTTACAGTGTGGGGGTGGGTGGGCAGACAACCCGTTACAATGGCCAGGTTTTTTTTTTTTCCCTGTGGCCGTCATAAATTTGAACGGTCATTAAGAAACTTGTAAGTTGAGAACCACCTGCATCGGAGCTGGTAAATGTAGATTTTGTAAATTGCGCAGAGTCCCATCAGTGCGTAGTCTCTGAAGCACACTGTCTTTACTTGAATAGAGCGCGCTTTTGAGGTTCAGGTGCATAGCTGGACAGACAGCCTCTTAACTGCTCCCTTCTGCCCTGTTTCTTCCCAAGCCAGCTAGGGATCTACAATCAGCAGCTGCACCAGCTTCTGGAATTGTGATTATAGTTGGCTGTGGGTCTGAGTTCTAAGCTGTTTTGACTCCATGCTGATGGGAAAACCTGCTTTCTACAGGGCTTGTAAGGACAAATAGTTCTTATTTGAAAAATCGGTGAGGTAGAACAGAGGTCGCCAACTTTTGGACCTCAGGGACCACCAAACTCAAAATTTTAAATCCCGCACACCAGAGATCCTGGGAAAATCCCCCCAAAAGCAGGAAAATTCCCCACCCCATTTTCCTACCAATTGATCATTCTTTATTTGGGATCGCAAGATACCGTCTCCAGCTCCGGGGGAGAGAGATACTTTTGACTTCATGCAAAGAAGTCTTTCTTTCTCTCCTCCAAATTCCACCAGAAATGAGTCTTTGTGAGGCTTGTCACACCGGCGCAGCCTCTTGGAAATAGGAGGCCTTGCAGGGTCCCAAAGACTCATTTCTGGTGGAGTTTGGGGGAGAGAAAGACTTTGGCTGCTTTCCTTGCATGCAGCCAAAAGCAGAAGCGGAACAAAGCAGCCTGGTGGCCAGACGAGGAGTGTGGAGCATGCGGGGTAAGTTCTCCCCCTCTGCTCTTTTCCCCCTCCCCTCACGACCTCGTGTTATGTGCAATGCAAGTGATGCAAGCCTTGTGTTCCCATGGGCCATGTGGGTGGCACAGCCTTGTGTTGCTGTGCAGCCTGGATTGCTTTGGGGAGTGCTTTCATTTCTCTGCGGACCACTAAAATTTTCTCACAGGCCACCAGTGGTCCCTGGCCCACTGGTTGGAGACCACTGAGGTAGAAGGCTCTGCAAATCAACTTTTTTTTCCTGTAAATGCTTTTTTTAAATGGTTTGCTAAAATAAAAAAATAGTGAAGTGAGCTGATCTTATGCAAACCTACATGGGAGTAAATCTTGGAGGTCTTTCCTGGGCAGAAACACCCTTAGCTTGTGTCACACTTTGAAAACCACAGGGGCTGATAAAAGGAACGTTTAGGAAGCCAGCTACTAATAATAAGCGCTTCTCTGCTTAACATGAAGGTTCAGATGGAAAGCTACAAATCGGAGAACAAAGCCTTAAAGTCTGGCCATCTAGAAAACCTGACTGCAGTCAAGCAAAACGCAGATGTTGCCTTGCAGAATCTCCTGGTTGTGATAACAAGATCTAAATCATCAATAAAGTAAGTCTTGAGTAGATGAAGCAGATGAAAACACTGAATTCACACAAGATGGAAAATTTCTACTGGCCAGTTTGCTGAACTCAGTGGTGCATATACAACTACCCAGTTTGAGGGTTTGCAGTACATCCCACTTTAGCTATAAAAGCCAGTTGGGTGAGCTTGGGTGGGTCCCTTTCTCAGCCTTACTCATTTCATAGGGTTTGTTGATGTAAGGAGGAGTAATTAGATATGTTCCCCACCTTGAGTTGTTTATAAAAATAATAAAGGTGGGATAAAAATAAATAATAAACCTTTCTGTTCCAATGGTTTTTTTTTTAAATGGTCCTGGAGTTTAAACAAATTGTATGATGGAGGGGCCTTTCCCAGGTATGTTGCTTCCTACTGCTTTTACTTTTAGTGTTTTCAAAACCCTTCTAACTTGCTAAATATAGCAGTGTTAAATTCTTCCCTTTGGCTTCAATGTGGTAGCTACCCAGCATAATTCTGAAGTACATTGATTATAACAAAAGTTTACTCTATGGGGGCTTTACAAACCATTGTTTTCCAGTTTGAATTGATTTTGGCTTCAGCCACCCAGCTGCTAAAGTATCATCCAGGTGCATGCATTTATAGAGGGGTATACAGACTGATAACCTTTTTTCGGAACCAGACACTTGAATTCCCAAACTTTAATCTTGGAAGAATCCAAAATGGCTGGAAAACAAGGTCAGAGCAGAAAACCCTTGTAGTGCAGGAGTCAAACTAGATTGTGTCATGTGACATTGCAACATTTTTTGCCTTTGCACAGCTGGGGTGGGCATGGTCTGTATGATGCATCTGGCACACGGGCTGCCAGTCTGACACCCCTGTTGTAATGGCTCACATTTGGGGGGAGGGGATAGCTGTGACATCAAAGAGGATAGGACAAGAGATGGGATTTCTTGTTTCCTTAGGGTTTTTTTTTTTGGGGGGGGGGAAATGGAGTTTTACATTAATTTAGCCTGTTTAAAGTTTTATTTGGGTTTTTCCACTCCAGAATTGCAGGTGCTAGGGAATACAGTAGATCCCAGAGACAGCAGGCTGTAAGAGAATATAGACTTGAACAAGTTGGGTTTGCCTGAATCTCTGCAGGCAGCAATGTAGGTGTCACCATTGTACTTGTGTTCCTTCTAGGCAGCTGATTTCTGGTGCAGAAGATCTGCAGCTTGTGGCTGACCTTCTGAAGTCTCTAGACAAAATATCTGAGATACCATCACAAGGAACCCCCTGAGAATCTATTACCTCTCGTTCTTGGAGAAAACGAAGATTGGATTTTTTAATGGTTTTGTGCTGTGATCTTTAACTTCTGAGACTGTTAAGAAGGTTGCAGCTCTTGGTTATTACATCTGGATTGATCAATGGAAAGTATTTCATAAGGTGCAAAGATATCCAAGTATTTTTGCACTTCACTGGTTGGCTGCTCAATTAGAGATTGCTTTAAAAATCTAGTCAGGAATATACTTCTTATTTAACATGGCTGCCAGTCAGAGTTGTCCTCCAGCACAGATACCATTAAAACTGTCTTGACAGAAATCATTTTTTGAAAACCAGCTGTTGTACAGGTACAATAAAACCTTTTATTGCTTTTGCAGTGAAGTATCCAAGATTTAACCTTCCGAATATAGTTTTGAAGCTTTTTAATTTCTCCAGGTTTTTTAATAGTATTATTTTTTTAAATTAAAATGAAACTGCAAGTATGGACTTTGGCTTGGCTTATCCTCTTCTTCTTATATATCTATATATCTATATATAAAAGCAAAATACTCCTCATGCACCATCACAAAATCTCCAGAACCATAAAGCCTACAAACTTGAAATTTGGCACATATGTTCCTCTTGGCTTCTAGGGGCTCACTAAGAATTTTTTGAAATGACCATCAGAGCTTTAGTATTTGGAATACTACTATTAACACACTCTCTGATGCTAAAGAATTCTACTGCCCCTCCCCACCTGAAAAGAAATCTGTTCCAATTGCCAGTTGCCTCACATTCTGTTACCTTAGTAACTTCACAGCCATTTGCACCACTTTTTAAAAGGATGCAGGAATGGAATGGGAAGACTGGAAGGGGAGCTGAGGAAAGAAGGAAGGGAAGGAAAGGAACAGTAAGGAAAGGAAGAAGAAAAGGAAAAGGAGGGACAGGAGGAAAAGAAGGGAAAGGAAAGCCCAAGCTCCTGCATAGCTTGATCACAAAGTTTCATTGCGAAGTACAGGCATCCAGCTGGTATATTTTGGTTTTTTCCAGTCATGGTGAAAACCAGGTCCATAAGCAAATGCCTCTTTAAGGATTGGTTCTGGAAGGATTAAGCACCACCATTACCTCTTTTTTTTTTTTTTGGCTGAACATTCCAACTGTTGCCTGTGTGTAGGAAGTGCACATATATGTTTACATTGTTTTTTTATGAGGACTGCTTTCATATATTTAGTTTTCTGTAATTTCTCCCATTTAACCTGCTATTTAATACTCATGGTGGCATTAGAGGATCCCTTCTTGGCTTTCCTCAATCCCAATTAATGCAAACATTAGGATTTCAAGCCCAGATAACAGTCACCTGGGTGACCTCACACATGCTGGGCTGAGAAGTCATTTTCTTGTTCATGGTTCTCCTGATTCTCAACACAAACCATGACTGAGGAAGCCATGGTTGAATGTTGCTTGTTTAGTTTGCAAACCACCTGCCATTCAGAAATTGAGAGAGTTGAAAGGGACCTTGCAGGTCATCTAGTCCAGTGGTCCCCAACCTTTTTTTTGTACCAGGGACCAGTTTCACACAGAAACACTTTTTCAAGGACCAGCAAAATCAATTCTTCCCCAATAGTAAAGGGCTTCTTGACTATTTCTTTACGAAAAACATATTTTTATGTATATTTTAATCACGATGATTCATTCTTTGCGGCCCGGTACAAAATGATCCACGGACCACTACCGGCCCGGGGCCCGGTGGTTGGGGACCCCTGATCTAGTCCAAGCAGGAGACCCTTCACCATTTCTGACAGATGGGAGTCCAGCCTCTTCTTGAAAGCCTCCAGGGATGAAGCTCCCACGACTTCTGAAGGCAACTTCGGTTCCACGGGCTGATTGTTCTCACTGTCGGAAAGTTTCTCCTTATTTCTAGGTTGAATCTCCTCCCCGTGTTAGATAGGGGGTTGATTGAAGAGGCAGGATGATCAGGAAAGTGAAAACAGCTTCATTCTCGTTTTTTTCAGAGTTTCCCAAGCCTGTTGAGTTGTTTTCCCTTTTAGGAGTTCCATCCATGGAATCCTCCCCAAACTCTTGTCTTAGATGATTGTAATCAGCTCTCTGAAAGCCTAAGACACTCGTTTGTCTTTATTCAGATTAACAGAGTTGGAAGGGACCTTGCAGGTCATCTAGTCCAACCCCACCCCCCCATCCCACCCAAGCAGGAGACCCTGCACCTTTTCTGACAGAGGGCAGCTCAGTCTTCTTGAAAGCCAGCCAGGGATGAGGCTCCCACAACTTCTGGAGAGAAACTGTTGCACTGGCTGCTCTCCCTGTCAGAAAGTGTCTCCTTATTTCCAGATTGAATCTCGCCTTGATCATTATCCATCCATCGTTGCTCGTCTGGCCTCGGAAAACAGCTGGACCCCCTCCTCTCTGAAGCAGCGCTCCTATTTTCTCCCTAACAACCCTGCGAGGTAGGCCGGTTCGCTCCGCATCGTCCAATGAGGCCATGCGGGAGGGTTGGCCTTGAACGTAAAGCCTGCACGCACTGCGTCCTCTCCGCTCATTGGCTACCGCCCCAGGTGTTCCGTTTCTTTTCCTCCTGATTGGCTGCTCTCAAGACATCACGTGTTCATACTACAACGGCTCTCTCCCTCTCGACGTGCGCCGCTATTGGATGATCCGCGGCCGCAGATTTGGCAAAGCCCGGAAAAGAAAGCGAACAGCCCATTGGCCGACGCTTGGGCCGGAGGGCGGAGCCTAGGCGATCGTTGGGTCCCCCCCAAATAGGCGGAGCTTTCTCTTTCCTGAGACGGGGAAAAAATTGTAATTCCGGCTTCATTAACAACCCCCTCGTGAGTGACGTAACTTCCTGGTCCGTCACCCGGCATGTTTCCCCCCCCAACTCCCGCTTCCGGCGGAGGGTTGCGAAGTGCTCTCTCCAGCCGTGGCGGCTTTGAGCAGGTGGGATCCGCGACGTTGGTCAGGTTGGGGCAGCCGCAGCCTCTTTCGGCCCGAGGGAGCGTCGTCCGGCAGGTAGGCCCGCGGGAAGCCACGACTGGATCAGCTGTGCTTTACTCAGCCGGCTGGGATGGGCTGGGTTCACACACGCGAGAACGGGCGAATGTGTTGTGTGAACGCAGCAGACCCGGGGACGGAAGGAGCGGGTGGCTTTTGCAGGTGCGGCGCTTTAAAAGGAGAAGCCTCGTCCCTGATCCTTTTGGCTTTCTCCTCACGGGCCTTTTGTTTTGGGTTGGCGCTTATTCGTGTCAGAAGCACCTGCGAATGGCAGTAAAATGGGTGTAAACTCGGCCGTAAAAATACAGCACGCTGAGGAGCCGCCCAGAATCCTTTGGACAGGGACACATTGAATGAATAAAATGCATAAAAGAAATGAGCGTGGCCCCCTTTTCATCATCTGACTTGGGGTCTTCAGAGGTTATCTTGCGTGCATTTCCTGCATCGGGTGACAGCGCATCTTTCTCCTTCTGTCCTGGCTGCTTTTTACAGAGGCATAATTGAGGTCATTTTAACAAACTGCATCCCGGTCTGATTCAGTGGCTGTAATGCCTCAGATAGAAAGCCCCTACGGAGAGTGGTGAGGGCAGCCGAGAAGATCATAGGAAGCTCCCTTCCTATTATTCCGGATGCTACTTAGAAGAGCTACATATTTAGAGCTGGAAGCCTTGTCAGACACCCCACACACCAACTTTATAGTTTGTTTCTTCTGCTCCTCTGGGAGGAGGTTTTGAAATATTTGTAGCAGGACTACTAGATTCTGTAACAGCTTTGTTTCTTTATGCCAATTATGCTTTGTAAATTCACAAGATTCTTTTTTTTTCACCAATGTATATGTATACCTACATACTAGACTGTGATGTTTCTTGGTGTCATATATTGTGTATATGTGGGTATGTGTATAATAGTTATCCTTTGAGAGCAGAGTGCAACATTTCATTTTAATATATGCTGATTAATATACATTTAAAGTGACACAGTTCTGTTCTGTCCCATTCCATTCTGTTCCATTCTGCATTCTGTTCTAATTCTAGTCTATATTCTGTTCTGTTCTAATTCTGTTTTGTTCTGTTCTATTCTCATTCTATTTATTCTGTAATCTGTGTTCTATTCCCTATTCCTATTTTATTCTATTCCTATTCTATTATTTGACTTTTCTTTCTTCTTTACAGGAGCCTCAGGAATGGAACTCGAGGCGGAACGAGAGAAAATCAGGCAGGAGATTGAAGAACTGGAGAGGAATTTGGGCCCAGTCATTCCATCAGATGGAATTGGAGAGCTAGACTTTAGCTTGGAATCTGGCTCTGAAGAGGAAGGTGCGGTCTGGTAGAAAAGATCTTTATCTTGCCTTTTTCAGATCTTTCTGCATCACAAGTTTCCTGTGGCTGGACCCCACTTTGGTGGGGAAGAGAGCCAAAAAATAATGAAAACCAGAAGCTGGGCCTTGAGTACCATGGGACAGCATTGTTGTGCTAAAGATTCACCTTCTGCTTTTACAAGATGTCCATGGTGGTTAAATGATATTGTAAACACCACAAGAGAGAAAAATGTGGTGGGTCCTGGTGGAAATTAGCAGAAACTCACAGCACTCTTAATTATTACAAAAACTAGACTACCGTTAAAAGGATCACTTGTACACTATGTGTGAAATGAGCTTCCTGATCACCATGGCTGTCTCAGCAACATAGTCATAAGTAGTTTGTTGTTTCCAAGTTATCTTTTGAGGTCTTTACATTGCAAGTTGCCCAAAGTTGTCTCAAACTGCTAGATGGGCTGCACATAAATTTAGTAAATAATTAAAATGTTTCTTTCTCTCACATTTATATCTTCTCTCCTCAGATGACCTGGAAGAGGATGAATCTGATACTCAACTTGACATGGCAAGTAACCAAATCAGAATTCTGCCCTAGAAATTGGGAGGGCCTTTGAATATCATTGCACTTCTGGGCATGTTTTCCTTTCTCATGTTCATCTTTGTAGAAATACAGGAATAACTTTAAAGTAATCTGCATAATCTCCCACGGCAAACTTTGGATCTCTTTGCATGCCGTGATGGGGAGGGCGCTGAATTGTCTGCAGGCTCTATGTTCAAGGCCAACACGCACCCCTGGTCTAATTGAACAACGAGGCCTACCTTGTCAGGTTTGTTAGGGAACTGGCCTACCTTGCAGGGTTGTTAGGGAGAAAATAGGAGCGTTGCTTCAGAGAGGAGGGGATCAAGCTATTTTCCAAGGCCAAACAAGGAATAATGGATGGAAACTGAACAAGGAGAGATTCAACCTGGAAATAAGGAATTTCCTGACAGCGAGAACAGTCAACTGATAGAACAAAAGTTGCCTTCAGAAGTTGTGGGAGCTTCATCCCTGGAAGCTTTCAAGAAGAGATTGGACTGCCCTCTGTTAGAAATGGTGTAGGGTCTCCTGCTTGGGCAGGGGTTGGACTACATGACCTTCAAGGTCCCTTTCAACTCTGTTAATCTGTTAATATCTGAAGAAAGCTATGTGATGGCTAGAAATAGGGAGAAAGCAGAATTTCTTGTTGATTCAGATGCCTTTTGCAACCCATCTTCACCTTTTATTCAAGATTTTAAATGTACGGCCAATTTACATGCTTTCCATTCATAACAGGACTTTAAAACTATGCAACTGGCTCTTAAATTATACTTAAAACACAGCTAAGGAACAAAACTCATAGTTAAACTCCCTGGTTAAATAATACCTAACATTAAAATAATAACAGGAGATGGAAAAAAGAAATGAAGCTGTAGTAACATAATTTTTTGGCATCCTGTAGCCCTTGAACTTAACTTTTTTATTTAGAGGAGTTTCTTGTTTTCAGGAAGAGCAATTTTCTAGCTTCATTCCCTTCTCTTTTTATGTTTTATTTATTCATATAACATAAAAATTCCATTTCAATCAAACTCTCTTGTCTGGATACAATTGTTTTTAGGCAATCATAATCAAAATTCGCAATAGTATCCATCACAATAATAATATTTAGCTTGTCTATTTAACAAATCGCTGTTTTAACATTTATCCTTTTTATGTCTCCACATCTCTAACTCCTTTAATCCCTTCTTCTGTTTCAGGAGGTGGACCAAGGTGGGGAGAAAGATGACGGTGAGGAAGAGGAAGTCAACCTACCCCAAACCCCAGAAACCTGCCTCCAGATGAACCTGGTTTATCAGGAAGTGATTCAGGAGAAGATTGACGAGATCAACAGCCTCCTTGCCCAAAATAAAAAGCAGCAGGTGAGTTAAGCTGCAGGGATCTTGGGAACAGAGTGGGAAAGCCTCATCTCTTTTGAGACTCTCTCAGCTTTCCCAGAAGAATTGTCATAGTGTGCCCATTTCACGAGTTAATGGGGATCAGAGTATCTAATAGTTATAGTCAAGGTGTGGTGTGACTGTTGTGGTTCGCCAGCAACCTGAGCAGACAGCAGCGGAATTGGACAGTGGGGAAGAATGGGGACCAGTCCTGGAGTCTGAAGAGGACTCGGATGAGATTCCTACGTCTGATGCAGAGATAGGGCCAGGACCATCTGGGAGTGGGGTGCTGACTCCAGAGCCTCCGGAGTCTGACATTAGCGAGGCAGAGGAACAAGGATTCCCAGTGCGTGTTCCCAGTGCGTGTCTGCACAGAGCTGCTAGAAGGCAAGAGCAACTGAAACAAAAGGGGTGTGTCAGGCTACAGAACTTTTCCCATTCAATCCACAAGAATGAACTTCTGAAAACCAAATGTATCAAAAGGAATCCTTTATTGAGATGAGACAATTCATGTAGGGATTAAAAGCAACGTCTGAGGTCCCTCACGCATACAGGGATACATAAGGGAGTTTAGAACCTCTCCCCTTCTCTTGATGTGTGTTTAGTAAAACAAAGAGCCAGCATGCTTATTTCCCCCCCACCCCCTCTTCTGAGAACGATCTTTTTTGAGGTTCCCAGGAGACAATCTCCCAGCAGGAATTTTTATGGTCTCTTCATCCTGTGGCTGTCTCTTTCAGAGGTGACAGGGTTCCGGGCATCTGCTTTCTGTCTCTCTATAGTATATCATGGCTACCCAAATTCAATATAAGATTTAATATGTACAGGTTACTGGATATATATATGGTATTCAGCTTTGTTCGGGTATTTTCCCATATCATTGTAGTTGTGCTTTTAAAGTTGCAGCAACGTTTTGGCAGAATCTCATCTGCCATCATCAGGCTTCTGTATTGTGTTCGTCTGTGAGTCAGACTTTCACAGCCCTTTCAGTTTTAAATTTGGGGCTAGCCTACTGCTGTGCCAGAATGTTTTTTTTCTTCATCCTGATTGGTTGGGAGTCTTGGTCTGTGTTTGTTGGTCTTGGAGTTTGCTGTGTTCTGCTTGATTGGCGTTTCTAATATCTTCTGTCTGCTTTGTGGCTTTTTTTGTCTTGATTTGCTGGCAATATTGTGTTCCTGTATTGGAGGCTTTTAGTGCAGCTTGGCTCTGAGTAAATGGACGGCTATCATTTGTTAGGAAGCTAGGTTTCATCTGGGTGCCTGGTTGGGGTGTGTTTGAGCTGGAGGTATCAGAGAGGATCCCTTCTATTCATGCTTTCAGGTCTTTTTTCAATCTCTCTGGCTTCTCTGATAATTCTGTGGCTGGAGTTTTCTATATAGAAAGCATGAATAGAAGAGATGATTCCACCAGACTGTCAATTATTTGGAAGCCTGCACTCACAAACAAAAAAATCTCCACATCACAAGCCAGGCAAACACTTGGGCATAAACAGATGCCCCCTGATACCTCCAGCTCAAACACACCCCAACCAGGCACCCAGATGAAACCTAGCTTCCTAATAAATGATAGCAGTCCATTTACTCAGAGCCAAACTGCATTAAAAGCCTCCAATACAGGAACACAATATTGCCAGCCAATCAAGACAAAAAAATCCACAAAGCAGACAGAAGATATTAGAAATGCCAATCAAGCAGAACACAGCAAACTCCAAGACCAACAAACACAGACCAAGACTCCCAACCAATCAGGATGGAGAAAAAAAATATTCTGGCACAGCAGTAGGCTAGCCCCAAATTTAAAACTGAAAGGGCTATGAAAGTGACTCACAGACGAACACAATACAGAAGCCTGATGATGGCAGATGAGATTCTGCCAAAACGTTGCTACAACTTTAAAAGCACTACAATGACGTGGGATAATACCCAAAGGAAGCTGAATAGCACACATGTAAGTACCCGCGATAACTTAAGAAAACATATATATATATATATATATATATATATATAGGATTTCTTATACCAACTTCCCCACCCTCTTCTTCTTCCATGAAGAATGGCAGATACACGGATCTGACGGGCGACTTGGGTGTAATGCTGAGAGGTGATTGCCTCTCGCATAAGGGATAAAGGAAGTGCAAAGGTGACAAAACCTTTGTAGGAAGCAAAGTCGTTCGCTCTGTTCAGATTAATCTTTGAAGCTCTGTGTGGACTTTGTACTTTGGTTGGTTTTTTACAGTTAATTTGGCACTTTAGTGGTAGGTTTTTTACAGTTAATTTGGCACTTTAGTTGTTGGCAGCAATTCAAAAGAGTGAAAGGTGGGTGCTTATCTCGAGGGACTGTTTGGGACTCATTACCGGCTGGGAATGAATATAATTCCCAGTGTTGAAATAAAGCAAGAGGGTTTTTTTTAACTAAGCACATGCTTAATTATGGTCTCGGGAAGCCTTGGTCAGAACAGTGACCTCCAGCACACAAATCCACCCCTCTCTTCCCCCACATTATAATTTCTCCTGTTGTGAATTTCCCCTCCCTCCCTTTTTCCTTTGGTTTGCTGACCATGACTCTTTTGAATCAAAATATAGATTTGAGAAAGATTAAGTGCCTTTCAAAGGCCAGTTAATGACTGACTGGTAATTGGGTCTAAGGACTGAGCAACTGTCTGTACACATTTGTTGCTCAACAAGTCAGCAACTGGCCTTGCCTTGTGTTTCAGCCAGTCCTCGACTTACGACCATAATTGAGCCCACAATCTTGTTCCTAAAGTGGGTCATCACGTAACTGTGCCTGATTTTATGATCCTTTTTTTTTTTCAGTGATTGTTAAGTGAACCCATTGTATACTATTGGGCAGTTTTTGCTGGAAACTGGAAGCAGATTCCCACAACACTTTCAAACTCTCTAGAAAGGCAGTATTACCATCCTTATTCTCATCTCCTTATCTTTTTATGACTAAAACTTTGTTGCTTGTATATTACCATCTATATCGTTTACTTACTATCCTAGTATGATTTATGCTGACTGCTTATTAACCATAACTATCACTAAGTGTTGTATTTAATGTTTTATGACACATGTATTTTTTACAATGACTATTGTAATGATCTATAACTACTGTTGTATGTACCCTGGGAGCTTATGCACTGGAGACAAATTCCTTGTGTGTCTAATCACACTTGGCCAATAAAAAATTCTTCTAAACTCTGGTTTCCAGCAAAAACACAAATTGTGGTCCTGTAACAGAGGTGGTATTCAGCAGGTTCTGACCATTTCTGGAGAACCAGTTGTGGAAATTTTGAGTAGTTCGGAGAACCGGCCAATACCGCCTCTGACCAGAGATTTTACAGTATCCTTCCCCTGCCATGCCCACCAAGCCACACCCACAGAACCGGTCGTCAAAAAAAATTGGAATCCCACCAATGTCCTAAGAGCATCGACACTGCAACCTACGATGATGGATTTCAAAGATCAGTCATTGTGCAGGGTGCCAAGATGCCTGACTGCTTTGGCAGCATTTATTCTTTTACACCATTTTTACAAGCAAGGAAGAGTAGCATAGATACAGTATTTGGATTGGAGAATAGATCCCACATGGGTGAAACCTGTCAACCACATTGGTACAACCTCCCAACCAATCCTTAAGACTAGTGGTGATGTTAATAAATGAGATCACCTGTATGCCTGGAAAGTCTGGGGCTTTCCACCTTCACCAAGGTGAGATCATGCAAGTAGCCAAGAGGCCCTATATAAGGTTTTTAAACACTGCAGTTTGCTGCTAGCATCTAGCGCCATCCATAGGATCTCAGTAGCTACTATACTACCATTAATGTGAACTGGTTGCAAGAGCTCAGAATGTCATGGTGAGGGAAGGGGTAGAGACCTTACATTTGGCTTGCAAGTCCTGCACTTTTTCCCAGCCCTGCCAAAAGCAAGAAGAATTTTGTAAGGATGATCACTCAGCTGAACTGTCTGAATAATGGCAGGATGGTGGGGGCTTCAAAATTTTCTCTGCTCGGTTGCTGGGTGGCCATGGCCTAGACGGCCTCCACCATGGTGTGTGTGGGGTGTGTGTGTTTCATTTTCCCCAGCCTCTGGGAGGGCAAAAACAGTCTCCCCCGGGCTCTGGAGGCCAGAAATGTGGAGACTCTTGGGAGGGGAGGGGAGTGATGGAAGGGGAGAGGCAGGGTAGGGTGGGCGGGACCAGCCTGGGGTGGAATCTGGCAGTTCACTAAACCAGCCATAACGTTAGCAATGATGGTCCCATAGCCAGCCCACCCTTGGACGTTGGGATGTTTTCAACTCAATTCTGGGGTGCAGTTGGACCAGGGCTCATGCAGGCCCAGAATTCTGGCCTTCACGGGCACCTTCTGTTTGTGATTGCCTTGCAGGAAAAACTCACCTGGGAGCTCGCCGGAACAAAAGGGATAAAATCGAGCGATGGGAAATCTTTGCCAGCAAATATGTTTTTGGGCCATTTTATGAAGCCATATTTTAAGGACAAAACGTCAGGGTTTGTAAGTATAATTGCAATGGTAACTTACTCGACTCAGATGCTGCCTGGCTTCAAACATCTCTGGGTGGGTCCTAATAATCAAATTTACATTCGGGTCATAAAAAAGAAAAGATGGCAAGTGTGATAAGGGGTGTCCCTCTCACTTGGCCAGCAGTTGAGTGGGGGCTGTCAGGATCTTAGGAGGGGAAACTCACTCTAGAGCAGGGGTCTCCAACTTTAAGGCTTGTGGACTTCAATTCCCAGAATTCCTCAGCCAGCTAGGCAGATCCTGTGGGAGACAGGTAGCCTCTTAGGTAACCAGGTCTGGTAGGTCCCCAACCTCAGGGTCCCAGTCCACCACCAGACTTTGAGCCTTTCAGAACTGGGCCGTGGAAGTGGTGGGTGAGTGTGTGCCCTCACTTGCACAAGCAGCGGGTGAGTGTGTGTACTCCATCGGCACAAATAGCAGACATGCATGTCCGTGGAGCTGCCCATGTTACAGACCTTAGCAATTTCTAACTTCCCTGGTTGGCTTCTCCTTTCAGCTTTGTTGTTGTTCTTTTCTGCTTGTCTCCAAGTGCATAGTCCCCAGTTGTTGTCAAGGCAAGGAGAAAAATTTCAGCCAGACCAGATGTCCCTCCTAACAGGATTATTCTGATTGGTGCCATGCAAGTCATTTTCTCTCTCCCCCTCCCCTTGCCCCTCCCTCCCTCTCCCTCCTTCCCCCTCCCTCTCCCTCCCTCCTTCTCCCTCCCTCTCTCCTGTGATCTGAAATCTTGAGCAGAATCTCCCCTTCATTTTAGAAGTCCCCAGGGAATGGAGTTGTCTTATGGCAGGGATTGAAATGGGAACTGCAATCAACGTGTCGGGTTTTGTCCCCAGGGCCCTCCTGCCAACGACGACGCTCGAGAAAAGGCACGTCAAGGCATCAAGTCTTTCGAGGAGCTGATCACTGTCAAATGTAAGGAGCTACGGTAAAGGGACCATTCATTGGGGGAGAAGAGGTGGCTCCTCATGCATGACCCGAGCATGTTGTACCCGTGGTAAATACATTGCTGGCTGCCAAGCATCTGAACAAGGGTAACGTATTTGGGGATGCTGCTATGGTTGTAAGTTTGAGGACCAGTTTTAAGTTATCCTTTGTAATGCCACTGTAACTTTGAACAGTCACTAAACAAGCAGTTTTAAGTTGAGGATTACCTATACATTACCTCTCCAAGTGCATTGCACAGGGATTAAGAGTTGCAGTGGCCCAGTGGTAGGAATGCAGTACTGCAGGCTACTTCTGCTGACTGCCAGTAATTCAAGTTCCACTGGCTAAGGGTTGACTCAGTCTTCCATCCTTCCAAGGTCGGTAAAATGAGGACCCAGATTGTTGGAGGGTGATAGGCTGACTCTGTAAAGCACTTAGAGAGGGCTGTAAAACTGTGAAGCAGCATATAAATTTAAGTGCTATTGCTATTGTTTTTTCCTCCCTCCCTCCCTCCCTCCCTCCCTCCCTCCCTCCCTCCCTCCCTTCCTTCCTTCCTTCCTTCCTTCCATGGTGTGCCGTGATTAGAATGAAGGATTACAGGCTAATTCTGCCCACTGCCAGCAATTCAATCCTGACAGGCTTAAGATTGACTCAGCCTTCCATCCTACCGAAGTCATTAAAATGAGGACCCAGATTGCCGGGGGTGGGGTGGGGGGGTGGGGTGGGGGGGCAAGAGGCTGACTCTGTAAACTGCTCAGAGAGGACTGTAAAAGCACTGTGAAGCAGTATATAAGGCTAAGTGCCATCGCTATTCCTTGATTTGCTTGCAAACTGCCGATGAAGCCCTGGCCAGGGGGCTGGGCTATCTCTTTCCCTAGTCAGGACTTCACAACATTCAAAACTAGCCCCCCCCCCCCCCCCCCCGACTGAGAATTCCATCCTGAGTTTGATCCATTGGGTTTTGAATGCCACTTTCCTAAACCCCGACTCTGGTCTTCTTCCCCAGGGAAGAGCCGGGAGAAACTGCTTCTACAACAAGCCGTCGTGAGCGACCGCTTACAGCATCTGCTGCAGCCAAAGCTGCTCAAGTAAGTTATCTTAGTTTAGTTTAGTTTACTCTATTGTCATTGCACATCGTGCAATGAAATTAAATACCATATTCATTGTACTATACAGCAGAATTCAAAAGAGCTACTGCCCTGGGATAGAAGCTGTTTTTTGGCCTAATTGTCATTGTTTTTATTGTCCTGTACCGCCTGTCAGATGGTAATAATGCAAAAAAAGAGGTGCCCAGGATGAGATGGATCTTTGAGGATGTTTTAAACTTTCTTAAGAGCTATAAAGCTCTTCCAAAGAGGGGAGAATAGTGGTTGTGTTTCTTGAGATGAATTTTGTAGTACAACTGAAAAAATGCGACAGGGCGAGACCACTCCTATCATCCAGGTTATTGCAGGGGGTTGTTCCCATCTCTGGGTGGTTTCGTGTATGTGTGTCTCTTCATAGACCTCTTCTAATTTTTTTAACAGGGTGGATTATCTGAATGAAAAATGGGAGAAATCCAAGGATGAGATGGAAAAGCAGATCTTGGTGAAGCAAATCCAGGAAACGGAACGTGAAATAAGTGAAATCAAGTAAGATTTGCAGCTTGAACTTTTTGACTGCTTGTGTCCCTGAAACAGATGTGAGCCAGTAATTTGGGAAGCTTTCCTAAAGCAATTTGAATCCACCTGCCAGTAAGAATGATCCGGCAAACAGGAGCAGGAGAGAAAGAGGGAAGGAGTTGACTTCTACATTGATCCTGGCATCCAACTAAAATGATTTAGTTGTCAACTCATAAATCATTCCTATGCCTGTTTCCGAGTTGCCATAAGAGGGGGGGAGGCTGAGGGAGCAGTGCGGCAGAAGCACATTCCACACTTATCTTGTGGAGATTGTAGCCTGGACTACTAGATTTTCTACCCAATAAAATCCTTCATTGGAGAGTGTGATTGATAACACCCAGCCCAGAAACATGTTTTGGTTGGAGAATCTGATGTATGACACACCCAGCGGGGTGGGAAGAAACAGGGTCATAGGTGTCATAAATGACGTATCTCAGAGTTGGCTTCATATGGGTTAGTGCCGGACATGTTGCTCCTAATAAATCCTTTGGATTCTTTTGAAGCTTGGCTCGAGGCTCATGATATAATTAGGGCAATCGTCAGAACCCTGACATTAGTTATATCTCCAAGAACCTCAGTGGCTCTCTTCCAAGTATTCTCTATGCTGCTCTTTCTCAACGTTGGCAATTTCAAAATGTGTGGATTTCAGCTCCCAGAATTCCACCAGCCAGCATGCTTGGGACAAAATTCTGGAGTTGAAATTCATCGATCCTAAAGTTGCCAAAGTTGAGAGAGATGCTCTATTCCAGTGGTGGCTAACTTTTGGGCTCCTGTGCCAAAAATTGTGCATGTGCTTGCACTCTCGTGTGCAGCACCCAGAAGGCAATGTGCACCCCCCCCATGCTCCCTACGCATGTGCGTGCAATCCCTACCCACCCTATCCACCGCCCCCTTACCTGCACTGCGCCTCACAGCTGATTTTTGGCCTCCCAGAGGCTTGAGGAAGGCTTCTGCAGGCTTTGCAGGCCAAAAACTAGCCCTGTTTCGTCACTTCTGGTATTTTCAGAAAAACAGGAAGTGATGAAACGGGGCTAGTTTTCGGCCAGTAAAGCCTTCAGAAGTCTGGAAAAGCCTTCCTCAAGCCTTTGGGAGGACAAAAAAAGGCCTCAAACTGGCCGAAAAACAGCTGTGAGGCAGGCGCATGCACGGTGAGGAAAGTTTACCTTCAACTCGTGTGCCGGCACAAATGACTCTGCATGCCACCTGTGGCATGCATGCCATAGATTCGCCATCATGGCTCTATTGTAAGAAAACTTTCATTTTTGTAGGGGTCTTACACAATACGCAGTGCTAGGTTTGGCTGATAGTTCCTTAAAGTTGCTCAAGAAAATTAGCATACTGCATTTGGATCTGACTGGTGTAAAACTGTGTCCAGATGCAGGTTTTTTGTTCCCTGATATCTGGTCTTTGATTGAGGACCATCTTGGCAGTTGTAGGAAGTAAGGGCTAGGATTACAGGAGCAACCTATACGTTGTGGGATACTCTGAATTTGAAGCTGCTCTGGCTCGTTTGGGTGCATGCCAAAAATTTCTGGGCAGCCAGTTCAGCAGTAAAACCAATGACTCACCTTGGGCATGGTTTTGCCAAGAGCAGAAGTAACTTCAGTCTTCAGTGTTGCAAAACACTGTCATGTGACCATAGGACACTGCAGATGTCTATGACTGTGGCCGTGTTGCAGAGGGACGAAGTTCACTCATGTGGCCAAACTTATGTCAGAAATTTAAATTTAGGTCACAAGCCAAGGTAGGTGTAAGGTCCTGCCTCCCCTCCTTACTCAAGAAAGTAAAAAACTCTTGAAACTTGGTATTTCAAAAAGAAGCTTTTATTGAACTGAAGTGATAGCAGAACAAAGGCAAAGCAGACTCTGAATCCCTTCAGGTAATGCAGTTCGAACTAAGGCATTAGAAACCCCTTCTACCAGCCCAATGTGGATTCAGCCAATCCACAAGTGTGAAGATGTTATTGTAACGGCTCTCCTGAGAACCAGATAAGCAGGCATTCCCAGGGTCATCTTCTGCCAGCTTTCAGAGTGAAACAACCCACAGGGCCCTCCTCCCTTATACATTCCCCAAAAGGTGATAAAATCTCAGGGTGCTTAGGTGCCCAGGATAAAGGTTACACCAGAACAACTAGACACAATGACAGTTTTTTCTTGAATGCCATCACTCTGCTAAACAAATATTTCCCTCAACATTGACCAACTATTTACAAAGTCTGCACGACTATTACTATTAGTCTTCTCATCACTCCTTATCACCCATCCCCTCCCACTTGTGACTGTATGACTGTAACTTTGCCGCTTGTATCCTTACAAAATATATGGACTGTTTCTTAATATGATGTGATTGCTTGTTGTACTCTATGACTATTATTAAGTGTTGGATCTTATAATTCTTGACAAATGTATCCTCTTTTTTATGTACACTGAGCATTTGCACCAAGACAAGTTCCTTGTGTGTCCAGTCACACTTGGTCAATAAAGAATTATATTCCTATTCTATTCTATTCTATTCTATTCTATTCTATTCTATTCTATAAAACAACAGTTGTCAAAGTAAAATTAAATAAATACATTCAGAGTCCCTTCCCCCATTTCTCCATTTGAGTGGCAGTATCATTTTAGGGGTCTGACAGTAGGTTGTAACTTTGACTAGTAGCTAAGCTACTGTAAGTCATGTAAGACATCTGTATGTTAATAAGCAAAACTGATTTGAAACTCGTGCAGCAACATTTAAACCAAGAAGGGGAGATGACTGCAAACTCTGTCTTCTCCTATGCAGCTGCTTAAAGAACAGCACAAATGCTTTTCTAACTGCTGTTCTGTTTCTTCTGGATCTAGCATGTTGCCCGAAGAAACACTACTGGGAAACAGACACGATGAGCATGACTGGGACAAGATTGCCAACATCAATGTGAGTCCACCCCGGTCCCTCTGCCTGGTGCCCCTAAAAACATCTGCGGGAGCAACGGAAGGAACTGTGCCTGGAAATGAAATTTCCCCTGTGTTTCTTTGTTTATAATTTTTTTAAAAAAACCAACCTACTGAAGTTGTGGCCATTCATTCTGACTTGCATCCTCTCTAGTTTGAAGGAACACGCAACGCAAATGAGCTGAGGAAATACTGGCAAAATTATGAGCATCCTAACATCAACAAGAAGGAATGGAGCGAGGAGGAGATTGAGAAATTGAAGGAAATTGCTGTGCGGCATGGCGGTCTGCACTGGGAAGCCATTGCCCAAGAGCTGGGGGTAAGGTCAGCGAGTCTAGCCAGGATGTGGTAGAACCTCTGGCTGGAATGTTAGTGTGTGTGTGTGTGTGTGTGTGTAAAGGACAAATGTCCAAGGCAGCATTAAAATCGCCCATTTCATAAAGCTGGAGAATTTTGTAGGCATTTTAGACGGCCAGGGATAGCTGTGGTGTTCGGAAAGAATCACAAAACGGTGCAATTGGTAGAATTTCTGTTGTTAAGTGAGACAGTTGTTAAGTGAGTTTTGCCTCTCTCTTGCTTCAGTTGTGAAGTGAATACGGTTGATTGTTAAGTTAGTAACCTGGTTGTTAAGTGAATCTGGCTTCCCCATTGTCTTTGCTTGTCAGGAGGTTGGAAAAGGGGATCGCGTAACCCCAGGATATAAATACATGCCAGTTGCCAAACACCTGAATTTTGATCATGTGACCAAGCAGATGCCGTGACAGTTGTAAGTTTGAAAAACAGCCATAAGTCACTTGCTTCAGTGCCGTTGTACTTTGAACAGTCACTAAGTTGAGGATTACCTTTATTATTGATCACCTGCTTGCAAGAATCTGGCTAGACCAAGAGTCTTCAAACTTGGAAAGTTTAAGACTTGTGCAGTTCAACTCCCAGAATTCCTGAGCTAACATGACTGGAGGAGGAATTCTGGGAGTTGAACTGCACAAGTTTTCAAGCTGTCAGGTGTGAAGACCCCTGGGCTAGACTAACTGCATTCTCTTGCCAACAGACAGATAAAAGATTCAGGAGTCTGTCCTCTGGTGCTTTCTCCCACAGAGAGATTCCAAGCTATGCCCCCTCTTAACTCCCACCTCGACTCTAATCGGTGATTCTACCACCGTTCCTTATCCCGTGGGTGTCCATATGAATCGATGAAATAAATGCACGCTGTCAGAGCGTTGGCAGCATGACTGCTATTGTGAGACAGCCCAGGAGCAAAACACAGCAGACAGAGATCTAGACATTTAACGGTGGTTTATCTACAAGACATATACAGAAATATATATAGTAGGCAAAGCCCTTACGAGCAATCACTCTTAACTCTATACAGAGAACTCTGCAATGGATACAGGACACAAGGAGAGAGAATACTCCCTACATAATGTCAGCCTTATATAAACAACTCTTAAAGGGATAAAGACTTCTGTGAGCCCATTCTTTGTCTTAAAAGAGCAATACCCATGCGATGGTAATTCATCCTTATTGCATCATCCTTATATTACACCAGCCTTACATTGCACCAGACTTACAACAGCTGACAGCTATTAAATCTTATACCTCAACACACATGTGGGTCGTCCATGCAGCGGCTCTGACCTCTGCCTTCCCCATTTCTCCCCCACCCCTTCTGGCCTGCTATTCCCCACCCAATTGCTGCTTCTCCCTCCCCAGACGCAGCGCACAGCCTTTCAGTGCCTCCAGAAGTTCCAGTCCTACAACAAAGATTTCAAACGGAGCGAATGGAGCCACGAAGAAGACCAGATGCTTAGGCAGCTCGTGCAGGAAATGCGAGTTGGGAATCACATTCCCTACCGGAAAAGTAAGCTACCTCCTGGGGGGAGTGTTGTGATTGTAGTACCCATTATTAAGGTTCCAACTGATAAACCCAACCAAACAAGCACTGTCGAAACAATCTCTTAATGCAAAACTTTATTGAGTACAAATAAATAACTTTATTGGTACAGAATGAAAGCATTGTTGAAAGCAAAGTGTTGTTATAGGAAAATATCCATGACTCTGGCAGACACCTGCTGAAATGTCCTTGGTTCCCATGAGACCATTTCTTGTTATTATCTGGAATGCATATCCAATCTTTCCCTCCCTTTCCCTCCCCCCTTTTCTAATGGAAGCTGTTGTGCTGAGCCAGCATATGAGGGCTCCCTCCCTGGTCTTCTCTTCCTTCAACCAGAGGGTGAGCAGCCCTCTTGAGCACAGCTAGAACCTGTTTCTTTGCTCTTGTGACCTGGGGGTCAATGTGGGCTTCCTCAGTTTCCCAGTATGGATTCACTGGCTTTCTGGAATCGTGTGTCCTTTGGTTATGGAGGGAGTGCTGTTTTTGCTGCTGGTGCCAAAGTGTTTTATCTTGATTGGTCAAGTCATCAGTGGCCTCTGTCTCATTCAGCATTTCTCAACCTTGGCCTCTTGAAGATGTGTGGGTGTCAGGCTACAGAACTTTTCCCATTCCATCAACTAGAATGAACTTCTGAAAATGTATCAAAACGTATCATCTTTGTTGAGATGAGACAATTCATGTAGGGGTTAAAAGCAGCATCTAAGGTCTCTCAAGCATGCAGAGATAGATAAGGGAGTTTAAAACCCCTCCCCTTATCTTAATGTGTATTTCGTAAAACGAAGAGCCAACATGTTAATTCCCCCCACCCCCTTTTTAGAATGATCTTTTCCAGAGTTTCCCAGGGCATATCTCACTGTGGAATTTTTATGGTGTCTTCATCTCCTGGCTGTCTCTCTCAGAGTTGATAGGTTCCGGCCATCTAGGTTTCATCCCTCCATTGTATCATGTGTAGGTTATACAAATTCCATATAAGATTGATTAAATATATTCAGGTTACATCAAGAAGGATTTCTTTATCAGTCTCCCCCCCCACCACCACCCTTTTCTTCTTCCATTGAAGAAATGACAGATACACGGATCTGACAGTGGGCTTCCAGTTCCCAGAATTCCCCAACCAACATGGCCACCTGGGGAATTCTGGGAGCTGAAGTCCACACATCTTACCGTGGCCGAAGTTGGGAAATGCTGGTCTAGGTTCTTGTATGACTCCTTCCAAAATGTCCCCGGTTTGTATTTGAGAGCTAAAGAGGCTTGAGATGTTGAAGCAGCTGATGGTGAGAGGCACCTGGCTCAGGTAATGCGAGGATGCCCTCTTCTGCAGGTGGGGTCAAAGCAGCCTCTCTGGTGCTACGCATAAGTGACGATCAAGCCATAGGGATTTTCTGGTCCAGCAAAATGCTGACTGCAAGTATTGCCTTTTCTGCAGTGGCATACTACATGGAGGGGAGGGACTCTGCCCAGCTGATCTACCGATGGACCAAGCGTGTGGACCCCAACTTAAAGCGCGGCGCCTGGACACCAAAAGAGGATGCTGTAAGTAAGGGGCCTTTTCCACAGGGAGGCTCAACAAATGTCTCTCGGCTAACTTCTTTGGGAAAACTGCTCCAGGGGACCATGTGGGCATCTCCACCAGCTCCCTTTTCTTTTTTTTTTCTAATACATTTTATCAATTTTCTCTTAATTACGTTTCTTAGTGCTTAATAAACATTGTATTGTCTGGGTGTTTAATTTGCTTAACAATACAGATGCCATTCTTACTCTCCACCATTTTTTTCCAACCATTGGTAAAATATGTTCCATGTTTGATAATATTCTGTGTTTTCTTTCTGTTTAATTTTCAATGGCAGTCTGTCCATTTCTGAACAGTCTAGTATCTTCTTAATTATCTCTTCACCTTGAGGTGTTTCTTCATCTTTCCAATAAATATTGTGCGAAGATAGTCCTCGTTGCTGTTAAGGCATGTCATACGAAACAAATACTTTTCTTATCCAATTTTTTTGATATCAGTCCTCATAAAAACAGTTCAGGTTTAAAATCTGCATGTTTCCCTATTATCTTTTCTAGACAACTGTGTATTTTTGCCCAAGCTCCCTGAGGAAAGGAAAAAAAGAAGCCTGTGCCTTTAAGGAATAGACAAAGTTCTTTCCTTTTGTAGATTCAAATTTCCCAGCTGGGAGATTTTAATGCAAAATGATTTGGTCAGCTACTTGGAAGTCAGAATCAGTTTATTAATAGGAAGGCAGGTAAAAAGAAATCTCAGCGTTCCTAGGATTAATCTAATAAGTGGGTAAGAAAATCCCATTCTTACACTTTTTCAGGTCCTTTGATTTGGAAGTGAAGTCTTTGATTTGTGTATGTTGAATTCCTGTCTCTTTGAGATTGGGATCTTTTCCTGGGATCTTGGTTTTATGGTCCTGATCTTTTGTAGTTGCTTGTTTGCTATCATGGTTCCTTCCTGCCATGCCTTTTGGTTTGCTTTTCACAAGTTTTTATAACTTGCCATCTATTTGATTTCTATGGGAAAGAATCTTAGCTAGTTTAGGTTTTTTTCTACCGTGTTTCTCATATAATAAGGCCGGGTCTTATTTTTCTTTGAGCCCTGAAAAAATGGCTAGGCTGTCTTTTCGGGGGTGACTTAATTCCCCCCCTTGCATCTTCGGGCAGGTGGGCGGCAACGGCTTGGATATTGACCTTGGCATTGGTGAGGCACTTAGTATCGGGGTCAACGCAGGCAGCACCATATCCGGGTGTGCAAAAAAACTCCTTCCTAACGGCAAACCCCCCGCCCATGCCCCCCATTTCGCATGTTTTAATATAGGCCTTAATTTGGGGGGAGGGGCTTAATTTCATTTCACACCTATAAAACATGCTGGGACTTCCTATTGGGGGAGGCCGTATTGTTGGAGAAACAGGGTATGTATCCCATGCCTTTAAATTTTCTTTCTTTGTTGTGAAAAATAAACTGGCTCCAGTTATTTTAATAGCCCTATTTGACAAAGGGTGGGGGCTGTTTTCCTAGTAGAGAGGGGAATCGTAACTTCCAACATCCCTTTTCTTGATTCCCTCCATTGCTGCTTTTTGAAGGAGGGCAGGCACACCCTTCTTCCTCCACCAACAGCATATATTCACCTGACCCCCTTTTGGCTTGTCCTTTCCAGTTGCTCCTGAAGGCTGTGGCAAAGTACGGAGAGCGAGACTGGTATAAGATCCGGGCAGAGGTGCCCGGCAGGAACGACCTGCAGTGCCGAGACAGGTAGGTCCCAGCTCAGCATGTTGGCTGTTTGAATTGGAGGGTTGCTACTCAGAGCAGGCCTATCTCTGCCTGCACTGTGTTAAATTAGTAGACTATGGAAATACTGTGGATATAACATACTTAGACTTCATCAAGGCATTCGACAAAATAGACCACAACCTACTTCTTGGGAAGCTAGAAAAAAGTAGGATAGACTGCATCACCACCAGATGGATTCGTAACTGTCTGACAGACAGTACTCAATGTGTAGTCCTAATGGTAGTACATCTACATAGAGGGAAGTAAGCAGTGGGGTGCCACAAAGTTCCATCTTAGACCCAGGACTCTTCAATATCTTCATAAATGATTTAGATGAGGGAGTAGAAGGGGAACTTCCAAAATTTGCAGATGATACTAAACTGGCAGGAATAACCAACACCCTAGAAGATAGGCTCAAGATCCAGATGGATCTTGACAGACTACAGCACTGGGCCCTATCTAACAAAATGAAATTCAAGGTAGAGAAAATTAAAGTCCTATACTTAGGCAAGAAAAACCCAAAGTACAATACAGACTGGGTGAAACCAGGCTTAAGAGCAGGAACTGGGCGAGGGATCTCAGAGTCTTAGTGGACAACTAGCTAAATAGGAGCCATCCATGTGCAGCAGCCGCCAAAAAAAGCCAATGCAATCCTAAATTGCATTAACAGAGGGATACAATCAAGATCAAATGAGGTACTAACACTACTCTATAAAGCCTTAGTAAGGCCACACCTAGAGTACTGCATACAGTTTTGGTCACCACACTATAAAAAAGATAGTGAGACGCTAGGATGAGTGCAGAGAAGAACAACCAGGATGTTGAGGGGACTGGAGGCTAAAATATACGATGAACAGTTGCAGGAAATGGACCTGGCTAGTCTAGAGAAGAGAAGGACCAGGGGAGACAGGAGAGCAGCCTTCCAATATTTGAGGGGCTGCCCCAGAGAGGAGGAAGGGGGTCAAGCTATTCTCCAAAACCCCCAAAGGCGAAACAAGGAACAATGGATGGAAACTGAACAAGGAGAGATTCAACCTGGAAATAGGGGGGAATTTTCTGACAGTTATTAAACGAATCACTGCAGTTGTTAGTAACAAGAGTTGCTATGCGTATCTGGCTTCCCCATTGACTTTGCTTGTCAGAAGGTGGCAAAAGGGGCTAAATGTGAATGAGTTGTTCAGCATCCGAATGTAAATCCTTGACCATGGGGATATTGCAACAGTCATAAATGTGAAAATTGGTCCTAAGTCGCTTTTTTCAGTGCCGTTGTAACTTCGAACGGTCGCTGTATGAATGGTTGCAATTCAAGGACTCCCTGTGTGTCAAAAGGGTCCCCATTATCTAGCAGCGTGTAATATATATTCTCTCCTCTCCACCTATGATTGCAGGTACTTGCACTCCTTGCACTACGACATAAAGAAGGGGAAATGGAGCCAAGAGGAGGAAAAGAAACTGATTGAGCTGACCGAAAAATACGGCAGGGGTAAGCGGGGGGGGGGGGGGGTTTCGACTTCTGACCAAGAGGGGGGGGGGGGGCTTGGGGCCTGTGCACTTGCTCTGTTGAGGGGGGCGTGTTCAGTGAGCCCTAGAGGTGTCCTGTTATTTCTACAAGCTGTATTAGTGGCTTCAAATGTGCTCACAGAGGAAAGACTGGACTGCCATCCAATTGTGAAATGGTGTAGGGTCTCCTGCTTGGGCGGAGTGGTTGGACTAGATGACCTAGAAGGTCCCTTCCAACTGTTGGAAGTTAATCTGTTAACAGTTAATTCCAACTGTTAATCTGTTAAGGAAGATTGTCAATCACGTGAAGTATTGGTACCACTTGATAAAGCCTTAGTAAGGCCACACCTGGAAGACTGCAACCAATTTTGGTCGCCATATTACAAAAAAGATGTTGAGACTTTGGAAAAAGTTCAGAGAAGAGCAACTAAGATGATGAAAGGCCTGGAGGCTAAAACACATGAAGAATGGTTGCAGGATTTGGGTATGGCCAGTTTAGAGAAAAGAAGGACTCTAGGGGAGATATGATAGCGGTGTTCCAGTATCTCAGGGGCTGTCACAAAGAAGAGGCAGTCAAGCTATTCTCCAAAGCACCAGAAAGCAAGACAAGAAACAATGGATGGTAACTAATCAAGGAGAGAAGCAACCTGGAATTAGGAGAAACTTCCTAGCAGGGAGGACAATTAACCAGTGGAACTGCTTACCTCCAGAAATCGTGGGTGCTCCATCACTGGAGGTTTTTAAAAAGAATCTAGAGACAGTCACTTATCTAAAATGGGATAGGATATCCTGCTTGAGCAGGAGGCTGGACTAGAACATCTCCAAGGTCCCTTCCAGCTCTATTCAATTCTAAACCTGATGCATTTCCCATTGTTTTGATTTTTGCACAGACAGCAGAAAGCTGGCTATACGTCCTGCCCCGGTATCCACGAGGCAGGCCCTTTAAAAATCAGTGCTTATCTTGCATTAATGGACATCATTCATTTTGGATGGCTTCTAAGTTTTCTTTGCCCCTTTGCTACAAGAAAGGCAGGATGATTTCGGAGCATAATCCTCAGAGAGAAGAAAGCCTGCCCTGTATTTACAGATTATTTTAGTTCCAGGGAAGGAAGTGACTCCTTTGTTTTCTCTCTCTCTCTCTCAGAAGTTATGGGAGCGCCATTACTTGAGACCTTCAAGAAGAGATTGGACTGCTATTTGTCAGAAGTGGTGTAGGGTCCCTGCTTGGGTGGGGGGGTGGACTGGATGACCAATGAGGTCCCTTCCAACTCTGATTATCTGTTAATTTGTTATCTCTTTAGGCCACTGGGCAAAAATAGCCTCAGAGTTGCCCCACCGCTCAGGGTCTCAGTGTCTAAGCAAATGGAAAATCTTGCTGGGGTATCGAGTGAGTTCAGCTCTTCCTTATGCCATGTTTGTTGATTTGTTTGTTTGTTTTTGAGAATGCCTATCTGTTCTGACCCAGCTCCCCAAACACGACAAACCCTCTGAAGCGAACTCAAAGATTCCTTTATTAGGAGCATCAGCAGCCCCGGCATAGATTTTCTATCTCACGCACAGCAGGATAACAAGTCTGTTCAGCAGGGAGATGAAAAGTTGTCTGACACATCTGTTCATCTCCACCTTTTGCCTTTTATCCCCAGAGCTAGGGTGGGGCTTTGCTAGCAGCGGTTGCTCTTCTGTCCCAAGGCCCGGCCCATAGATTTACACTGCTCTCCTCTCCTCTGCCTTCTGTTCACTCGTGCGTCAGGCACTGGACCCAGCTGTTCCTCACCAGCCACCTCCAGACCTGGGGGCTCTTGACTCCTCCCCCTCTGTCTGTCTGTCTCTCTCTCTGCCAGCTCTATTCCCTCTTCCCCCTCTCAAGTTGCCTGAATGCTGTCCCATATCCCCTGCTCCTCCTCTGATTTAGCTGCTGGAGGGGCTAGCAGTCAATAGGCCACAACACTCCTTATGGGTGCCGCTCCTCCTGTCCCACCAGATCTAAGGCTGCTTTGATGCCATCACGCTGTGGATTGGGTCTGACACACAAAGGCTGAAGCTGGGCTGGTTGTGCCCTGCTAAACAAGAGAAGTTTTGTGGTAGGAACGATATCCCAAGAAATACTACAGGTGGTCCTCAACTTACAACAGTTCATTTAGTGACCGGTCAAAGCTACGATGGCCCTGAAAAAACAGAGAAGCCAGATTCACTGAACAACTGTGTGACTAACTTAACGTGGGCAATGACCTACTTGTAACAAGGGTCACGAGAAAAGTGGTAAAATAGACAAACTCACTAAACAAAACATCCACTCAGCAGCTTAAATGTTGGGGCTCAATTGTGGTCGTAACTCGAGGACTCCCTGTACTTTCTGCCCTTGTGAGATGCTTTAGAACCGTGATGGCGAACCTATGGCACCCCTGACGAAAAAGCCACTTCTGCTGGCATGTGAGAGGAGGAGGAGTCCCACTGCTCAACAGTCCCACTCCTCCTCCCTGAGGAGTCCCACTGCTCAACAGCTGATTGTTGGGTGTCTGGCATGCATGCGCAGGAAGCGGCAGTGCGCAGGATTTCGCGCACAGTTTTCGGCATGGGAGCCTAAAAAGGTTATCCACCACTGCTTTAGAAGGAAAGGGTGATGCTGGTGTTGTGGTAACACCCACACACACCCACACACACACTGCCTCCCCCAAGTGCCTTGCACTGTGTTGCAGCCCTCTCCTTTGTGTTAAAGAGATACAGGAGGAAGAAAGAAGGAAGGAAGCGCCATCCGAGGCGCAGACGTGTCCATCGATGGAGCTCCAGCCCCTCGGAATCCAGTAGTGAATATTCAGACCTGGATTTGGATGCTGAGGAGGAGGAGGAGAAGGATGAGAGGCCCAAGGCCCATCAACCCAAGGGGGCAGGTCGCTGGAGGGTTCCCAGCCTGGATCTCTGGGTCCCTGCCAGGAAAGAGCCATTGGAAGCCAACCCTGGAGAACTGCCTGCTGTCACTCTGCTTTCCAAAGGTTTTGATGTCAACAGGAAGCGGCGGATGGACTCTGGGCCTCTGCTGGGTCCGGAAGAAGACCAGAGGACAGAAGATCTCGTTGACCTCATCCCAGAGACTCCAGAATTGGCTCAAATGAAAGGGAATGAGGTAAAACACACACACACACACACACACAAACCCCACGGGATGTAAGGTACCTAAAAACACAGCTCCCCGATTTTGTATGTGATTCCTAGCATTGCCACTGAATTACCATATTTGCAGAGATAAAAATCCTAAAATGATTATTAAAATATGATTATGAAGAGTCGTCATTGGCCTGTAACTCAGTGAGTTAATAGTGAGTTAATTCAGGGGAAAGGCCTGTAGCCCTCTTCTCCTTCTCCTCCTCTCTGAAGGTCGAGTTGGGGCTTGGGCTGAAAAAATATTCTGATCCTTGGTTTGTGCTCTGGAAGTGTGTCTCTTGGGTCCAAAGAAGCAGAGGCAGAAAGTCCAGTCATCTTCCTTGCTTTTAGATGAAACCTAAAGCAAGGATGGAGCATGATGGCTCTGCAGTTAAAATGCTGAGCTTGTCAGCTGGAAAACTGACAGCCCAGGTTTGAGATCCGAGGGCCGTGCGACAGGGTGAGCTCCCCTTACTTGCTCCAGCTCCTACCTGCCTAGCATGCAAATGCAAGCAGATAAATAGGTACCAGCAGTCTGCGTGACTTGGTGAATAGTCATGCTGGCCACATGAGCACAGAAGTGTCTTTGGATAAAGCTGGCTCCTTCGGCTGGGAAACAGGGATGAATTGGATACGACTTGGTAGGGGAAAGTTTTATCTTTGCCTTTAAAGCACGTGCACGAATTGAGGATTGAGGAGGAACTGAACTGTTTCTTGGTTCCCCAAATTTGGGGTTTTAATAGTAGTTCTAATTAGCATGGGGGGGGGGGGAGAGAACTTTAACTCCTGTGACATAGTTCAGGCTGGAAACTTCAGCAATCCAGCTCTAATGGCTAAATTCCACTTGCTGTCTTGTATTTTTGAAGAATAAGGGGCAGAAAGGCCTAATTAGGAACCCATCCAGCACTTCTGAGTGCAAATCCCACCCTAAAGATCTCCAAAATTTCCTAGTCAGTTGGAAGTATGTGCAAAACAGGAAGAGTAGGATTGTGATGACCGTGGGGTGTGGCACAGAGGCAACATCGTCAGATAATCAGTAGTAGGAGTCCCTTTATTAGCTCCAACTTTGCCCCCAATGTCCTGGTTATCTTCTGGGTTGGAGAAAAACTCCCAGGAACAGCCTTTGGCTGCAGAGATTTAAGCCCAAAACATCAACAGAAACTTTAATTATAAGTCCAATCAAGGCAAAATGAGGTAATTTGTCCACCAGAGCAGGAGAAGGAATTCCAGACATGAAGGAACAGCAGTAATTCAACAAGGTTGGGAAGATGCCAGGAACGCAGATAAGCAAAGTCAATACAAGATAAACTCACATTTGCTCCCAGCAGCTGCCGCTGTCAGCATTCAGTTATTATAAACTTTCATTCCCATATGTGGATAACGAAGGGAATCAGGGCTCCTTCCTCCCCCATAAGCCATGCAATCCATGTTGCTCCCTTCTCCGTTCCTCCCTGCATGCCCTGGGATGAAGAGAGGGTGGGCCTGGGTCTTTCTCTGAGTTCCCTCTCCCTTGTTCTACCTTTCCTCTGCTCTTCCCAGCCGGACTTTGACCTTCCCCAGATTCCTCCACAGCCAACAGAGCCACACTCCGGCTCCCTGTCAGCTTTCTCCCAAGATTCAGACTCCGACGGGCACGACAGGGATTTTCCAAAACTTCCCATCCTGAGAACTGCAGGCTTCACACCTCCCTGCCTGACCAAATATGTTTAATGCAGCAACAGAAGCTATTACACAGTACTTATAGGGTGACGTTAGGTGTCTTCGACTTTCATGTGAAAAGAAATAATTTCTGATCTACCCTCGAAAGGAATTCTTATATAAAGCCTTCTGTTAGGAAAAAGTTGAACTCTGCTGGATCAAGAATGTAATTCTTGTTTAAAAGTTGAAGTGTGAATTATTCTTCGGTCGTTATTTTTTTTTTCTTTCTTTCTCCTTTTCTGTAGAATTCTGGAAAGCCGAGGGAGGCATGGAGGGTTTCCTTGGCTTATGTGAAAAGTGTCCTGAGGAGGAACAGCTATGAGCAGCAGAGGAGAAATGTAAGTGTCTTCTGAGCACCCCACTTTTAAAGGAGGGAGATGATGGAGGGTTCCCCTGTACACAAAAGCTCCAGTCTGGGAAATTTCAAGCAGAAGTATAGGTAGTTCTTGACTTATGGCCACTGGCTTAGTGACTGTTGCAACTGATTGGGCTTATGCCCTGGATCTGAAGTGATTGTTCTGACCTAGGCTTCACAAAATCACAAAGCAGATTCCTCGTCCGAACAAAACCCCTTTTTAATAGGCTAATGTGAACGCCTCTCATTCATATCCAGCAAAGTTTTGGCAAACAGTCTTTCAAGGGTGAATTCCAACCACAGACTGGTTGGAAAGCTGCCAGGCCAATAGCTTCCAAGCGCAATGCTGTAGCAGAAAATACTTGGCGAGGAGTCTCTGAGAGTCACAAACAAATCTTCACACTACTTAAACAAACTAATTGTCTCCTGCAAACGCCACTCCCCTTTCGCTCCTCTTTATTCCCTGTGGGGAGGGCCATTTTTCTGTGCTTTTACTCCCGAGTCCTTAACTGTTCCCTTCTCCCGGCAGCTCTGCACATGTGCACACTGGGAACAGGCTCCAGCTGTTCTTCCCCACTGATCTTGGCCTCCAAAGGCAGTTGATAACTCTCAAATGACCCTGGCCCCATCTCTGCCTCTGACACAGAGCCCTCGTCCGAGCCTTCCCCAGACTCCAGGACTGGCCCATGTTCCTCCCCAACCTCCTCACTGTCCGAGTCTGCTGCCAGCTCCATTGACCGCTGGCAGGCCGCAACAGTTAATCACACAGCCACATTTGTGCCTGTTTGCAATGTCCCATTCAGTTCTAGTTTTGGTAAAGCTACCACCATACCGAATTGCTGGTTTATATAAGAACTACAGTATTTGCTTAAAAACTGCTGCTAGAAAAACTTCTTAAAATTATGTCTGTGGAGCATCTCGGTCATCCAGGTTATGGTTGTCCCAAAGCTGCTTCTTTTTCAAGAGGCAACTATACTTTCTGGGTTCTTTTCCTTGAAGATGTTTCACTTCTCATCCTAGAGGCTTCTTCAGCTCTGACAGGACAATGGGGAATGGAAGGATTTATACTCCTTGAGACAGCTGGTCATTTGCATCCTTTTACTGAGTCATTGAGGCCACTTGGAGGTTTGCCTGTGTCCTCAGGGGTCACCTGAGTGATGCTCCTGGTTCCTGTAGTCTACAATTCCCTCCCCCCCCCAGAAATCCATTCCTGCTCCCACACCATTTCAAAGGTGTCCATTCCAAATTGTATAGTTAAAAGTCTGTAGAGGTTCTCAGTCATTCAGGTCATAGTTGCCCCAGTGCTTCAATGACCCCCTAAAAGGATGCAAATGACCAGCTGTCTGCAAGGAGTATAAATCCTTCCATTCCCCGCCATCCAGTCAGAGCTGAAGAAGCTTCTTAGATGAGAAGCAAAACGTCTTCAAAAAAAAACCCCAAGAAAGTCCATTTGCCTCTTGAAAAAGCACCTTTGGGACAGCTGTAAAATCATGCAAATGACCTGTTTTAGTTATCACAACATACAATCATAATGGTCGGGCTCCTTCACAGTCATACATCAAGGACTTTCTGTACATCTGTTTCCACTGGAGGGCTTGTTTCTCCTCCCCCAACTTCTATAAATGGGTTTGGGATATACGGTAGGCTTTGGGGCACCAGATTTAAAATGGGATTTGCTTGTGAAAGGAAAGGCTTTAAGACCTATTCAGCTGGATGGCTTGTATGACTTTATACCTCAAGGTCCTGGAATGAGGTGTAAGGCCCAGACTCTCTCCCCCCTCAGAGGATAAGAATGAATTTTTAAAAACGGGATTTCAAAATGAATTCTTTACTGAAAAGGAAGAGAGCCAGTCCACATTCCTTGCAGGATCTGATAGCCTTCCAGGCATGCAGCTTAGATAAAGGGAGTTAGAACCCCTCCCCTTAGTCCGGTGTGGATTTTGTCAATACAAAGAAGCAACATGTTAATTTCCCCCTGCTCCATTTTTCTGGGAACATAATTGTGAGCAGATTCCCAGGAATCTTCTCTTGGAGCTGGAATTTTTATGGTCCCTTTTCCTCTTGCTATCTCTCCAAGAGGAGACAGGTTTCCAGGCATTGGGGGCCGGGGGCGGGGGGGGGCTCCAGCCCACAATTGTAAATTGTGTAAAGGTCCTACAGATTCAGTACAAGAATTAGGATAGGCAGGTTACATCAAAAAGGATTACTTGTATCCACCACCACCCCTTCTTCTCCCATTGAAAAATGGCAGATACACGGATCTGACATGACGTCCTCATAAGGCCTGACCTTCAGTGGATGAACCCCGTGAATTCTCCATGCGGACAGGTGGCTTATTCTTTGTTCCTTTCCCAGAGGGAAATCAGAAGAAAGAAACGCTTTGCCTCCAGCTCCTCTGTTGGCCCCAGAGGCTCCCAGTTGGCCCTGCTGGCCAGTGTGACGAATGGAGCCAAACAGCAGAGGGACGGGATGGGGAAGACGACCCTCAACCGGAGATTGATGTTGGCAGTCACGCCCTGGGCTGGGAACATGGTGCAGGAGTGGGCCCTCCGGATGAAGGAGGCGGCTTCCCGCAAGTCAAAAGGTACCTGCGATCGAAGCAGCAGCCTGTTTCACTTTAAGGAAGCCTAGAAGGGCCAGTTTAGAGAGGATCATAAGGCCATCAAGTCCAATGCCCTCCTTGGTGCAGAAATTCCTGTGAAAATATCCCTGCCGGACAGTTCTTGAGAATCTCGGGCTCCACTCTTGAACCGTGTTAGGAAGGTGCCACTTGGGAGGGCAAGATAGCAATCGCCCTTAGACTTCTATACTGCTTCCCAGGGCTTCCCAGCCCTCTCTAAGCAGTTTACAGAGTCAGCCTCTTGTCCCCAACAATCTGGGTCCTCAGTTGACCCACCTGGGAATGGCAGGAAGCAGAAGGGGCTGCAGTACCACATTCTAACCACTGTGCCACCATGGCTTAAGGAAGGAAGGAAGGAAGGAAGGAAGGAAGGAAGGAAGGAAGGAAGGAAACATGAAAGAATAGAGCGAAGGAGGAAGGGATGAAGGAAGGAAGGAGAAATATGGGTGAATGGAAGAAAACATGAAAAGGTGGAGCGAAGGAGGGAAGGATGAAGGAAGGAAGCAAGCAAGCAATAGCAATAGCATTTAGACATATACCGCTTCACAGTACTTTATAGAGAGGTTACAGAATCGGCCACTTGCCCTTGACAATCTGGGTCCTCATTTTACCAACTTCAGAAGGATGAAAGGCTGAGTTAAACCTTGAGCCTGGTGAGATTCAAACTGCCCAATTGCAGGCAGCTGGCAGGAAGCAGAAGGAGCCTGCAATACTGCACTCTAACCACTCTGCCACCGTTGCTCATAGGATAACAAATAGTTAATTATGGGAAGGCAATTTGCCTGTCAAAAGTTGGAAAAAACCCAAGAACCTAAGAATTCAGAGGAAACCAACCTGGGTGATCCTCCCAAGATGGTTTCCTCATAATGAGAAAAATAAATATGGGGAGAAAGTGCAGACTGAAAGCAAGGGCAGAGTGAACCATGGAGAAGGCTCGTATTAACTCATTATTCTGCAGCTGTGTTTCTTGGCCTTGACAACTTTAAGATGTATAAGACTTGATAAGATGTTCAGATATTTCTTTCACCATCCTTTTGCAGCCAGGGAGGGTAAAAATAGGAATTATGTCTAGTTCAATGAAGAGAAGGACTAAGGGGTAACACAATAGCTGTCTTCCAATATTTGAGGGGCTGTCACAAAGAGGCGGTCAACCTGTTAACCAAAGTGCCCCGAAGCACACCGAGGAAAAAGAACACAACGGGTTTGATACAGGGGTGGGATTCAAATTTTTAACAACCGGTTCTGTGGGCATGGCTTATGTGGTGGGCGTGCCTGGGTGGTCATGTGACTGGATGGACATGGCTTGGTGGTCATGTTATTGGCTGGATGTGGCCAAACTCAACATCACTCACATTGAGGCACGTATCTCGTCACCTGGCCTCTCATGACTGTGGGGATGCAAAAAAAAAAAAAAAACTCCAGAGAAGTTCCTGAGACAGGAAGTCTCGTCCTGCCAAGAATGTAATGAGGGTTAACAGAGAGGCAGTTTCTGTAAGCAACACCAGAATGTTTCCTTCCTGCCTTCCTTACAGGATTAGGCCAGCAATTTCTTCTAACAACCGGTTCTCCCAACTGCTTAGAATGTTAACAACCAGTTGTAGAGAATAGGTGCGAACCGGTAGGATCCCACTCCTGGTTTTGAGACCCTTTTTCTCTTTCTCCTTCCAGCGGACATGATCTTCAGGCAACTGCAGATGGGCCAACTCACAAGCACACCTTTGTTCACGTTCCTGATTCAGGTGGGTGGCACTGGCCTGTTGAAGATCGCCAGCCCTATGCGCCTTTCCTAGGCTGCAGCCAAATGGCCTCCAGTCAGGCGTCCTTGGGGAGATGGGGGGAACCGGTTGTTTCAGTCCAGGAGGGGGAGGAAGTCAAAAGGTTCCAGAGGAGCTCCATCCAGGTTTGCTGGGCTCGTCCAGCACAAGAATTTATATCTTCCCACAACTGAGCCTCAGTTTCCACCCTGATCTTGGCTTATTTGGGGCATTTGGCGTGTCTCTTTTTCAATCCAGATTCTCTCTTCCCAAATGCTGCAGAAAACCTTGGTTGAACTACAGATAGTTCTGTAGTTTACTTAGCAATCCTACCAGTCCTTACAGCAATCCTTACTGATAGTCAGTGGTGAGATTCTACTGGTTCGGCCCAGTTCAGGCGAACTGGTAGTAAAAAAAAACAGCTACGAGTTCGGCCAAACTGCTATTTTTTCCTTCCTCCTGACGATCAGCTGTTCCAATGATCAGCTGTGCCAGGATCCCCCTTGCTCTCTTACTGCTTCACCCAGGAGGCTTCCTTGAGGCCCACGGGGCCAAAAAAATATTGGATGGATCATGCAACTGGCCTGTTTAGTGGCCAACACGAGTTATGACTGAGTTGAACAGACTCCCTTAGGGTCATAAGCCCCTGTTTGTCAGCGCCCGCGAATAGGAAAGAATGGAATATGGAATGGAATGGAA